>JALMQS010000841.1:2815787-3282332 GCA_024734495.1 Forficula auricularia | reverse complement strand
GGCGGTGCAATTAGTCGATTTTAGTAATCTGAGTATGGAAGACGATAAACTGCGATCTCTTTGCTTCAACGAAATATTCGACCAATTTTCCACAGTCAAAAGTAGAAAAAAATACTATAATGATTTTGATGTGATTGAATGTATTTAAATCGGAAATATAATATATAATTTTAATTTTGTAAATAATTTTTTTCTTTGCATAAGTATTTATGTTTATTATACGTATATAAAGAGATAATAATAAGTGTAATTTTTAAATTTTTTACAATTAAACTTTTTTGTGTGTGAAGGGGGAAGCAAAATATTTTGTGCTTAGGGGTCCGCGTAATACTTAAATGCGGCCCTGGATTCCTCACCATTGTATAATATATTGAAGGAAAGCTCTTCTACGACGAAGCTGCGGGTCGTATTCAACGCCTCCTTTAAAGATTACCAAGGTGTAACTTTAAATTATTTAATTCTTCATCGAAAATTACCTAAAAATGTCTACTTTGGACCTCTCTCACACCGACATTTTAAATAGAAATAAAATTAAATATAATTCTTCTTAAAGACATCTTTACAGAGATACTTCACACTAAATCTTACCTAGGTGGGTCTACCGGAACCGGAGATTTTAAATTTGATTTATCGATGTCGGAGTAGAAGAGAGATGTATTTAACTAACTGTTAAGGGCAGGCATAATGAAATAATAGAAATATAATTCAGTAATCAATTTCTTTAATCAGTCAAATATAAATAATAATACACATACGTAAGTAACATGCAACAATAGTAAAAATATGCTGGCGTGAGGGGATTCCCCGGCCGACAAGTCAAACTTGTAGATGCGCGCTCTGGGTGGCCGTGGTCGAATCTTCCGATCTTCGTTATAACCCCCAATTCAAAATTATCGGAGCTAAAGTCGGAGCAGGAGGTGTAAAATCAATCGGAAGATCCGACCTTTCGGAGTCGGAGTCGAAGCTCCATTATACATCCCTACTTCACACTCTATAATAAAAAAATATTTTTTTATTTTTGACCCCATATAAAATTCAACCTACCAATAATAATCATTCGATTAAAGTTTTAATTTTGATTTGCGATAAAATGAATACTTATAATTTTTAGATTTCAAGTTTTTATTTTAGTCAGTTCACGTTCACGAGCTACAGTGCTTTGTTAGACACGGACAGACAGACAGACAATGTAGAGCAGCGGTTGCCAAAGTGGTGGTCCGCGAGAAAATTTCGCTGGTCCGCAGAAAAATGTGGAATATACTTTCTTTTCTATCTTTTATTTGTTTTGTTTGTACAATTTTTGTTTATTTTGTTTATTTTATTATGGTTTATTAATAAAGCTTTCATAACTTGGTTACTATTAATAGTTTCATTTTATTAACTAGGTACATTTTATGTGTTCTTTGATCACAATTTTTTTTATAAATATATTTAACAATTAAAAAATCCTATTAGTGGTCCGCGGGATTTAAATTATGATTTAACTGGTCCGTGAGGTCAAAAAGTTTGGCGACCGCTGATTTAGAGGGTTCCGTTTCACTTTTTAAACCGAACCCCCAAATAAGTTGAAAATAAGTTTAATTTTTTTTTAATTTAAGTTTTTAATTACCCTGGGTTGCCATCCCTTCAGCCTAATTCCTATAGAAAATACTTTAATTATATTTAATTAAAATAACATTTTTTTCTAGATATGAAATATCCGATGCTCTATATAAGGATATTAAGAAAAATGGTGGCCTGGGAGGAGGTTTTGCATTTTTAACACCAAGATTAGTAATCGCCGATAAAGAATTATTGAAGATTATTACCGTGAAACAATTTGAGCATTTTATGAACCATGCTGTTTTCTCTGATGAAACAGAAGAAACTAATTTGAGTAACAGAAATCTCTTTGGAATAAAAGGTTGCATTTGATTTGATTTTTTTTTTGTTTTCTTAAGAAAATAAAAATAAATATCGAATAAACTAATATATTTTTTCAGGTCAACTATGGAAAAATTTACGTACAACTGTAAGTCCGGCATTTACAGCGAACAAATTGAAGATTATATTACCGATTGTTGAAAAATGTAGCGATGAAACAGTGAAATATTTAATTAATGAATATAAAAAAGAAAAACTACAAAATAATAAAGATATACTGAAAATTGACTTGAAAGATTTTTTTACTAGATTTACAAATGATGTGATTGCGTCTGCAGCATTTGGAATTGAAGTCGATTCGTTGAATAATCCAAAAAATAAATTTTATTTAATGGGACGAAGAATATTAAATTTTGGCGTATTTCAATCAATGAAATTTATGATATTTTTAATATCTACTCGATTATTTTATGTAAGAGAAATAAAATTTTCATTTATATATTAGACAGAGTGGCTCCTTGTAATGAGGCTGATGAGGCTGCGCTTCACATCACTCGAACCAAAGATAAAAAGAAAAAAATACACATATTTAAGTCAGGAGCGTATCTAAGGGCCAGTTGTATGTAGGTTGGTAAACTCTTTTTAAACGTTGACAAAGGGTAAAACCTTTAAATTCACTTTATGCCTGTCATCTGATTGGCCATTCCACCGGCCACAAGGTGAATTATAAGGTTTTACCCTTTGTCAACGTTTAAAAAGAGTTTACCAACCGACATACAACTGGCCCTAAGAATAGCAAAACGGGGCACATGCCCGGGCTCTACAATAAGGGAGCGCAGTCATGACAAATGTTAAGTAAATGAGAAAAAGTATATTGACCAAGTTTACGAAAAGTTTAAGGGTGCTTATTCCGGCAACTGATTAATTTTTAGCGTAAAGCTTAGACATTGAGAATATTAAATTCAACTCGTGCATTGCAGATTTGTCGAGAAGAAATGAGAAGTGTTTGTTTAGGTTGCTGGGAGGGGGGGACGCTCTTTTTTGAAGGGATTGGCCGCCAAAAATAGTTTTGCCCCTTTCAAAAATTTCTAGATCCGGTAGTAATTTAAGTAAATAAATTAAATATTAGTAACATTGTATTTTCCCTAAATCAGTGATGGCGAACCTTATGAGTTTGGTGTGTCGAAATTCGGAAAAAACCTTACTTAACTCGGGTGTCGTGTGTCACATCTAGAAATATTCATAATTTGGGGATAGTACGAGCCCTAGTAAAAAAAACAACATATTTTTGATATATTTATTTATTCAAAAACAAAACCTAATTACTATTCTTTATATTAGTGATTTGAGCGAAACTTCTGTTGACTCTTCTTGAGCGAAGACCGTCCGTAAAACGATGCGTGTCACCCAAAATGTCTTAACGTGTCACTTTTGACACGCGTGTCATAGGTTCACCATCCCTGCCCTAAATATATGAATGGATAATGACGGTTAGCAGCATATACTTTAGATCCAGGGTAAAATTTCATCAAACTCAAAACGCGTGTTTGTTTAATATTATAGCTAAGACTAAATAGAAGGCAGTTCAGGAATAAATAAAAATAATTATTTTCAATAAATGAGTATGTTTTAGAAACTGAAAAGGAGATGGGAAGGAAAAATATTATATGATTTCTTCATTAACCCTTTTGAATCATGAAAAAGGAGGAAAGATCCTCGGAAACGTCTGCTTTCGAGAAATTTAAAGGAAAACTTTCCAATAAATAGATACTCTTTTATTGGAAATAATTCTTTTTATTTATTTGTGGACTGCCTTCTATTTAATCCTCACACATAAATCTACCAGTCCGTCTCCAAAGAAAAACTTCTAACTTAATATATATATTAACTAACTTAGTATAGGTGTATATATTATATGTCCCAAAATATATTTTTTAAAAAATCTAATGTTACATTTGAAAAATAACGAAAATAATATTCGATGAAATTTGCAAAATAAAAGCGAAGATTAAAATAAATTTAAAAAAATGAAATATATATATTATTTTTGACAAAAAAAAATTATTCAAGCCAAGGGTTTCTCTTCTGATATAAATTTTTATTATTGAATATCGTCGCCTCAGCCCCACATTTTTAATTTTTGAGTATATGGTCAGATAATGAGATTAATATTTCAGAGTTTTTATTTAGGTATAATGAACTAGTCAAATTATAATTTAATTATTTTGGGGAAACAAAAACATGGGCCATTATTTGGAAAAACATTTTCGAACTAAACATTCTATTTTTTGAAGTACTTTACTATCCGATAAGATTCCCGAATTACAGCCTCATCGTTTCTCATAATCTTCGCAGCCGCTACTGTAAGTAGATAACACATTTTTAATAATTTACTCTAATTATCGATTAACTGTTACAGAAAATTTGGCCTGAAGGATTATTAGATAAAGAAGCCTTGGATTACTTCCGGGATATCGTACAGGAAACGCTAGATAAAAGAAGAAAAGAAGGAAT
Organism: Forficula auricularia; assembly: GCA_024734495.1. Taxonomy (NCBI): domain Eukaryota; kingdom Metazoa; phylum Arthropoda; class Insecta; order Dermaptera; family Forficulidae; genus Forficula; species Forficula auricularia. The sequence continues at coordinate 3,277,955 of JALMQS010000841.1, read as the reverse complement.
TGTCCGCAACGACATGATTAATTTGTTAATTGAGGCCAGTAATAAAGCAAAAAATAAAAAAGATGAATCTCAGGAATCTGATTTAGGAGAAATAATTGGTATGAATAACATTTAATAATAGCATACTTATGGTAGTTACTTATCGTCGACCCGTTGTTTTGTGCGTCGGTTTCGTGCATGCGGATCCCAAAAATGATCATAGAAAACTATATAGTATATATATACCAGTATACCTATACAATATCTATATAATAAAATTAAGGTTTTGTCTGTACATTGGTCCAAATAACGCCAAATTTTGGTTGCACACGTTTCAAGCAAAGTTATGAACGAAAACACCCCCAACAAAATTCCTGTCTGTCTGTCTGTCTGATTGCGTAATTTCCGCGAAAAGTTGCTTACTATTCACATAAAAACGGTTTAAGGGATTATTATGAAATTTCATATTTGGATCAGATAACTTCTAACTTACTTTTATTGCTATATAACGTTTTGATATTTTGACCCCAAAAGGAGGTTTGGGGGAGCGCACTAATTGAAATTATCAAATAATCAAATAACTCCTAAACTATTAACTCTACGGCAAATTTACCATAAGCAAAGGGGATGTTATTTCTAACAACTTTTGTTAAAAAATATTCCCCCAAAAACACCCAAAAAGGGTGAAAAAATTTACCCTTGCCAGCAAGAAGGCCGTCGAAGGCGGGCCTTGCATCTAGTATATGTATAATATCAAAGCGATTGTTTAACCTCATAGTAAATCCATATTAAATAAAATATCTATTTACTCTTATCTTTAATATCAAAGCATCGTTTCTATTCTTACTGTTAAAATATTTTACAAAATTTATAGAAAGATTAATCTTTTTACAATTAATTACATTAAAATCTACACAATTCATTTTCGAAATACCCTCTATCAAATTTAAAATTGGAGGAAAAACTCAAACTTTTTTAAGACCATGTACGCTACCAGGAAATTTTAGGAATTTAGGCATCGAACGATCTAAGATAGAAAATCGAAACTTGTTTGAGAGTTACTAATTTTCACTACAAATATGTGGGTCAATTTTTAGCTCATTTAACAATTCAAAATTGCTCCCTGTAAGTCGATTCGATTTTTTCTCTGATTTCGTCAATTTTTGAACTGAAGAATTTTTGAAAAGAAACTCCAAAGTCGAATTAATTCTTCACTTTGGAAATTACGGGAAAATAACAGCTATAATTGGATAGTTCGGCTGAAAATTCACCCTCTTGTACTGCTTGAATAGCTTAGAGCTAAACAATATTTGTCTTTTTTTTTAATTTGATTTTTCCTTTAAATTATTTCACGACATATCAAATACAATAAGTACATATTTCTTAAATTTGACCTACAAAATAATTAGAAGAATTCAAAAAATAATAAGGCCTCTAGACCAGATGTTTTCAGCCTTTTAAGTTATTAGTTGTTGATTGAGTAACCAGATTACTATAACAACAAAACGAATTTTCTATATCCAATCGGGTATTTGAACCCATGAGAAATAACAGATAAACATTTCTAATTAAAAAAGACTGGTGATGAAGGCCACAAGGTCAAACCTTCGAAACTATATGCTCTAAGAAATGAATAATATATATATATATATATATATATATATATATATATATATATATATATATATATATATACATATTAGGGTGTGTCGAAAAAACTGAATGAAATTTACTTTTTTCAACCCTTCACCGATGGGCAAAAAACACCAACGGGTCCCCCCTTTTGATCAATGATTAAAATTTTTTAGAAAAATCAAAGTGATTTTTCCAAGATAAAATGCTATTTTTAATAGAGTATTTCAGATAGATTAATAATAATTCAATATCGATTTGAAAAGAGGAAAAAATTTATATTTTCAACCCTTCACCGATGGGGAAAAAACACAAAGGGTCCCCCTTATGATCAATGATTAAAATTTTTTAGAAAAATCAAAGTGATTTTTCCAAGATAAAATACGATTTTCTAATAGAGTATTTCAAATAGATTAATAATAATTCAATATCGATTTAAAAAGAGGAAAAAAATTACTTTTTCAACCCTTCATCGATGAGGAAAAACAACTAAAGGTCTCCCCTTATCATCAATGATTAAAATTCTTTAGAAAATTCAAAGTGATTTTTCCAAGATAAAATACTATTTTCTAATAGGAGAATTTCAAACAGATTAAATAATAATTCAATTTCAATTTAAAAAGAGGAAAAATTTACTTTTTCAACCCTTCACCGATGGGCAAATAACACCAAGGGTTCCACCTTATGATCAATGATTAAATTTTTTTAGAAAAATCTAAGTGATTTTTCCAAGATAAAACACTATTTTCTAATAGAGTATTTCATATAGGTATAGATTAATTCAATATTGATTTGAAAAGTGGAAAAAAATTACTTTTTCAACCCTTCACCGATGGGGAAAAACAAAACAAAGGGCTCCTACTTATGATCAATGATTAAAATTTTTTAGAAAAATCAAAGTGATTTTTCCAAGATAAAATACTATTTTCTAATAGAGTATTTCATATAGATATAGATAATAATTCAATATCGATTTGAAAAGAGGAAAAAAATTACTTTTTCAACCCTTCATCGATGAGGAAAAAACAACAAAAGGTCTCCCCTTATCATCAATGATTAAAATTTTTTAGAAAATTCAAAGTGATTTTTCCAAGATAAAATACTATTTTCTAATAGACAATTTCAAATAGATTAATAATAATTCAATATCAATTTGAAAAGAGGAAAAAATTTACTTTTTCAACCCTTCACCGATGGGCAAATAACACCAAGGGTCCCACCTTATGATCAATGATTAAATTTTTTTAGAAAAATCTAAGTGATTTTTCCAAGATAAAATACTATTTTCTAATAGATTATTTAATATAGGTATAGATTAATTCAATATTGATTTGAAAAGTGGAAAAAATTTACTTTTTCAACCCTTCACCGATGGGGAAACAACACCAAATGCCCCCTTATGATCAATGATTAAAATTTTTCGAAAAATCAAAGTGATTTTTCCAATATAAAATAATATTTTTCAATAGAGTATTTCATATAGATTAATAATAATTCAATATCGATTTGAAAAGAGGAAAAAATTTACTTTTTCAATCTTTCACCGATGAGGAAAAACACCAAGGGTCCCCCCTATGATCAATTATTAAAAAATTTTAGGAAAATCATAGTGATTTTTCCAAGATAAAATAATATTTTTTTATAATAATAATAAAATGATTGGACGACCGTTCTCGATCGATGCCACTATGGCCGTAGTCTAAGAGATGACACGATATATGTTGCTTAACTTATCATCTAATTGGTTTTGGCCTTCACCATGTCATTTGGTGTTTATATTTAAGCCCTTGTAAATGCTAGAAACTCGCTTTCCATTTACTGAACGATATTGTTTTGTTAATATGTCTATGCGGTTACATACATAGTGGTTGGCAGGCGCAATTATCATACCATCAAAGCAAATTATGATTATTTTTTCAGAGCTTTCCGATGAAGATATAATTGGCCAGTGTATTCAATTTATTGTTGGAGGACTAGATACAATCGCTACAACCCTTTCCTCAACAGCTTATCAGCTTGCGGAATTTCCTGAAATTCAAGCGAAATTACGAGAAGAAATCCGCACAGAAGAAGAAAAATTGAAGGAAAATCAAATTAATTATGAATTTATTCGAGATTTGAAATATCTTGATATGGTTATTTCAGGTAATTTACAAAAAATTAATAATAAACATCACTTCTAAATCATTTAAAATTTATGTATTACTAGTACATATTTTATTTATTTTAATTTAATTTTTTTTTTTAATATTTCAGAAGCATTACGTAAAGTTCCTCCACTAGCTATACTAGATAGAAAATGTTCGAAACGTTTTACATTCCCTGCAAATGATTTTCATTCCGAATATACTATCGAAGCTGGTGAAGAAATATCTATACCCGCTTATGGCTTCCATATGGATCCAGAATTATATCCAGAACCAGAAAAATTTATTCCTGAACGATTTAGTAATGACCATAGTCATAAAGCGGACTTAAATACATATCTGGCTTTTGGCATCGGTCCTCGTATGTGTATAGGTAAAATTCTTCAATGAATTAAATTAAATGAAATACTTAATGTGTTCTTAGAAATTTAAATTTAATAATTTTAATATTAATCAATAGTTTGATAAAAAATAGTAAATATGAATTTTTCGATTGAAAAATAATGAAAAATAAGAAAATTCGAACTATGGTAAATCCAGAGTCCAAACCGGGACGTCATAGATCAGCTTGAGAGAAAATTTTTAAAATGAACAAAATAAAGAATTAATTATGTGTTTTGTTTTGTTGGGGAAAAACACTATTTATTTATTTATTTTCATCTGAAAATAGTGTCTGAACATTAGCGCCTCCGAAATTATTTTTGGAGGGATGCACCCAGAAAATATAAGGTTGGCAACTAAGTAATTGCGGATTTCACTCATAGATGGCTTCAGTTGAATTTTTAGGTTTGCTGGCGTAGTCCAAATGTAAAACACATTTTGTTATTTGATAGTTGGCAATTCAGCTGTCAATCAGTAAAAAAAGTTTTTTGATCGGTTGCGTAGTTTTTGTTTGGCGTTCGTTGAAAAATGGAAAATCAAAAGGAACATTTTCGTCATATTTTGCTTTTTTATTTCCGCAAAAGGAAAAACGCATCGCAAGCTCACAAAAAGTTATGTGCTGTTTATGGCGACGAAGCCTTAAAAGAACGGCAGTGTCAAAATTGGTTTGCCAAATTTCGTTCTGGTGATTTTTCACTCAAAGATGAAAAACGCTCTGGTCGTACAGTTGAAGTTGATGACGACCTAATCAAAGCAATAATCGATTCGGATCTTCACAGTACAACACGTGAGATTGCAGAGAAGCTTCATGTATCACATACATGCATTGAAAATCACTTAAAACAACTTGGCTATGTTCAAAAACTCGATACATGGGTTCCTCGCGAACTGAAAGAAACGCATTTAACGCAACGCATTAACAGCTGCGATTTGCTAAAGAAGCGTAATGAAAATGATCCATTTTTAAAACGACTGATAACTGGCGATGAAAAATGGGTTGTTTACAACAATATCAAGCGGAAAAGATCGTGGAGCAGGCCGGGTGAACCAGCTCAAACAACATCAAAAGCTGGTTTTCATCAAAAGAAGGTTTTGAAATCAGTTTGGTGGGATTACAAAGCAATTGTCTACTTTGAACTCTTACCACCCAACCGAACGATCAATTCTGTTGTCTACATTGAACAACTAACGAAATTAAACAATACAGTTGAAGAAAAGCGGGCCGAATTGACAAATCGAAAAGGTGTTGTATTCCATCATGACAATGCAAGGCCACACACATCTTTGGTCACTCAGCAAAAATTATTGGAGCTTGGTTGGGATGTTTTGCCACATCCACCATATAGTCCTGACCTTGCACCATCTGATTACTTTTATTTCGATCTTTACAAAACTCCTTGAATGGTAAAAATTTCAATAATGATGATGATGTCAAATTGTGCCTGATTCAGTTTTTTGCTAATAAAAACCAGAAGTTTTATGAACGTGGGATTATAATGCTGCCTGAAAGATGGCAAAAGGTCATTGATCAAAATGGGCAATACATTACAGAATAAAGTTATTTAGTTCCATGAAAGAATTGTCTTTGATTTTCTAAACAAAATCCGCAATTACTTAGTTGCCAATCCAATATATATGAACAATGATTTTTTTTTCAATTGGCAATAAAAAAAATATTAATTTTCCACTATTCAATAAATTAATTCATGAATTATTTATAAATAATAAATACATATTTTATTGAATACTTTAAAAAGATTTACAAGAAACATACAAAAGGTGTACATGCATTTTTTTAATTTTCGGCTTCGAGCGAAAAGCTTCCTACGTTTAATAATTAAAATTTGCAAAATGACATTATTTGTAATTCATTATAATATTGTATCAAATTTAATTTTTAGATAAGAGACTTTGGATTAAAAAAATATTTCATACTAGCTGCAAGGCCCGCCTTCGGCGGCCCTCTTGCTAGCCAGGGGCACGCCACCTGGACTCCCAACCCACGAACCCCACTCCCGACCACACCCACCCCCCGAACCCCACCCGGCACCTCCCCGCACCCCGCACCCGTGCACAACCACCGCCCCCACCCCACCACCACGCATCCCAGCCCCAGCACCACCCCACTACGCCTCTATACCCTCACCTGAACCTCCCACTCCACCCTGCACCACCCCACCCCCACCATCTCCCGGACCCCACCACCGCGCAACCAAAATTTGGCGTGATTTGGAGCAATGTACAGACAAAACCTTAATTTTTATATATATAGATGCCATGGGGGTGCAACTGCAAGTGCATTTTCATATGAGAGTAAATTGTCCAAGCTGACTTATGACGTCATGTCGTCATTGATTCTTGTTTCAACTGTACGCTTTTTTTATTTTTCAATTTTTTTTATAACAAAAAATTACGTATTCAATATTTCGATTAAAATATTAATATTGAAATTACTCAAACACACCTTCCAAAATAAATAAACAATTTAATATATTATTTTTTTATTATTTTAGCAAATCGTTATGCCAAAATGGAATGTAAAATTCTTCTTTATTATTTTCTGAAAAATTTCGATATTGTACCTGTTGAAGAAACTTCATTTCCACTAAAAATTAACCGAAAAACATTTGAAGTAAAACCGGAAAATGGTTTTATAGTTGGAGTGCGGCTACGCAATCAATCAGACTAAACTACACTCGTTTATCTACGCTTATATTTTTTACTTTTAATTCCTAAGTAATATAGTTTTTTTGTTTGAATGTCATTTTTTACAATGTTCTATTTTTTTACTTTATTTTATACTGAATCTAAATATTATAATTAAAAACTAAATTTATTTTTCAGTATGATAAAATTGTAGTAAACTGATAATGACTCGTTTAAATATTTAAGCACTATAATACTCTGAGGTAGGTAGGTATATGATATGTAGTAATATAACCGACAACTACATCCTAGTCAATGGTTTGACTCATATACCTCAGAGTATTAAAGTGCTTAAATAAAAACTAAATATTTTGTTCATTAAAAAAATAAACTGCAATGGATCGTTGCTAAACTTTATCCAAATTCATTTGAAATATTAATATGTTTATTCCTTAATTATTAATCAGATACCTATCACTTGCAATTTTCAGTTCATGTTGACTTTAATTAAAAAATAATGATCGATTTTCATTTAATACAAGCTTGAGTTGTTTGCCATAAAGAATTTAGTCTTTTTGATTTTAAAGTCGATTCTTCCACGTTTTCAGTAGAGGTGTCATTAATAGTCAAAACATCAAAAATGGAATGCAATAAGGTTATTCCTCTAGTATTAGATAAGAATCGATCGTTATTTTGATTTTTAAGCCAGTTCCTCCATGTCTTCAGCAATGGTTACCAATAATAATCGAAGCGTCAAAAATCTAATGTAGAATTATTATTCCTCAAGTAATAGATGAGAATCGATCGCTATTTTTGATTTTAACTCGATTCCTCTGTCTCAGCAATGGTTACCAATAAAAACCGAAACGTCAAAAATCCAATATAGAATAATTATTCCTCAAGTACTAGATGAGAATCAATCGCTATTTTTGGTTTAAAGTCGATTTCTCTATGTCTTCAGCAATGGTTACTAATAAAAACCGAAACGTTAAAAATCCAATATAGAATGATTATTCCTCAAGTACTAGATGAGAATCAATCGCTATTTTTGGTTTAAAGTCGATTTCTCATGTCTTCAGCAATGGTTACTAATAAAAACCGAAACGTCAAAAATCCAATATAGAATGATTATTCCTCAATGTACTAGATGAGAATCAATCGCTATTTTTGGTTTAAAGTCGATTTCTCTATGTCTTCAGCAATGGTTACTAATAAAAACCGAAACGTCAAAAATCCAATATAGAATGATTATTCCTCAAGTACTAGATGAGAATCAATCGCTATTTTTGGTTTAAAATCGATTTCTCTATGTCTTCAGCAAAGGTAACGGATAAGAAAACAACGCAGTTGCTATGGTTACTTATAAAAATTCCTCCCAAATTTTTAGCATTTCACAGAGAGAAGCCGTATCCATTCTTACTTAAGCAAGGCTAAATGAGCTATATTAAAACTTTCAAATGAATAAATTTTAAAGAATTTAAAAATTAAAAAAGTACTCTCTTACTCTAGAGTAAAGTACTTTAAAATATAATTTTACTAAAAACTTTATTTAACCTTTTTTGTGGTCCCCAAGGTACTTAATTAGGATATTAAATTTCATCAAAATTGGTTAAGTCATTTTCAAGATATTTAGAAAAAACTAAAAAAAGTACTGAAATAAAGTACTAATGTTTGTGGGCCGATATGTACCAAAAACTAATCAGCGCTTCATTTTGTTAAACTAATGGTAGGTTTTCAATTTCATTTCAATCGGTGCAACGGTGTGGAAAAAATCGTGGGCCAAAAAAACGATAACATCCATCCATCCATCCATACATACATACATACATCCGCACGCACTAAATGAAATAAAGTAAAAAATCGCACTTTTTGGCCTCTCGACGAGACCCCTTGTAATTTTTGGCAAAACCGTCACGTGCTAAAATTCAACCTAATTGAATACTACAATTTGTGACTTTAATTGAGTCCATGGGTTCCGTAGTCTTTACCTGAGGACCCTTTGAAGCCACGCTTGCCCCGAGAGCGATTACAATACTTTACCCATGCTTTGCATTGGATAAAGTAAAAATGGCACTTTTTAGCCTCTCGACGAGACCCCATGTAATTTTTGGCAAAACCGTCACGTGCTAAAATTCAACCTAATTGAATACTACAATTTGTGACTTTAATTGAGTTCATGGGTTCCGTAGTCTTTACCTGAGGACCCTTTGAAGTCGCGCTTGCCGCCAGACCGATTACAATACTTTCCCCATGCTTCGCATTGGATAAAGTAAAAATATTATTATTTTTTTTTATATAAGACCATTTTTTAGCTAAAGGCTGAGTTGGTTGGATTGGGGTTGGTTGAAATGGCAAAGTATAGCATTAAAGATTCTAAGACGGTCACTGAACCAAAAATTAACCATATAGCATGTTACTTAATTAACGAGATGTATGAAATCGACTACTTATAAAATAACATAAATTAAAAATAAAATATTCATTTTTATTAATTTTATTTTCAATTTAAATAGCGAAATCTTCCCTAGTGGCCCATAGTTATTCGAAATTCAAAGAAAAGCGTTTCTTTTAAAATTTTAATATTTTAATTTATTTAAATAAATAATTTTATTAAATTATATAAATAATTATTCCCAGAAAAGAAGCTCGCCGAGAGTGATAATGTTATCTGTGAGAAAGTAAATGCTGTTCGAATTTCCCAACTGCCCGCCGGGGTGGGTGCGGAAATTACAATCGCAAGATTTACAACTAACATAATGCTAAATCTCTATTAGAATAATAAAGGAATATGCAAACTCCTATTCAATACACATGCAAATTAATTTTAAAACTATTTTAAGTTAATATGAGAAATCTTAGGTCTAAAGGTCTTAGCACAGACTCTGTCCTGTGTGAACTTGTTAGCGCTAAGAGACGAAGTAGCTTATAGCGTCTTGACTGAGCTAAACAAATTCACACACTAAAGAGCTAAAAAGATGGAGCGTGCTAGGCCCTTAAATATTAGAGGAAAATAAACAGAAACTCACAGGCTGCTGAAGCTGACTCAGAGAGACTCGCTTGCAAAAAGGATTAGCCACTGCATTCGACCAGGGCACTGGAATTTAGAAATAATAAATTAATATTAAAATTATAAATATATGAGAGAAAGTGAGAAGATAAAGACAAATCAAAGATAAACTCAAATTATAAGAAAATTTTTCCAAACCAATATAAATATGATTAGAGAAAATAAATATAATTAATTCTTTAAAGAAACTAATTTCAAAACACAATTCGTAATATGCTAAAGGGTAGAATTTAACATGAACACAGATATCAAATAATTTTAATTTTAATTTATAATTTGAAATATTATTAGATATTGAATATAAAAACTATTATTATTTTGAAAATTTACTTTAATCGAATAAAATTATTTTAATAAATTAAATTAGTTTTCATGTTAAATTCTATCCTTTAGCCAATTATGAATTGTGTTTTGAAATTAGTTTCTTTCGCATAAAAATGCAAATATTATTTTTTGTTTTTTAAAAAAGTGGAATGTTTTATACCATTTTGAAATCTTGATTAAATGCGTCAATTCTTCAGATAATTTGCCATTATTGTTTGATACAGTTTTTTTAAGATATCAAGAGTCAAAGCTAGCTGATTAAAAATTTTTAACACATGAATCTGACAAAAATATTTTTTTTCTCAAAAAGTATAATACTCTTAGTTATTTTCTGTTTTGTGATCGATAGCAGTATTATTCAGGATTCCGTTACAAAAATTAGAATTTTAAAATATGAAAATTCGTAGCCACAGCATTCAAATATTTAGAGCAGGGTAGCGATTTTCACGGTTTTCAAAAAATGCCCATAACTCGAAAACTAAGAGAGTTTTATTAAAAAAAAAAAAATTTATTTTGGACAATCCTGAACTCACCTATCTCGTGTTCACCTGTGATCCTTGACTTTTGGGACACCCTGTATATAGATTGGTTGATAAAACGACAAACAATAAGACTAGGCACATTAAAAATATATTTACTTGAATTTTTCAAAATAAAAGTCTCACTTCTTCAATATTTAATGGAAATAGAATCCTTTTTTTGTCTTAATTTAGGTATATAGTAAAAATTTTGATTCACATTTACCAAATATTTTTTTCATTTTCATTTGTTATTTTTTCCATTTTAACTTTTATGTACTTTCATTTTTTTCCTTGTCCTAGGGGGCTTCAGCCCCCCTTAGCCCCTCCCGTGGTGACGCCACACTGTATATATATTTATATAAGTTAAAATTTAATGAATAAGGTTTCATTTATATAGTATATACTTACATATCTAAGAATAAAAATAAATACATTGTATATCTAAAAAATTAAGATAAAAACAACATTTCAAAAAATAATCAGAGCTTGAAAGCGAGGAGGGTGCTTTGGCCCACCTGCGGACTTTCTAGTTGGTTGTATTAGAAATATGAAGGTACTCTCAAAAAAACAAATTTAATTTTTTGCAACGAGTTTTTTCTGGAGAGAGACGGACTGGTAGAAACTTTAATTGAATGTAATAATGGAAGGCAGCCCAGAGGTCGTGAGGAAAGAAAAATTAACACATATCAAATAAGGTGTAATTTATTGCAATCTCCTCCTTTCCTTTCAAACCGACGTTTCGGAGGATTTGAAACCCTGAAGAAGGAGGGAAAATCCTCCGAAACGTCGGTTTGAAAGGAAAGGAGAAAGGATTCCAATAAATTACACCTTATTTGATATGGGTTAATTTTTCTTTCCTCACTACCTCTGGGCTGCCTTCCATTACATTCAATTAAACAAATTTAAATTTATTAAATAATATCAATGACCTGAGAAGATGTAATTAAGCAACAAAACGTTCAACGAGAATTAAAATTTGTTTTTTGAAACCATTGTCCTCATCACACAATTATGTTAGAATCTAGTAAATTATGATGCACATACGAATACACTCAATGTAAAATTGATTTGAAAAGATTGAATAACAGAGTCGTTGATTATTTCAGCTAACTTTTATGATTCGGAAATGATAGTAGAATAAAAAAAAAAAAAAAAATATGTGTGAGCCTCATCCACATAATCTCACGGGGGAAGTGAAATTTCTTTAGCCGTAGATGTTATTTGTACTTATACGGTGTGAGTTTTTTTTATCTTGAGACAGTCTTATTATAACTCAAAAACAGAGGATTGTATGAAAAAAAGTTTCAAATAAAAGTTTATTTATATCAGGGGGAAACTAAACTACGCTATTGTTTTTCGACCTAGAACACGCTTTCAAGGGTATTTCGAGGTCAAGATCTGTTTTTTAAATAGAAACCTATATGTTTCTGTACATATTCTGAATCTACCCAAAAAACTGAACAACTTTTATTAGAACTATGTTTTTATACGACATCAAATAAAAAAAATATTAAATCAATTAGATCTCAAAAAAATCTTAATAATTATTTTTAACAATTATTCAACTTAATTATCAAATAATAATAATTAAATAATTAATTATTAAATAAATATTCATTAAATCAAAAAGTCACAACAATGAAAATAAGTGTTTATAATGATCTTAAAACTTCATTATGGGCGCCCGGATAGCCTAGGTGGTAGCGTGTCAGCCTGCTAACCAAGTGGTCCCGGGCTCGAATCCGACTCGAGGCATCCTGCTAAAATCTGACCCCCGGGCTAGACACAAATTTAAATTAAATAAATAGTTTCGTAAATTGGCTTATGGCTAGAAAGGCCAAAAAGCCAAAAAACTTCATTATACTTTTAGGTACACAGATTTAAGAGATTATTTTCTACTTAATAGAACTATTTAAAATTCTTGAGTTTAAAAAAGTTTATTTTTCGTGTCAATTCCAGTAGATAGTTACCAATTGTATTACCATAATAATAATGGAGCATTTTTTGTTGAAGACAGAATTGAAATGGTCTTAATTTATGCGGTGAATGTGGAAGAAGTGTTATGGGGCTGTCATTGAAATGAATACCGAGCGTTTTCCTGATAGGAATACACCCTCACAAGCTTCATTTTATTGAGTTGTAAATCCGTTAAAAACAGGAAATGAAACAGGCCAAAATAACGAAATTGAAACTGGAATTCATCCAGAAGACTTGCAATACCCTCTGGAATGTCTCAGAACAGTGTCGAAAAATTATTAAATTATTTATTTAATAATTAAATATTTGATCATTATTATTTGATAATTAAGTTGAATGATTGTTAAAAATAATTATTATAATTTTTTTTTTGAGATCTAATTGATTTAATATTTTTTATTATTTGATGTCGTATAAAAAAATAGTTCTTATAAAAGTTGTTCAGTTTTTTTTTTTTTTTTTTGTAGATTCAGAATATGTACAGAAACATATAGGTTTCTATTTAAAAAACAGATCTTGACCTCGAAATACTCTTGAAAGCTTGTTCTAGGTCAAAAAAATAGCGTAGTTTAGTTTCCCCCCTGATATAAATAAACTTTTATTTGCAACTTTTTTTCATATAATGCACTGTTTTTGAGTTATAAGACTGTCTCAAGATAAAAAACTCACCCGGTATAACGGCCAAAAAGTTTATCCCTCTTAAAAAACACACACAATAATACATCTAATAAGCTTAAACCTATTATTATATTTAACTTTTAGTTTGTTTTTTTTAGTTATTTTTTATTCAGAATTTTGGACTTAATTATTTTTATTTTTCATTTTGGTCTACGACCACCAGTCTATTAATGACAAGGGATGAGGGCAACGCCTGGAAAAAATGCAACTGAATTGTCAGAACTTACGAACAGTTGCCTATCGTACAGGCTCCTAAATACGAAAATAATTCTTTTGGGAATCTTAGGGTAATTATATATATTTATTTAATTAATTTGAAAGTTTATAATGGGAAAATAAGGAGAAGTTTGTGTGTGTGACTTTTATTTATCAGCCAACGTTTCGTCGACTTTGCCGACTTCTTCAGGGCTTCAAATAGTCATGCCACACATTCGTCTAAATTTTCTTTTTTTCCTATTATAAACTTTCAAATTATACAAATTATGGACGGAAATGAAAATAATATATATTTAATACAGCTGGAGTAATCACAATATCACGCATGGGATGACACACAACTATTATTATAGATACACAACACATGCTACTTTTTTCGGACTTAAGGCTTGTGTCTTATTTCCCCTTTATTGTAACAAAAAAATTCAAACAGATACTTCACTTCAAAAAAAAAAAAATTACACAAAATTTATAAAATGATTAGAAAATTGTCTTGGATTTTATTTTAATTAACAAATTTTTTTAATGGTCAAATAATGAATTATTAATTTATTAAAAAGAAAAAGAAAATTCTTGAGTTCACAATATACAGGATGGCCTTAATGTTAAATTTTAAAAAGTATAACATTTTAATTTTATTTCTTTTTTTACTTGGTTCTTTATAAGAATGTTTTTCGAATTCATCGTAAGATATCAATTATAACAAGACAATTTATTCTTAATAATTACCTTCCATAGGTAGTCCTCAGTCTACTTTCTAAAATTGGCGTATTTATGGAGTTTTCCTAGGGGGCAGTGCCCCCCCTTGCAACTCTCAGCCCTAGCTACGCCCATGCTTGAGATATCAAATTCGTTCTTATATGTAGAGCACAAAAAGTCTCTACTTTCCGGAAGAAAGTCGCCTAAAAAGTGGAATCGAATGGTGTAAAACAGTGGTGCCCAACCCTTTTTTGTCTGCGGGCCGGATTCAACATGACATAGGATCTCGCGGGCCGGATTCTTTATAATTGTATATCTTAGGGGCACCTTTAATTTAAAAAACGGAAGATTTTTAATGAATTCATGAATATTTTTTTGCTGATTCATTTTTTTTTCAAAATATTTGTAAATTTAATGAAAATATTACGTTTTTAAATTAATGGTGCGGCTAAAATATACAATGCTTTTTATTAGGATAGGTATTATTAAGATATCTAGTTGTTTTTTAATGAATTTGTAATTTGAATAGATTTAAAAGATTGATGATAAGTGAATTAAAGGAAATAATAAATTTGGGTTAAGATTAAAAAAAGACAAAATGTGTAGTGAGGATTTATAAAATTATAGATATTGGAAATGATGAAAGGATGGTTTTATTTTTAGGCTGATGATGACATGAATGTATATGTCGAAACGTCCTTTGATATAACAATAAAATAAAATAAAGGAAAAAAATATAACTGTGTTATTATTTTTTGCAAACAAAGAAAATCAACACCTATTCTAAAAGAGAATTAAGATCCTCGAAAAATAAATAAATAAATAATTAATTCTAGTTGTAAAAATCATCTGGCGCCGTAGAAATGTCCACTGAAAAAGGATTTTCAAACAAGACTATTTCATTTTTAATCCGGTGAAAATTTGTAAATCTATCTTCGAAATTTTTGCTGAGTAATTGCATCATCTTGGTAATTTTTTCTTTTGGAAAACGATAATATGATTTTTAATTTTTTTAGATATTTTACAAAAAATATATATTTAGTGTCAACTCGCTCGGGGGCCGGATTGAGCCTCTTCGCGGGCCGGATCCGGCCCGCAGCCCGTAGGTTGGGCACCGCTGGTGTAAAAGATTTATCAGATTCAGCTATGGGTACTTGGTGGTAAGCGCTACGTAAATCAATAGTACTATAAATTTTATAATTTGCAACCTTATTGACAATGTATATATAGATATGCGTCTAGTTGTGTAAAACGATTCAATGTTCGAGAATAATCGATTACTATGATCGATGCTTATGATTTTCGCTCGAAACGGCTAATACTTGAGCTCTCCAAGGGGACATACTAGGCTCTATTATACCTTCCTTCAGTAATTTTTGAACCTTTACTTCAATAAATTTTTAATCACTTTCTGATTGTTTCCTAGATTTTATTGAAATATGCTTGCATTCTGAAGAGATTATAAAATAACGATGCGGGCTCAACACTTGCATCAATTCTTTTCTTCTTACCTCCTAAAGACATCTGTACACTCTTGTTGCTTTAACAGATCGTGTCCTACTATAACATCAGCACAAAGGTCAGGCAGAACGGAAAAATCGATATTTTTGTAAAGATGGCCAAGAATTTTGAAATTTACTCTGCATTTACCAACTATTTCAGTTTTAAATGGTGTAGAGGCCATAGCGATTTCATCATATGATGGTCTTACTTACGCTGAGTGTTCTTCCGGTATCGATTAGAGCCGTGGCTTGATTTCCATTGAGGTCAGCAATAACAGAAGCCTTTGAGAGAGCAGGAGATATTGAAGCTGTATTATCGTAGATACTGGCTAATAAAAAGGCTACTATTTTATTACTGGAAGGTTTACTATCTTTCTTCCCTGATTTGCATACCTTTGCATAGTGGCCTTTCTCCCCACATTTTCTACAGATCGCGTTGCTGTCAGGACATTGGATGCAAGGATGAAAATTGAATCCACAAAAGAAACAACTAGCAGATGATGTAACAGCTAACATGTTGTCGTTAGAACCATGAAAAGAGTTATCTGGTGTAAACGTATAACCTGTCGCGGCATTAACAATTGGAATGGGTTGATATTCATTAGAATAAAGTTGAGCTAGCTCTAAAGATCGTCCCTGTGTATAAGCATCATTAAGAGTGAGAGTAGGACTTTCCAGAAGTCTCTGCCTAACATGGTGAGCTTGAAGTCCAGTGATAAATGAGTCTCTGATACAATCATCACGATTTACTTCTGCAGTTACGCCCTTAAAATTACATTTTCGAGCTATATCCTTTAAAGCATCCAAATATTGAATAGTAGATTCACCTACCTTTTGAAGTCTGGTGGCCAATTCATGTCTTGCTACAACTCTATTCATCGGGCTGGATATAGAGAGTTTTAAGAATAGCAATAGCTTCATTATACGACTTCGCTTCTTTTATTTTTTAAATTCGTAAAAGCCACAACCCAATGCTCCCATACATCGGATGCATCTTGAGATTCGGGTTCAATTGTAAGAATTTCCATAATTTATTTTTAAAGTGGGAATTATGCTTAATAAATTGAACAAGATTAATAACGATAAATTAACCTTTATTTACATCAATGATAAATTGATAATATATTTATAAAGAACAAAATAATATAAATAAACAATAGGAACAACAAGAATAAGAAGAACCATAATTTAAATTAATTTTACTATCTCATATATAAATAAATAGTTTAGGAGTTAAAAGATATTCCAATATTTTATGTAGAAGATGAATCAATAACAAATGTCTCTGATCGGGCGACATATCCTCTTGATATAACAGACCAAAAGAATTAAAAATGAGAAAGAAATCGATCTTATTTTATCGATTTCATCTATCTGGTGGTTCACAGTACCTTTTTAATATAAGAAAATAGCATTTTGATAAAGAATTTTGTAGTTTAAAAGAAATTTTATGAAAAGATCTAATTTCTTCTCTGCCGGGAGCGAATCAACTTGAAATCCCAAAAGGTTTTATTTTTTTTCTCATTATACCTAGATATCGAATCAAATCTTTTGAAATTTCATATCTGTGTGTTATTTCCTTTTCTTTTATAGAAAATATTTTCATTTTTATTTCACCAACATACAAGTGTCTGAGTAGTGAAGAAAATAAATTACGATGACCTAAGAAGAAAGAAGTTAAAAAGTTGGTTCTGGTGCCAGAATGTATGCATTTCAAAAACAAAGTACGGAGTTTTTTTAGCTTTAGAAGTTCTAGTTAAAAAATGCATAATCAGAAGAAAATAAATTGGTCATAAGAGGAGCGATCGGAGAACGTGATTATGAGAATATTTAAAAGTAAGATTGCAGGGGAATGTGTTGTGAACTTAAGTTTTTAAGGGTCTAGACCTCTAGACATATCGAGATAATTTCTCTTCCTAAAGTCATAAAAATAAATGAAATGACGATGGTTGGATGTGTTTTAATTTGATAGCGAAGGCATGTTGGGTTTATGACGTAAAAATAGTTTTTGAGGCGATTATTAAATTAATTTAATATATATATAGTAATATAATGTGAAAATACTTTATTCATATACATGTTGGTGATATAATTTGAAGTTTCATCTTAAATAATTCTTTAAAATATATTTAAAATTAGATTATTTTATTCAGGGGGTAATACTTGTGGTATGGAAGCTGGCAGTGTATTTGAAAAGATGAATAAAGAAGCAATTTTTGTTAAGAGATTTCTCTTATTAAAATTTTTGATGGGTATTAAAAAAAGAATGACTTTTAAGACGATTGTAATAAATGTAGTCTCGTTCGACTGGGTATAAGACTACTATGTGAGCATGGCCTTAACTTGAAGCCGCGCATTCGCGAACCGCGGTCCTGAATCCGCAATCACCTCATGTTATTATATCAAACAGAAGTTAGATTAAAAAATAGTTTTACTCTATTTTAAGTTTAGTAAAGAAACACTTTCTTTATTACTGCTGCAAATAAGTACTTGAATGACAATTCGGCGCGTTAAGGTCTTAACTCCGTTTAGGAAATGAAATATGATGTTTAAAAACAGTAAATTAAAAATAATTATAATTCGAAATTAAAGTTATATACAATAGTTGAAAAATAGATATAATATTATCTTTAAAAGTTTACAATTTATTTAAAAATTCAAAGTAGAAAATTTTTTTTAAAATTGATTAAAATAGTTGTATACAAATAAATAATTATTTTTTCCACAAAGAAATAAATATATTTTTAGAAATGACCCAATGATTTGTAAAGAATCTTTAAAACATTTTATTCAATTACTGTCCGAATCGGAGAGTTCTGCTGTTGTTTTAATTATTCGATTAGATTTTTTATCACGTTTCGTTTTATCTAATCCTTTTTTTGATTTTCGAAATGTTTCTATTGCTTTCATTTTATTTTGCATCAATTGAAGTTTATCCATTTCCCGTTGATGAATATATTCATCATTACTTGTGCTAGCTTGATTTATATTAATTTCATCTTTAGTTGGATCAGAAGTTTTTTTAGACTTTTTAATTCCTGGTTTTCTTTGAGTCTTTGCTTTTTTAATGTTTACATTTTTAGAAGATGATGGTTCTGGTTCAGTTTCTCGTTCAGAATTTAAATTTCTTACAGCCTTTTGAACACGTTTACTTAATTGAATCGTTGAAGGCAAAGTTTTGGACATTTTTTCAAAAAACGAATCAATTCTAGTTTGAAGCTAAAAATGAAAAATTTAAATTAATACTTAAATGTTTAAATAAATAAACAAAATAGTTACCGTTTTTAATTCTAAGCGTTGCATTACTGGAATCAGAATACTATCAGTGCGAGACAACGGCCAGCCAAATTTTTCTCGAGAGAATTCCCTAAGTCCATCAAGATTGGGTTTTGACCAAGAAAACTTTTCTTTCGAATCATCTATTTTAGGTTCAAGATAAGCTTCAACTACATGAGTGCTGGGAAATCCTAGAACAATAATAATTTATATAGAAATTTAGTGAAATAAATCTTTTAGGCCACTATAGATAGCCTTAATTATTTTTAAAATTATTGGATAAAAAATACTTGGTAGGTTTCACATTAAGATATAAAAAAATAAAACGAATTTATTTTTGGATAATCTTTAATCTCGATATATATATTTCGGGTGACTAACCCATCTTCAGGAGCAACAGAAAGTAACTTTTTGTAACAAGATGGGTTAGTCACCCGAAATATATATGTATATCGAGATTAAAGATTCTCCAAAAATAAATTCGTTTTATTTTTTATTTCTTAATGTGAAACCTACCAAGTATTTTTATCCATTAATTTTAAAAAATGTTGCACCAAGTACCAACAGCAAATTCCTTAAAAACTTAATTATTTTTTGTTTTAAATATATTATATACCTTCTTTGATTTCCAAATTCTTTAATTTATTTTTA
This sequence comes from Forficula auricularia, assembly GCA_024734495.1. Lineage (NCBI taxonomy): Eukaryota > Metazoa > Arthropoda > Insecta > Dermaptera > Forficulidae > Forficula > Forficula auricularia. The sequence continues at coordinate 3,258,259 of JALMQS010000841.1, read as the reverse complement.
AGAGAGGTTCTTTTGGGACCTGGTGGTTGGCCTTGGAAAATCCATTCTCGAAAATCTCTCAAGCCATCGACAAGCCCAGAAATATCATCTCCTTTGGGAGGGAAAGCTGCCAAGACTTCTAAAGCGGTAACCGGCCCAATTCCAGATAATCCGACTGTGTAATCACTTCCAACAAGAAGTGCAAGTAGAATCATTCGCTCCCGGGTTAAATCTAAAAAAATACATTAAAATTAATATAGTTTTGAATAAAATAAAATTAAAAAAAAAAAAATTATAAAAGGCTAGAAGTTTTTAAAATATAATTTTTTTTAGATTTTATTGTCTAGACTAGAAGAATTGTTGATTTTTAAGAGTAAATCAAACTATCAAAGAGTGTTCTCTGCTTGATGTAAATAAATATATAAACATACATATATAAATGATACAATTCTCTAAATACAATCATAATAAACATTTATTAATGTGTTAATCCTTTTAGGAGAAATTCCCCCTTTATCAAAGAAAAAATTAGAATATTAATTGCTTTATGAACGAATAATAAAGAAACTAATTTTCTAAGCTTTTCATTGATAAAGGGAAAATTTCTCCCGATTCTATTTTAAGTATCAATTATCTATACAATAAAACAATAATTTATTTTAAATTAATACATATACATATTTAAATATATATATATATAATAATTTTATTTGATAGAGAGTAGAATTTTGAAGATTTTCAGTCTTTTTTATAAATCACAAAGAAAAACAAAGAGGTTGTCCTTTGCTTGATGCAAATAAACATACACACATATATGTCGAGACGATATGTGTGTAAGTTTATTTGCATCAAGCAGAGACAACTCTCTTTGTTTCTCTTTGTGAATCAACAACTCTGCTACTCTCGGCAAAACAAAAACTTTTCAATTTTTTATAAATATTTTTTTATTTGAGGATGAATTAATTGAAGAGTCATTTGTAAGCAAGGGAATAGGCTCTAATGAACAATAATTTAATTTTTATTTTCAAGGGAAAAAGGAAAATAAAATATTTATAAAAAAGACTGAAGATGAAATCCAAGCCTTCGAAACTATAGTATAATATATAGGTATATATTATGGGTGTTATGTTTATTAGTATCAAGCAGAGGATACCTTCTAGAATTGATACTCTTTTAAATAATTTTTTTGATTTAATTATATAAAGAAATGGATACTTAATTTTTGGTTTATAATGTTAATAAAAAAAATATTTGCATAATTTTTTCATGTCAAAATACTTACTAAATGAATTGCCAATATCATTCAATTGATATTCAATACAAGTTTTATTCGGATTAAAAAAATGTTTATAAACTCTTCTCCCTCCAAACAGCCATATATCACTGTCTTCAGTAATTGTTCCATCGGTAAGTTGAGCAGCATCAAGAAATGCACATTGTGCTTCAGCTTCCATTGGAGCTATTATATAGGGAATTCCAAAAAGCTGAAGCAACTCTTGAGCGTCTAACGATAGTTGTTGGGAAATATTAGCAGCCAATCTTTCTTGGCGATTTTGTTCGACGATAAGTGACCTATGTTCTTTCTCTGCTGCTTCAAGTTCCTCTTTTGAGAGAGGAATTAGCTCTGGGGGAGGTAAATTCTCTTTAATTACCAATTTTTTTGGGTTTTCTTCAATGGACTCATTTAATCTGTTTGCAGGATTTTCTTTCTCTTCAGAATCCAAATTAATTATATTTTCTTTTTCTTTTATAACAATCGTTTCAGGTTTTTCTTTCGGTTTATCATTTTCTTCTTTTTCAAAAATATCCTTAAAAATATCGTCTTCGATCGGAACATCAGTACCTATAATTATTTGCATTGATTTTTTATTTTTTTCTTCATCGGACACTTCAACAAAATCATCAGAATCTTCGGCAGATTCAATTTCTTCAATGTTTCTTTGTTCTTTCTTTTCAATTTTATCACTACTATTGTTTTTAGTAAAAGTTTCCAATTCTATTTGATTCGATCCAATCAGATTCTCTTTCATTTTAGCTACATTTTGATTAGAAGATTTTCTGTCATCTACTTCTTCAGAAACTTCAACAAAATCATCTGAATCATCATCATTTTCGATTAAATTCTTAACAGGTTTTAATTCTTTTTCTTCAAATTTATTTTCTTGATTTTTTAAATTAATTGGTATTTTTGATGATTCAAAATTTCCTTTATCTTTTTTATCTACACTTTGTTTTTTATTTTCACTTATAATTATAGATAACAATTCTTCTTGATTTAATTCATCATTTTCATTTAATATTTGAATATTTTCTTCAGATTCAAGTTTTTGATTTGAAGTTCTTTTGCTATTTACTTCTTCCGAAACTTCAATAAAATCATCCGAATCATCATCAATTTCAATTACTTTCTTAACAACGTTTTCTTGATTTTCAAATTCTTTAGCAATATTATTTATCATTCTTTCTTCAGATTTATTTTCTTGACTTTTTATATTAATTTTTGACAATTCACCATTTTCATCTACATTTTGTTTATTTTCACTTTTAATTATTGATAACAATTCTTCCTGGTTTAATTCATCATTTTCATCTAATATTTGAATATTTTCATCAGAATCAAGATTTTGATTTATAGGCTCTAGGTCAATTATTTCTGTCTTTATTTCTTTTTCAGAATTTTTTGTATCAGCATTTATTTGATTTTGTACTTCACGGGATTTATTATTTAAAATATTATAAATTTCACTTTGTGTGAGTCCACTATTTTCAACCATATATGCAAATGCCAATTGAAGTGAATCTTTTTCAAGTTTTTCTTTAACGGGTGAGTCAATATTCTCATTAGAACTATCCTCTTCGCTTTCATACTCAAATAAATCATTCTGTTCCCATATTTGAAAAATTTTATCGACATACTTTTCGGATTTTTCTTTTTTTATTTCATTTTGAGATAAATTATTTTCTTCTAATTTTAAACGTTTAGGTGGACTCGGATTTTCTTCTTTTGATGGATTTTCTAAAAAAAAAGTTTCCTTTGTTATTTATAAGAAATTAAAATAGAAACAAATCTACCTTTAATTTTTTTTTTAGCTTAAATATAAATTTATACCCAGGTACTGAAGATTTAAACAGTAAAAATGTTTTCGTTATACCTACATATAGATAATATATATATATATATATATATATATATAACGGGATCTCCTATAAACTCATATTTATAAGTATATGTGTGCCCTGTGCCTATATATCTGAGAAAGCCTGCCTGCTGGACGAGCCTGGTATTGATTTTATGATAAAATTTTCAATTTTTTTTTTGCTCTTTTGAGTTAGAAAATGTCTGAAAAGTGGAGAAAATAATTTTCAACCATGATTTATTTTCTGTCTGTGTGTCTAGATTCAGATACCCACGATAGCTTAAGAAGGAAAAGTCATAGAAAGTTCGTTTTGGTATTAAAATAAAAATACTTCTATTTCCAATGCGGAGAACTGATAAGATTTTGGGATTTTTAGCTTTATAACTCCTGGTTCAAAAATGCAGAAAATATAATTTTATGGATGATTTTATTGAGATTTTATGGCAATGTAATAATAGACATAAATGAACAATTTATTTTATTTTTAAGTTTATTATTAATCAATAATCACTTATAAAAGCGACTCTATGATAAATAAGTTTTCTCCTTTTTCATTATTTAATAAGAACTGTTTCGCACGATTAGATTAATTTCTTAATTGCTATTATTCTAGGCAAGGCCTTTTAACTTTAGGTAAGAAAATATTAAATTGAAATGAATATCAGATTTAGGTTTTTTTATCAATTTATCATTTAAAATGATTAATTCAGTGAAACCGCAAACAGTGTGCCGAGTCTGAAAAAGTTACACTTATTCCAATTTTTATTTATTAATTTCTAATACCTTTAAAATAAAGAAATCTTGTAATATTATCATAGCAAATTCGTTGTTCCAAATCTGTGCAGCTTGAAATATCTTTATTATTTAAAAGATTATCCAGTTCTTGCAAAGACAAATTTCTCCCTTTCATTTCTTTCTCAGCTTCTTCTAAGCTTTCTTGAACAGCTCTTCTTTTTAATAAACGTTTCATTTGATAACCAGAAAAATCTTCTCCTCTCTACAAAAAAAAAAGAATGATCTTAGTTTATCAGTAGATATAATTATTTATTATAATTTTTTTGTCTTTTTTTTTTAATAGAATAACAAAAGTGAGTCTACCTCGGGCATTTGTCCAATTGCAGCCCATGAATTGCGTTTTCGTGTTTCTTTTAATTCACTAAGTATTTCATGTCGGATGGTCGGGGGTAAAGTGAGAAATGCCTCTGATTTCACATCAATAGAATGAACATCCAGAGAATTAAAACCACGTTTTCTCTTCGATTTTTCATCTTCACTACTTGAAACATCACTAAATCATCAAAAAATATATTTATTGTTAGTGTGATGTCAAAACTAAAGAAACCTAAAAATAATAGAAGAAAATTACAAGATAATGACGGAGAAGACTTTAATTTAGAAGAAAATAATCAAATTTCTACAGAATAGAAAAAATCATAAAAAACTTTTTAAGGAAATTTATCATATCTCTATTAATAAACTCAAATTAAAAGATATATTAAAAATGAAAGGATCTTAAAAGAATCATCAAGATTTCCTCAATAAGCAAACTTTAAATAGCAAAAATAAATAAATGCATATTTTTATTTATATACTAATGTAATTTTCTATAGGTATTAATTTTCTATTTTTATATGTATATGAAGTAAGAATAAACTTTTCATGGCTTATTCCAAAACGCACTAATTGTAGTATGGTATATCACAGACCATGAAAGAAAGGTTTCCCAATAACATTGTACTAATAATATTTCTAAGGAAATCACAAAAGGTTTTCATCTACTAGATCTGAGATGGAAAGGATTATTTTTAATTATAAATAAATAAATCTTTATTACTCGACCTGTTTAGAGGCACAAGTCCTCGGTCAACAAAACATCAATACAAATCAAATACAAGAAATTAACAATTAACAAAAAAAGAAAAAAAAATAGAAATGTATGCTCATTAATAAATAACATGATCATAGATTTCCATCAAAAGATAAAACGTAATTTAAATAATTCTGCGCAAAAATGTGATACCAGGAGCAAACCACGCATTAGCCATCCTGATATTTGCCATAAGTTGTTAAGGAAACCTGATCAAAACCTTAACAAGGATGGTATGACCTCTCTCTCTACCTTAGGTAATCTCTGCTTGTGAGAACTAAATAAAATTTTTCACAACTCTAGGATATTAGGACTTGACAAAATTTATAATTGACTTAATCATAGGAGGCAGAGGACTATAATCCCAAGTAACAGACAGACTGTTCCACAAATCAATGCCAGATCCTACAAATGAATGTAAACCTATATTTTTCAAGAATCTTAGCTTTCGAAACTTTTTTCTATGATCAGCCCTATCTAAATAACTTGGTTCCTGAAATCTATTCGTTATTTCCTTCCAACTCCTAAAACCCTTATACGCTTTGATTTCACCCCCTTGGAAATAGAACCCAAGTGCCATAAGTAGCAGCCCGGAACAATTGACTACCCTGTGAGGAACACAACTCTTCCCACATATTATAATTAAAAATAATCCATTCCATCTCGAATCTAGTAGATGACAATCTCTTGTGATTAACTCCACACTTTACATAATTATATGATTTTTAATAATATGAAAATCCTTGATTATTCTGCATCGACTTTGGATTCTGATGAATTCAGTTAAATGAAGTGCTAAGTTGCAAATTAGGTGGTAGGAATTTTAAAGCAACTAAAAACATATAATATGGTAAATAGTTTGAAAAATATTTCCAATTTCAAAATTTTAGATTCTGAACGAAATTTAGAAAAAAGATTAATTTTAGAAATTATCAAAATTTTAAACAAAAAAATTCAAAACAAAAGGTCAGATATGGAGTTTTTTTCCTAATATTTTCAAAATTTTTTAGTGAAAATTATATCCTTTAATTTATAATTTTACTTACTCATCTTCCTGCTTTTCAATTGTTTCTTGAATGGGAGGTAAGATATACATATCATCTTGATCTTTTCGGCTTGAACTTGGTAAAGAGAGGTCAGATCTAGATGAACCAAGAGCAGTTTTTAATGCTTTATGTTTCACAAGATTCTTTAAGAGTTTTTCCCTTATTTGATCAGAAGCTTGTTGAGCTTGTGATCTTTTTAATCTTCTAGAATTCTAGAAATAAAAAATGAATGGGGTCTATCAAATATAAATTTTAAATAGAAAAAAAAAAAAAATTATAAATTAAGTCTTTTTGTTTTTTATTTTTACTCATTTTTTCAGACATAGAAATAAAATGTTAATGTTAATTCTAATTGTCAAGCTATTCTTAAACGACCAATAAATCAACAAACAACTTTCTTAAACAGTTGTATTAATTAAATTGAAAGTTTCTTTTTGCCGAGAGCATAGCCCCCGCAAGAGGGGGTCGAAGTGCACCCCTGGGTCCCGGGAAAAAAAAGAGGAGTAGAGTGAATAATTTTTTCCACTTCATAAAAAAACAGATACTTATTCCATAATAAGGGACCCGCTTTAGATTTTGGGTACCGGTGCCGAAATTTCATGTGGGGGCCATGGCTGAGAGTATCAGCATTTTTATAAATTAAAGGCGACAAGAGACAATAAAGAGTGTATCTTCTGCTGGAATAATTTTTTTTAATTTAAATTAAAAAATTTATTATTCCAACAGAAGACACACTCTTTTATTGTCTCCTTTAAGTTGTATTAATAGCAATCTAAAATTTTTGCTTTTTAATGCGGCTAAACACTTGTTATTAATTCAATAAAAACATTATTAAATCATCCATTGAAAGAAATAAATGTTGAATAATTTGCATGTATTAACTAATTAGAATTACTCCATTAAACAATATACGATTTACATACAAATTAGATCATTAAATTTAGTTACATCTTAGAAAAATTAATAATATTGATGAAATTTTTATTTTTTACTATTTCTTTATAATTTTTCAAATATAGGAATTGTAACTATGCTAGGAGTAAACTTGAAAATTTTCTAATAACTTATTAGAATGTATACTATACAAATTAAAATAAAATTAAAATTCCTTATATAATAGTTTTTCTTATTTATATGTAAATTAGTAAGATTAAATCTAACAAAAACCTCTCAAATTAAACATTCAACAAAAATAATTCCATGAGAAATTAATATTATAACACAACAATTTTCAATTTTAATTTCATCTTAGAATAATACATATTATTTAATTAGGAATAATTCTTAAATAATATATATAGATATAATATATATTTATTAGATGAGAAGATGGAGAAAAATTTTTAATTCTTTCTGAAACATCAATAAAGATGGGTCCAATATTTTGGTAAAATATATTTATTTAACTTTCCGCAACCGTTTCAGATCCTTAACGGTATCTTTCCTCAGGACAGAGGCTGGTATATATACATATTATAAATTTTAATATATATGTACGAGCCTGTGCCCTGATCCGAGAGAAATATATTAATTTCACAATTTATTATCTCCATAAATAATTCAAACTGATCGTTTTTCAAGTCTTTTTCATTAAAGAGAGCGTTTGTCTGTCTTCATCCCATGTTTCTATTAGAAAGATGTCCGTAATCGTTGAACCCGTTCACATTGGTAATTTGTCATATTTTAAAATAAATTATTGATTGTTTTATTGTAAACGATACAAGGAGAAGAGATGTTTATAAATGTCCTAAACGTTTTTCAAAATATTTATATGTTTATATTTATTACTTCATTATTCTTTCATAAAGCAACTCATTTTCTAATTTTTTTCATTAATAAAGTGGGAATTTTTCTTGTAACGTTTGAGACATTAATAAACGTTTCTTCTGATATGATTTAAAGAATTGTAACATTTATCCATAAATTGTCATGACCCCATCCTCTAAAGCAGGTAGGCAACTTTGCTTAGCTGAGGGCGTAATTTCTGGACTTGATCAGGTCGCGGGCCGTAGGTAAGAAATAAGTAGGTAGTAGTGAATAGAATAGCGATAAAAATTCACACATTTTTATCATGTTTATCTCTTTGTCTCTTTCTAACGACTATTTCTGACTCGATCTGTGTCGTTCCACTACGTATGCTTAATAATATTATTTATCGATTTTAGTCTTTATGATTTGAAGAATAGTTTTAGGTTGGTTGACAAATGCAAAGTGATTACAAATAAACTATGTGTGCTGAATCTTTCATTTTTGTTGCATGTTATTTAAAATTTCTGAATCTCTCGCGGGCCGGATTGAAGCTGGTGGAGGGCCGGGGGTTGCCCATATATGATCTAAAGCTTTAAAGCAGGGGTCTTCAACGTTTTACAAATCAAGGGCCAAATTTTTTTTTTCTGAACAGCGGGCCGGATCCAGACCTCTGATTTGGGGGGGGGGGGGGGGGGGGTCAAAGACGCTCCCCCCCACACACATAAACTTTTTCAATTTTCTTCAATTTTAAAATTTAATGTTATAAAAATAAAAAAAAATAAAAAAATTCTAAAAATTATTTTTTTGTAGTCGTTATTGAGAGTGCTGTTGGCGGGCCGCAGAAAACATATCGGCGGGCCACAAGCGGGCCGCGGGTTGAAGACCCTTGCTTTAAAGCTTCTATGAGCGGAGATGTTTTCTCGAGGGTATATAGCTAAAGTTTAAATTTTAATTAAAAATATGAACTTCGCGTTAATTAATTGAATTGAGAAGTTGATTCTGCTTTATTTCTAACTTTTTCTAACTCTTAATAAAGTGATTGTTTCACATAAGTCTAATTAAATATTCTTTGTTGAAAAATACCGAGCGTTTATCAATCAAAAATTAATATAAAACATAGTAAATAATTTAGAGCACTTGCTTGATAATTTTAGAGTGTCAAAAAAAGGTAGATCACATTTATGTTTTGGGTTGGAATCGCTGAGATCAGTCAGCCTGTTTTTTAGTTAAAACCAATTTTTTAAAAATGATTTTAAGAATTATTTATTGGGATAATAAATCGGGCAAAAAATATATAAACATTTGAAAATAAATAAATAAATAAAAAAAGCGGTTTTCTATTCATTTATATTTCATTTTATTATTAAAATACCAGACATCAATTTTTTTATTATTTATTTTTGAATAAGGAAATAAAATAGCTATGTAAAGCTTTCCCACTATAAGTAAAATAATTATCATAATTCAACATTCCACACAATGACAGGAAGTCAAGACTTGGTATACTCTATCGAATATAACCTTTTGCTGATGAGGAGTTTAATTAGAGTGGAGGTCGTGAGAAAGAGAGCTTCTTGCTTACCAGAGTGTGCAACTTGAGGTGGGGGACCCCTCCATCGAAGACGAACACCGGCTTGATCTTGTAAAATAAGAGTTTGCACACTCGATGAAAGAGACCCAGGAGGTGAGCATTGGGTACGAGGGCGCCCCGGGTGTCTTGGAATCCCTTGACCATTTGATGCAGCCAAATTGAGATATCTGGAACACATTTCAAACACAACAGGTAAGCCTACTAATTCTTCTAGCGTATTCCACTTACGGCACTGGGGCGAACTACGTTTAAAATTTCTTGAAAAGTTTTTATTTTGCCGAGAGTAGCAGAGTTGTTTATTCATAAAGAGAAACAAAGAGGTTGTCCTCTGCTTGATGCAAATAAACATACACACATATATATCAAATAGGTTGACCTCTGCTTGATGCAAATAAACATACACACACATATATCAAATAGGTTGTCCTCTGCTTGATGCAAATAAACATACACACATATATATATCAAATAGGTTGTCCTCTGCTTGATGCAAATAAACATACACATATATATATATCAACTATGTTTATTTGCATCAAGCAGAAACAACCTATTTGTTTCTCTTTATGTTTAAAATTTCTATCAAAAAAATTAAATATAAAACGGTATATCACTCGCATCCATGTTAAGTATTAATTAAAATATGAATAGCAGGAAATTGGACAATAAATAAAAAACAGAGTTTTTATTAAATGGGCCAGACGTTTCGTCGATTTATTTCGACTTCCTCAGTGGCCCAAAGAGTGATACAATGGGCCACTGAGGAAGTCGAAATAAATCGACGAAACGTCTGGCCCATTTAATAAAAACTCTGTTTTTTATTTATTGTCCAATTCCCTGCTATTCCTGTTTTAATTAAATATAAAAGTTCGTTTTGCAGGTAGTAGTAGAAATGGATTTATTTGAAAAATCACGAGGGTGTCTTTTACTTAGGCGTCAGAGTCATTGTCACTGATTGCTTTTTGACACTTAGGTTCAATTTACAAGTGGAAGAATACAATTCATCTGACATGTAATACAAATTATTCATAACTAATCGTATTCAGTAGAAGAGACCCTCGTGAAGCCAAAATGTGTATGATTAATTCACACGCAGGTAGTGTCAAGTGCCTTAAGTCGATTACGCTATTAAAATCACCATCATTAATATTTCCACTTATTAAATGCCTACCAATGGCAAGGACTTTATTTTCAAGTGTGTCATGTTTGATAGTCTTTCCAGTTGGCTCTAATAATTTCCAAAGTCCATGGACACCCATTTAAAGTAATTCTTCAAGAAGATATATCTAGAAATGAATAGATAAAGAGAGAGTTGGTTAATTCATTGTTGAGAGAGACTGCAGTGTTGATTATTAACCACTAAGTAATACTAGTATAGATGGAGGGGAGGGGGACTTTAGGTGGGGGTGGGAAATAAGTTTGGCCTTGGTATGCCTAAAGAGATCAAGCACAGATTTTCCCATGGGAAATTATATTCATGTGTGTGTGCGTGTGCGTGTGTAGGAGTGTAGAACAATTGAGATGAAACGGAACAAAAACATCATGCGAATTAAATAGTTATTATTTATATAACGATAACAATCCACATTAAAAATATTTTATATTCTTTTAAAGGAAAAAACAAAAACTTGTTTTAAATTAGGATTCAAAGATTTTTTAAGTACTTAAATTTAATAAAGGAAATTTATTTCTTCTATCTGATATTAGAATACTGATATTATGAAAGCTAGTTTTGAAGAAATCGAATGTATAAGAACATTTAGATATTGAGGAAATTGATCTATGATAATTACAGGGATATTGTTTTAATTATTGATTTTTAATTTGCAATTATAATATTTGTATTATATCCATTTATTAAAGACTATGCCATACAATAAATATATTTATTTCTACTTATGCAAATTCTGGATTAATTAAAGGGACAGCACGAGGAGTTTAAGTTTTTATATTAAAAATTTTTTATGATGCAAGAATGTGCAATAACGTTTAAGTTAAAATTGACATCCTTGAAGAAAGAGAACTTAGGAAATGGACATGGGTTAAATTGGAGTCTATGATATTTATACAACCGGGTATTAAGGGATTGATATATTAACTAAATACTTAATAAATATTAAATTAATATTAAAGGTTTAAAATATGAAGTACTATAATACCTATGTATACAAAATTTTAATACAATATATATTTGACATTTAAAAAAAATATTTTTTAAATTAAATTATTAATTATCAAAAAAAAAAAAATAAATAGAAATTAAGATTTTTAGTTTTCATTGCAATTTACCTATTTACTTGATATAATATTTTTATTAGCTTAAGAGTGTGGTTAAATTGAAGTATGTAATATATCTTACCATTTAAAGAAATAAATATATTCTAGAATTTTTAATTAAAATCAATTATAATGTAATTAATTCACTCTTGATGAATAATTTATGAATGATAATAAATATTTAAAAGAAATGAATTATTTTGCAGAAAATTAATATTCTTAATCTATTTGATAGATATTAAATAAAAAATTGGATTTTTTTCTTGACATTACACTTGCAATAGTAAATCACTTTTTTTCTAATTGGCATTGGCAAATTTTCGGAGAGTTGTCATATAAATGTATCATGTATACACTGTTATTTTTATTAGTTCCGGTATTTTAAATGTTAAAAGGAGTGGATAATGGGAATAGTTATTAAATTAGACTATACATAGGGGCTAATCTCTCCCTTCTTCCTAGTGCCAGTCACGCATCACTCGATCTTTTACAAAACTAAAATCCCTGAACAGAAATCTTGTAATATCTGGTTTAATCTCAAATAATTAAGATTTAATTTACAGTAAAAGTAATTAATATACTTTTTTTGGATGGTTGAATGTCTAAATGGAGGGATTTGAGGGATAGGTTGAAAGGGGGTTTGGTTGTAGAGGTTGGCAGTGGACAACGTGCGTGGGAAAGAGACCGTGGGAACGTCTCACCGCGCGCAGGTGTTTCTCAAATGGGATGTTTGTCAAGTTAGCTCGACTCCTCTCACTTGCTGCTTTCAATCAATGATTTGAACAAGTTTTATCTTTTGAACAATACAACTAGACAAAATGAAAATAAAATTTATTAAAACTAGAGCATTCTTTTAAGTGTTTTCAAAGTGCTTTTTATTGGATAACGAATTTGTTTGGGTAAGGTTAGAGATATTTATTTCCTAGCTTTATTGTTTTATTATTTATTTAAATTTAAAAACCATTCTACCTTTAAATTTTAAATTACCATTTTAATTACTTTATCATATGCATTTATCTTATCCTAGAAAATCTTCAATAGTAGCTATCAAACACCATACTTTAGACTCTAGGAAAATGCTTTATTTAATAATTAAAAGGGCTTTTTTGCTGAGGGTAGCAGATTTATTTAATTTATAAATCTGAGTGTGTTTTCTAGTAAGCATATAATACTCATATGAGAGTATTTTATTAATTTGAGACTTTAGTTTCTAAGGCTTTGCCTTCATCATCAGCCTAATAAAAATAACCAACAGCGGTTTTTTAGTTACAAATTGAATTGTCTTCATAAGGTAGCAAGAAATGAAACTATATCATCATTCAATCCGAAGATGATGGATGCTAAAAGCTTTCAAAATTATATTCTCAGGAAATCACTAGAACTCGTCATCTACTAGATCCGAAATGGAATGGATAATTTTTAATTTTATGTTGCAAAGATTGTGTTCATCTCTTTTCGAGCTTCCTAAAAATTATCCATTCTATCTCAGATTTAATAGATGACAGACAACCTTATGTGATTTCCTTGAAAATTTAAAGTTTACTTCTATTTGAACCCTTATATTTAATTTTGAAAAGGTCATTTCATTGACATTCGAATTTTGAAGAAATTATCTCACAGGGTAGGCAATTGGCATGGATTGTTAATTTTGGCACTTGGGTCCGACCCTCCCCCCCAACTCTTCTAACATTTAAATCTCTCCGTGTATTATTTCACACGATACATAAGTCAGGGGGTTTCACCTCACAGGGTGACCAATTGGCATAGATTGTTAATTTTGACACTTGGGTCCGACCCCCCCAACTCTTCTGACATTTAAATCTTTGAGTGAATTATTTAACTCGATACATATGTCAGAAGGATTCACCTCACAGGTAGCCAATTGGCGTGGATTGCTAATTTTGGCACTTGGGTCCGATCCCCCCGCCAACTCTTCTGCCATTTAAATCTTTGAGTGACTTATTTAACTCGATACATAAGTCAGAGGGTTGACCTCACACGGTAGCCAATTGGCCTGGATTGCTAATTTTGGCACTTGGGTCCGATCCCCCCCCCCCTATACTTTTGACATGTAATTAAAAATGATGCATTCCATTTCGAATTTAATAGAAGACAATCTCTTGTGATTTTGGAGGCCCTCCTGATCACGCCCCCCCCCCCCCCCCCTCGATATGCCACTGCCTCCGTAGTAATCACGGCTCTCTAAATCGAATATTAGCTTAAATTACATCAAGGGGGTTCGGATAGGCTAGGCGGTAGCGTATCATCCTGCTAACCAAGTGGACCCGGGTTCGAGGCATCCGGCTAAAATCTGACCCCCGGGGAAGAGACAAATTTAAATAAAATAAATAGTATCGTAAATGGCTTATGGCTAGAAAGGCCGAAAAGCCAAAAAAAAAGCAGAAGCATTTATTTCTTAAATTATAGTAATAATTTTAATTGTTTGTTAATTTACTGCAGATACTATTGATTAAATTGACTATCGAAACAGATTAATAAAATCAAAAAATTTAACTCTGCAGGAATTTTGTTTTTAGGTTTATAGTGTTTGACTGGGGCTTAAAAATAAATTAGTTTAATGTAAAAATTAGTCGATTCGTAATATATTTTATAATTATATAATAGATATTTTTTCTACAATTTCTTTTTTTAACAAAAATCTTCTATTTTTCTTTTTTCAGATTTTACCTTTCTTCATATTAAAGGAATGGGAATCATCTAATACATCTTAGTGGCAAAAATATTGTTGTTGAAGTTTGAATTGTTAGTTCAGAATGCCCCATCAATACGGACTTCCCGGGATGGCTCATGGAATGCAAACCCCACCATCACCCTCTAATCTTTATGAAAGATTTCCCACAATGATGTATCGACATGAAGAGCAACGACTCACCAGAGAGGCAATGGAACGTTATCTTCGAGAGCGAAGTGATATGATGATTGTGATTTTACATGCGAAAGTTGCACAAAAATCCTATGGCAACGAAAAGCGTTTCTTTTGTCCGCCACCTTGTATTTATTTGTTTGGTGAAGGTTGGCGAATGCGTCAAGAACAAATGCGTCATGAAGGCGAGAACGAACAATCTTCTCAACTTTGTGCTTTTATAGGAATTGGAAATTCAGATCAAGATATGCAACAATTGGATTTAAACAATGGCAAACAATATTGTGCCGCTAAAACATTATATATATCTGATTCTGATAAAAGAAAACATTTTATGTTATCAGTGAAGATGTTTTATGGAAATGGCCATGATATTGGGGTATTTCATAGTAAAAGAATTAAAGTGATTTCGAAACCTTCAAAGAAAAAACAATCGTTGAAAAACGCAGATTTATGTATAGCTAGTGGTACCAAAGTAGCCTTATTTAATAGACTTAGATCTCAAACAGTAAGTACTCGTTACTTACATGTTGAGAATGGAAATTTTCACGCAAGTTCAACTCAATGGGGTGCATTCACTATTCATTTATTAGATGATAATGAATCGGAATCTGAAGAATTTGCTGTCAGGGATGGCTATGTTCATTATGGAAGTACAGTAAAACTGGTCTGTTCTGTCACAGGCATGGCATTACCTAGACTGATCATTCGTAAAGTCGATAAACAAATGGCTTTACTTGAAGCCGATGATCCTGTCTCGCAATTACATAAATGCGCATTTTATATGAAAGATACAGAAAGAATGTATTTATGTTTATCCCAAGAGAGAATTATTCAATTCCAGGCAACTCCATGCCCAAAAGAGCCAAATAAAGAAATGATAAATGATGGCGCTTGTTGGACAATCATTAGCACTGATAAAGCTGAGTATCAGTTTTTTGAAGGAATGGGACCAGTAAGATCTCCAGTAACTCCTGTTCCAGTTGTACATAGTCTCCATTTAAATGGAGGAGGAGATATTGCCATGCTTGAACTTTCAGGAGAAAATTTTACACCAAATTTGCAAGTGTGGTTTGGAGATGTAGAAGCGGAAACAATGTATAGATGTCAGGAAATGATGCTTTGTGTTGTTCCTGAAATATCTTCATTTCGAGGAGAGTGGCTCTGGGTGCGACAACCCACTCAGGTGCCTGTATCTTTGGTTCGAAACGACGGAATCATTTATGCAACAGGTCTGACATTTACATATACTCCTGAGCCTGGTCCTCGGCCTCATAATCCGACAACAGATGATATCATGAGGACAACAACACAGAATCGAAATCTCCCACCTTCACTCGGTCCTGATGTCGCCTGGGGGCATCAAACTCAATAAACGAACTTTTAATATTGTTTTACATATTTAATCTTCTCGTAATTCTTTTAAATAGAGCAATTTTCTGTGATTGATACAATGATTTATAAAAAAAATGGAAATCATTAAAATAGATAATTTTCCAGTATTATTAAATCTTTAACTTTGAATAGAGTTTAAAATAGGGTGTGTGCATAAAAATTTTAATCCATAGTTTAATTAGAAATATTAAATATGTATTATTATTTTAGAAAATATTAAAAATAGTTACCCACATACCATAATTAATGCTGTATCATTATTAAGGTAGTTGTTTCGCGACAATACTAGCAAAAAGTTAATGCTAGAGTATATAGTACAAACAATAAGGATTCATAGTTCATAAGCCCAAAACTTTTTGCTGTTTATGTACCAATTCTAGCCCATCCCGTGCTCGTTCGACAAATTTGGCACCATTATAAGAGATTGAATATTTTTTTTTTTTAAATTTCAGATAAAATACATTTTAAATTTCTATAAAAATGGTTTTGTTATTTTTTAACAAATATAATCAACGCCTACGTTACATCTTATGAAAATTATAATTTTGAAAAAATCTAGCGCATGCATCTTTCGCTAGTTAAATAAATGCGCTGTTGCCAATTTGTTTTTAGTCTAAATTTTTTTTATACATTTTTCATTATTTATTCCTTATTATCTCAGAAACTGTGTTGTAACTATGAGTCAAAATTGTCTTAAAATATGAATTGGTTATTGTTTAATGTTGGTTTAGTTTTTTATAAAAATGGTAAGAAGGGTTTCTTAATTATAATTAAATATTAAATATATTTTCCGAAATCCCGTATAGTGCAATGTTAAAGAACCTGGAGAACTCGATTTTTGAAATCTCCGGAACTGTATTGTTCATAAATTTCGTTTTGCCACCAATCGATTCAGAAGTATTTAAATAATAATCTGAATAAATTTCAAAAAAATCCTAAGAAAACGCATTTGGCGGAACAACTACCTTAAACTAAATTTTTATGAATTGGGAGACTGGCTGAGTGAGTAGAGCCTATGGCTAAGCGCCCGGTTCACTGCAATACAAAAATTTGACTGGCTATATAGCCTGATTTACACCATTTTACACACACTTCTATAAATAAAATAATTTAGCAAAATTATTAAATGTAATTCAATAGTTTGACAATAACCCTTCACGTTTGAAGAAATAAATTTTTATACACACACCCTATGTTCTCGGAACAAAATACCACGGAAGAGGCATTGAAGATATATATTGTCTTATTGAAAATTATTCTTTTAAATTAATATTACCATATTCAAACTAAGTATTCATAATGAAATTTTAATTTGTAAATTATTATTTAAAGCAAAAAAGAGATTAATATTATATTTATATTGCATTTTTATACCTATCTTTAGAAAAACAAGATTTTAATTAAATTTTATTTAATTAATTCATCTAAAATAATAACAATAAATATTTTTTTCCATATTGGTTATTTGGAAGGCCACTTAATCTATTATTATACTTTTCTGTCTTCATCTCCATGTCAGGTGGTTGTCAATAGAAATTTCCAATTTTGCTCATGAATTATAATAATAGTTATATTTTAAATAGGGAAAAATAGATTTATACAAATATATATAATAGTTGAAAAATGCTAAATATATCAAATCTATTTGCCATGGACATGGGATATTTATATATTATAGTAGCGGTCTTACCGCATAATACTTATATCCATGACGATTTGTAAAAATCTTATTTCATTTTTTTCTGAATTGCTTGATTTGTTTATTTTATTAATGTTAAGTATGAAAAGCTGAATTTTTTCCCATTAAAAAGTTTTCTTGATCAACTAATAAATAAGAATAGCTGACCAATTAAAATAAAAAAAAAAAATGGTATATATAATATAAATATTTTTATCATTTCATTTATTTTTAAGTAGTCTTATTATTCAGTCATGTTTATATATGTATTTCAAAATTTTGTTATTCAACTGTAAAGAAATTATTTTTAATGGCGAGATTCTATAACATTTTGAAAGTTTTCATTTGAGTCTGAAGGGTGGTTTTGGCGCTCACCTCCAAATGATTCTTTTCCAAGCCCCTTAAATGTAAGTAAACATAAATATATATATATACCTATATGAAGAACCTACAGAATGAAATTGTATATAAAGAAACAGAAAAAAATTCCTTGTATTTGAGTTAATATTTACTAATGCCCCGGGAGTTGAATCGACTCGTTTGGCCTATTGAATGATTTTAATATATGAACATATAAAAATATATATATATATAAAATAAATCTATAAATATTCATTTAATATTGATGTTTTACTATACATTTTTAGATACCCTATTTATTTTATTTGAATCTCTTGAGATAAATTGATTGTAACACCATATACTAGCTTGTAAATATCTTAACGTAGTTTATATTAAACACAATATGTATTTATATATAAAGAATTATCAATATTTGCTACTATTGTATGTATTACTGAAATATTCATAGAAGGCATGAACATATAAACCATATTTATATATAAAAATAAAGGATTTTTTAAAAAATATATTTTTATTAAAACTAAATTTATTATAGGGATATATTTATCTATCTCACACCTATTCATAAACAAGACAAACATATAGGATAAGTAAAGAATAAAGATAAATAAATTTAAATTTTCTCATTAATATATCAAAGAATAATTAACATATTAACGAAAATTGTTTTGATCAGCCTTTTTGAAAAAATCCACCGACATGCGGGCTATACGCAAAATGACTTTGGATTGTAGCTAAATGGATCATAACTTTTTCTCTCTTGGTCCAGACTTAAGACTCCCCAGACTCCAATAGCTTCAACCGCAATAGTCTCGCGATATATATCTTTTTCAAAAAACGTGATCAAAACAATTCTCGTTAATATGTTAATTATTCTTTGATTTATTAATGAGAAAATTTAAATCTATTTAACTTCATTATTTCACGTTAGAAATATATAAGTACAGATATTATTTTCACTTAATATTTGACAAAAATCACCTACATTTGATTCGCGATTGAATCAAATGTAGGAAACATACGATTAAAGAATAAAGTGCTATGACTCAGTCCCAATCCTAAGAGTGGTTAGAAGTAGTTCGCCACCATCTAATTTTATCGCATGCCAATTCTTTTACCTCTCTTAAATTTCCACATCTCGTATCTTTCATTATTAAAAATAAATAATAAATCTAATTATATTTTCTTTACTACTTCAAATCTATCATCCAAATATTGCTCAACAATCGTCGAAGTCCAAAGTTATGCCTTTTCTCAATCAACTATAAAAGTTCTCGACCGTAATCGATATAGCCATTAAATGTAATTTTTTATTAATATAATTAATCGTAAGGTTCGAGTATCTTTTTTTGAAAATAAGATGGAATTTTTTCAAAAATACAACTCACGGTGAAACCAAACATATCAAGATAAGAATTTATATTTAAGGTCCAAATCTAAGATTTTAATAGAATAATTTTATATTGCATATCAGAGGGCCTCGTCCCCTCAGGAGTCGAACCAGAGTACTAACACGTCTACCTACTATATTAATATAATGTAGAAAAAACAACTATAGTGCCACATATAGTATATTGTATGGCAAGGCCGTAAAGTGAGGTATATCCGACAAGCGATGGTTGCGACATGAGATGAAAACTTATAAGCCATTCACCTGAATAAGAGTGGAAATTCAACCCACGAGCCCTAAGCTGCAGTGATTCACAAGAGTACTTAGATGAATGTAGTATAGACCGAAGCGAATGACGTAAAACTTATGGGGCATTCACCTGAATACGAGAGGAAATCCAACTCAAGAGCCCTAAGGTGCTTCAGTGATTCACAAGAGTACTCAGATGAATGTAGTATAGGCCGAAGCGAATGACGTAATCTTGATTATTTTGTATTCATGATCCTTTAGTTAAAATAAAAACTCAAATCGCTAGATGGAATTTTCCATAATCTCTCAAAATGTTTTCACTGGAGATGGTCTAAAAATGAAAGGCTAAGTTGTGTCTTAAAAAAGGGGGGAAAGGGGGGCAGAAATACTACGATCATAGGAAGGGGCTCTAAAGCAATATTAAAGATATTGGATAGAGAGCTTCTTTACGAAATAATGAAATGGAGAGCTAGTGATGTAAAAAAATAATTTTCGCCTCCGGTTTATTTCACCATAAGTTTTGAAACACAACATGGCCCTGTTGTCATCTCACAGTTCAAGTTCAAGTAAAGTAAAATGAACAAATCGAGGATTATCTACAGGAATCAAAAAATAATAATTTTTAAAATTACTCTTTTGATAAGGAAAACTTTGAATTTTAATTCAAAGTTAAGTATATATAAGAAAAAAAAATTAAAATAATAATAGTTTATTAGATTTTTGATTAATTTAAAAATATATTTATATATATTAACAAAAAGAAAAAAATTCTTATAATACATTTTTTTAAACATTAATTTAATAAATAAAATTTAATATATGGACGGAGATAAAAAATATTTCTTCATTTTATAAAGCATAAAGAAAATTAATTCACCTAAACCTGAGCATTTCTCAAGAATTTTGTTCTTTTTTTTTGTTTTTGTATTGATAAAATATCTACATTCGATTAAGATGCATAAATATTTTTATATACATATAAAAAAAATTTATGTTGAAAATATAAGAGATTCATTTGGTTGGTTGGGGTGAAATTATTTGATTCTAAGGGTTCCTCTCTGTTTATTCATATTAGTTAACATAAGAGAAATATAAGATGTGAGCAGATCATCCATTTTGTAACCGAGTGAAGTCTCGCATAGTAGTTTCGATCCACGAACTAAATTCCCAATTGTCATATGAAAATAGGTATTTCCAGACGACCAATTAGAAATACGAGTAAAAGGATGTGTCACTAAAATATCCTGTAAAATTATACAAATTTTTATTAATTATTATTATCATAAAAAGGAATTATAATAAATTATAATGAAAAAGACGCTATATGGTGTCACAGATTTGAATTTACTCAAAAATTGTCAAGAGTGATGTATCCCTATAAAGATCTCTTTAAGTATATTTAGATACCTATAATTTTTTTTTTAATTTATTTCAATTTAAAATGACGGTGTGAAAGAGCTCTAAACTGGCCGTTTCTAGCTGTGTTTTGTAACTGTCGGTGTTTAGAAATGCTTAATTTGAAATTATGAAAAATTCTACGAATTCACTCATTCCCTCTTTATAATGTAGAGTGTAGTTCACACGGGGCGGAATTTTCCGCCTATGTATGCATTCAATGCTTTTAAATGAAGCTGTGTGTATCAATTTACTGCTAATATAACATAGTAATTTAAATTTTCAAAAGCAAAAACTAATTATATTTTAGTATACTATGTAGTAAATCGGTCTACGAACATTAATACTTTATTAAGATACTATTTTAGTTTTTCTGATTCTTTCTAAAATGGCTCAAGTGATTTTGATAGATTTCTCTTTAGATATTTTGAGCTTCAAGTCGTATTAAGTTTTTTGAGATATCAAAGCGCTCAGAGTACGCAGGCCAAGTTCGAGCATTGGCAGTGGCTGATTTCCGCACAGGCGCGCCTGGACCTCAAAATTTAGCTGTCAATATAAAAAAAAATATTTGATTTGATTTTTATTTTTTTCATAATATAAATAAATAATAATTTAGCAGTATCCCCAGAGTAAAAAACTTACGCGTAGAATGCACACTGTATTGGGTCGCAAAGCATATTCTTTGGGTCGCGTAGAGTCGTTAATAAAATATTTTACTTATTATTATAAGTTGAAAAATATATTTTGATTTATTCAATACTATAAAAAGTGAAAATATGAAAAACAGTCTCTTTTTCATTAGATCGAAAAGTACATTTGGTTATCTTAATATTCCAAGAGCTGGTGACACATTTTTGAGTACGGATTTGACCCAACTAGAAATAATGCGTAATAGTACCGTCTATGATAGTTGTACAAGGAATGGCCAGTCTGGCTGGTCTAAGCAGGTGGACCAGGTACTGCGCATGGTGTGAGTGCGGTAAAAAATACATATGCGTTAAAAAATATTTTTGACCCACAATGAAATTATAAAAATTATAGTTTATAGTCAATTATAAACATAATATATTCACCCCAGACCATTTGAGTGGTGGGACGTGGAACCAGACCACCCAAAGTGTATTTTTACAACATGCAAAAAAATAGCATCATGCTACTCACACCATGCGCAGTACCTGGTCCACCTGCTTAGACCAGCCAGACTGGCCATTCCTTGTACAACTATCATAGACGGTACTATTACGCATTATTTCTAGTTGGGTCAAATCCGTAGTCAAAAATGTGTCGCCAGCTCTTGGACTATAATTGTAACAAAATAATATTATATCTAAGTTAAATAAAGTCATCATTGAAAATTGAAGAAAATTTCTCAAGTTTCATCTAAAAAATGGAATTAAATTTTTTTGTGGGGGAGTCGCGACATGAATATATTTCTCAAATTTGTTGTCGCAGCTTAAAAAGGTTAGGAACCGCTGTAGGGTGTAGGGATAGAGAAAATAGAGGTGGCCTCAAAATGAATTTCTCCTGGGGCCTCTCAAGTGATGAATCCGCCAGTGAGCACTGGCAATACCCTCGCAATACGCTATTTACACGAACAATTTCGAGTCACTTTTGAACCCTCAGCAGCTCACAACCCATTTGAGATATGAAATTATACACATGCAATTACAATTTACAGAAGTATATTCGTGTATTCTGCTATTTTGATATTTAATATAGCTCATAAACTATGTATTTAATATTTGAATTTCATTATTTTATTTAAGGAAGATGAGATATTAATAATTTCATTACCTTTGATTGCGGATGAATCAAGCTGACTCCATGTTTATTAATTGCAATTAAAAGCATTTCAGGATAATTTGGTTCTGTTGTTTGTTTCACTTCAAAAAAAGCTGAACCAAATGTTGGCCACCTATAAATAATTTTCAAAAAAGTAATCTTGGCATCCTCTGGACTCATTCCTAGAAAAATAAAAATTATAATAAGTTTAAAATTAAATTAGGTATACTTAAATAGTTATAATTATTTACCAGCATCTTGATTATAAGCAGCTACGATTGATCTTTTCCAGTCATTTGCGTTTTGAATTTTTAGTAAGTCTGATGGAACCAACTCTCTTAGCATTTGCCTGAAATAATATTATTATTATTATCTTTAATTATATTTCTACTCGAATGTTCAATCCAATCGCTTACGGAATTGCTTGTAGTTCTTGTTTGCTTTCACCGAATCTTACTCTATAAACTAATGCAGCTAATCTTGATGCTTCATCCTTAGTACATTTATGATATCCTGTGAAAAGAAATTTTAATTAATTGAAAAATTAAAATTCTAATTTAGAAAGTCTAAGCAGTAGATTTTAAAAATTTCAATACAATCATTTGCTTCTTTGAAATACAACAAGATATGGGAGGAAAAATTTTGGCATGTTTTCCACGAATTTTATTGATTTGGCAATTTTTCGTTAGAGAGCCGTTTTAAAATAGAAAGTTTAAAATTGGTACAGAATCGCAATTTATTAATACAAACCCCCTGCCAAAATTCATCTCATTGATTAAAACCATTCAATAGCATTAAATGAAAATTCGGATTTTTGAACCTAAACTTCCTGTTCTTAAGTTACCCTAAATATTGAAATTCAAACATACAGATAGAAAAAATAATTTTTGAACATTATTTTTTTCTTTAGATTTGGCTAAGGTTTCTTCAATTTTAGAGGCGATTAACTTTATCACAACGGTAATTAATATGCGACTCAAAGGGCTTAGATTGGAACGAATACCATTGTTTGTGTGGTCGGTAGCTCGGTACTGTTGCTTTCCTTACCAGGGTTTGCAGAGGCCCATTACCATACTTTTAACGGATCGAAACTTAAACACATCTTTTTTCGACCCAGCAGGATGTAGGAACTCAATTTTCTATCAACATTTATTTTGATTTTTCCGGCACACTGAGGTCTATATTTTGATTTTACCGGAGTTTGTTGGCATATAGTCATTCTGACTGATCAGAAAAATTGATGCCCGCCTGTATAATCTTAGGGTATGCATTCAATTTGAACGCTTTGGCTTGCTGGTTGCATTGTAAGGCGCTCCATATCAAAACAGTTTTGTAACATGATAAAATTTTCTTTCAAATTTTTAATTCATTATTTTATTTTGTGTAATCTAATTAATATAAATATTTCTATTTATTTAAGACTATAGTTTCTTTCTCGTAAAATTAATATAAGTTTATGAAAAAAGTGAAAACTTTATTAATTTAGTAATTTTTGTCCGCGAACGGTTTGAGCTAGAAGGTTACAACTTGGCAACAAATAGCAGTTTATTAATACAAACTTGTGTGACAAATTTCAATTCATGAGATATAATTCGATAGCTTCTTATAAACAATTTAATTTTTTTTCTAATTTTCGGCATTTTTCTGCAGTAAGTACTGAATCTAGAAAACCCAAAATCTAATGAGTTCTTTGCCCTGAGAATACAAACATTTCGGTACATGACCGAAATTTATGCCATTTTTTGTTCTTATTTTATCTTAATCTAGATTTCAGACAAAGATACAAAATATCACGCTTGAAAATTATTTTTCTTATAGTTTGAGACATTTATAAACACGATAAGCAAATAAATTTTTTCAAAATTTTCGAATGAATTCAATACTTAGCTCTTCTCGTAAGACAGGCTTTACCAAGTAACTTACCTCTTAATAATTTTGGTAATTCTTGATGGAAATGAAAAATTAAATCGGAATTCCTGTCTTTACCAGGAACCGTATTTGTCCATAGTTTTTTCATAAAAAATACTTGATAAGTAAATTGAGGCGATGTTCCTGAAAATATAATTAATTTAATTAGAAATACAATACATAACTAAGCTAATCTAGTAAGACTTAGTAAATTATATTAAAATATTACTCACCATCCCGAGATGGTCTTGCTTTCTTTATCCAATCTGTTAAATGTCTTACGAAATCAAAAAAGAAATCTCCTTCAGGCACTGATATGACTTTATCTGCTATTTTAACAAAAAGACTAAAACCCTCACTCGATCGAAGATTCAATCGTTGAGAGATATTTTGGCAAAAGTCTTTAGCCCTTGTTGAAGAATCGACTTCAAAAGCCTAATAAAATATTACAAAAATACAAGATGTAACGTGTGACTTAGATGTATACAAAAGCACAAAAAAATAAATACCTCGTCTGTATCATCTGGGAAATAAACTTTATGGAATATCTGGGTGGTTTTATGTTGGATCGCTTCTACTTCGACTTGATGTGGTGGATATTTTCTTTGACCATTGCGAAGTGTTTTTTGTAATCGTTGCAGAGAATCTTGCGATATCGGATGTCTCCGTGTTCGAAGAAACAATGTCAATTCCTACGAAATTATAGCATTCTATAAATACACTAATTTAATAATAAAAATTATTATATCTGAAATAAATAAAATATCTGATTGATAAAATTTGGTAAAAATGATTTTGTATAAATATTTAAATCCGAAAAATACGAAGTGTCTCATATAAAACGCACCTCGGCACTGAGCTATAAAATAGATCAGTAATTCCCAAAGTGGGGCCCACGCCCCACAGGGGGGCAATTTAAAAATATGCTCGTTCAGATAAATACATATAAAAATCCAGAAAATTAATTACCCATATTTGAAAAAATAAATGTTAACAAAATTTTATAATAAGTACCTAGCTTCAGCAATATATAAAATACACTTAAATGTATGTAGAACCATACAAAATACTAATCAACAAAATTTCGTTTTTTAATTATATTTATATAAATAATAATTCATTTTTAGAATATAAAAATTATGTATATGTTACATAGGGGACATGAGAATTTTAGAAAGGCTCAGGTGGGACATGGAATAAAAAAGGTTGGGAAACACTGCAATAGATCTTACTTGAATGAAAAGAACTTTAATAAGAGTTAAGAAATGTATATTTATGGTAGTTACAATAAAATATAAAATAAAATTTGAATTATATTGATGCTAGAAGTGCTGGAAGTTCCCACTATATAGCCACACGTAGCCCATCGATATCATTAAGCTTAGCATTATACATACATTCATGAAGATCTAATATAAAATTTTCTAAATTTTGATTTAAAATTGGTTTAATTTTACTTTCATTGCAATATTTTCATATTAATATTTACCTAGTTTTTCTTTAAAAAAAAATGATATTTCTCCTGGGTACGAGACTAATATGCATCCTTTTTGGAAGAATTTAGGAGATCAATTTTTAAGGACATATGTAGAGGCACAAGTGTTTATAAAGAATAAAGATGAAGGACATAGTTTTATTTTAAGGAACTATTAATATATATGTATTGTATATATATAATATTAAAAAAATATCAATTAATTTGACAAATTAAAATGTCTTTGCAACCTAGGCTGAACAAAAGTATCTAGAAAATGTTCTTTGCCTTTTATAATTATAACTAAAACGTTCTTATTTATTGTAGTTTAAGTAGTATTTACTTAGACTGAAAATATTTCTTAATGAGTAATAGTATGAAACTTTTTAGAATTTCTTTCTTTCTGAATCGAAAATTCACTGTTGAAATATATAATATAGCTATTTAAAATATAAAGATTGTAATTCGAATTACATACATAAGATTAACAAGGAAAAAATATGTATATTCAATAAAAATGTAAATACCTTTAATAAATTTTGACTGCAAGTAAAAAGTCCCGTTGCAAGCCACATTAATTCCCAACCACGTTCTTCAGAGAGACGATTGCGATTGTCCGTTAGTTGTTTCATTATTTGACAATAAATTTCATCTCTAAGAATTTCCTACGAGAGAAAAAAACAAACATAAATTGATCATATATATAAATTAATATCTAAATTACAAAGATTTGTTTCAACTATTATAATATTATATTAAATCCTCTTGTTTGTATATCATTTGCCTGGATATATGAATCATAGGTAGTAGGGGGAAGTATTGTAACCGTGCAAAAAGTTATTTATTTATTTAATTTACTTAGTTTTTTCGAAATTTCTCGAAAGAGCTAAAAAGTTACAATGGTAAGGGCTAAGCTATAGAAAAAAACCTTATTAGTAGCAAAAAACGTAAAAGTAATATTTCTAGAGATACAGTCGACTCTCGATAATTCGAAATCCAAGGAACTACAAGAAAAATTCGAATTATCGAGACTTCGAATTACCAAGAAGTTTGAATTGTCAAGAGGAAAGAAAAAATTCGAATTATTAAGAGTTTTTATTATATTTTTGAAAATATGTAGTTATGAGCTGACATAGATTTTATATAGCCTCAAGTAAAAAAGTAAAAATAATGAAAACAACAAAAAAGAATAAAAACCTTATACATTGTTTTGAGCTTCGACTCCGGAGATTACTTCTCCACCATCGAGTGTCCTTATTCATCTTTTTAGTCCTTGTTTTTAATAAGAGGAAAAAACTAATTAAATAAAAAAAAACTCTTTTCCCATAATTATTCCAATTCCATTATTTCCATTCCAATCCTTCCACATACTTAATTAAAAAAATTAAGAAAAAATGAGGAGTAAACATTGCTAGGAAAAATTGGAATTATAAAGAGGGAAGTGGTCTAGTTCGAATTATAGAACGTTCTCTCCCCCTCTTTTTCGAAAAGGATTTCGAGTTATCGAGCTTATCAAAATACACAGCATTTTTTCGATTTACCGAAATTAACAGCTGAAGAGTTCGAATTATCGAGAGTCGACTGTATTAATTATTTTTTTAATATACCTATCAGTGGTTTTGTCTACCTCAAAAACCAATATGAATATCAAGAGGAAATTGTATATTTGGATGTTTTATATTAAGATGAAGAGCAGAATACTTTTTAGTAGAAATCGAATTGATGTTTATTTCTAACAAATAATAGCTCTTATAATATAAATTTCACAACGTTCACTAAGTAATGATTTCAATTAAATTTTATTAGTACTTTTTGAGAAATTGTAATAAAAGTAAGAGAATGAAGTACTACTACTAATAATTTTTTTTTAAAAACGGGTGTCTCCAATATTAGTCAATAAAACCTCTATAGATATTCGAGATTTCATAAGCTTTCAAAAAAGTTAAAAACCACTTTTTAAACTCATAGACTATGTTAAGATGTTAACACGTTGACGCTCATTTATATATTTGTGAGTATCGAGAAAAGCACAATATTTTTTATTGCAGAATTAGTTAGTTTTGGGCGATTTTTATTGAGATATCACATTCGCAAAATCAGATTATATTATTTTTTAGCTAATATTCTAAAAAATATGATGGACGTCTATGGCCGTCATTTGTCCACCAAAAGAAACGAAGCTCTGAAAAACAAATGACTTCCATAGACGTCCACCAAATTTGCAATGCATCTATATAGATTATTAACTAATTTCTCAAATAATTTTAAACAAAAAGCAATATATATTTTAATTAACATTTACTTTTATTTGATATATAATATAATTAGACAATTTAACTTGTATGAAAAGACTCGAAGCATTCTGGACAAATGGGTGGTTTTTCCGGGCATGTTTATGCATCTATAGCAAGTTTCTTTTCGAACATTATTATATGCACATTTTCGACAACGACGATACACATTTTTTCGCTTTGAATTCTGAGGTGTAGGGATTTTTTCAATAAAATGTTGAATACTATCAAACGATGAAGGTGAAGCATTTGCAATTGTTTTTGGGCGACCATATATTGATTTTGCCACCACTAAATTTTTACCAGGTTGAAATATCATTAGGCAATCGAATTAGAGATCTTATTAGCAAATCTCTGAAATGTAGAAATTTTGTCTTTTTATGTAATTTTTTATATATGTAAAAAGAATTCCAAACGCATAGGTCCAAAATATGGAAAATGACTTTTTTATACCATCTTATACTTTTTCTTGGTGACGAATAGTATGAGATCATTTGGTCACTTCTATCTATACCTGACATGAATAGATTATAATCAGCTACATCATTTGGCTTCATTTTCACTTGTCAATGTTTATTTGCTACTTCGATGATTTGTGGGTGGTGCTTAGTACTTATAGACAATACTTCGCGGTTATCTCGCCATTTAGAAATATAAACCTCTCATTTTCTACGCCATATATGTTCTCCTTTTCTTAGTTTTTTTGATATGACTTCAATCGGATTACCTTTTGTTAGAGCGAAGCATTCCGGTAGTGTGAGTTTTATGTTCCAATAGCTCCTTAGACAAATCAATACTGTTATAAAAATTATCCATATACAAATGATGTCCCTTATCTAAATACGGCTTCATTAATCGTAAAACAAGGTCATTTACTTTCGAAGATTTCGCTGACTGATCCGTTTTTCCTTGATAAATTTCAATATTTAAAACATATTCATCGCTAGTGGTCAATTCATAAAATTTTATGCCATGTTTTGCTTTCTTTCCTTTTATATATTGTCAAAAGCTTAGTCGACCTCGGAATAATAAGAGATTCATCGAGAGAAATTTCTTTTTTAGGTGAAAATGCTCATAGGAAATTGTATAGTATCGGGTTAACAATTGGAAGTATTTTATGTAACTTTTCCGAATAATCAACTTCATTGTTTTCGTAGTGTCCATTGATACAAAGTATCAAAAAACACATTCCCAAAAACTTAATCAATTCTTCTTCGTTAATTTCGTTAAATCTAGGTGTAGATGACTTTCTAGTTGCAATATGCTTACCTTCATATAAATTTTTTCCATATTTATTTGAAGCATTAAAAATTGTCCGGATAACATTTTGAGTCCAGAGTTGGTTGAATATATCTCGTGGTTTTGAGTTAATATCAACGTCAATTTTTAAACCAGTTTCATTTTTGTCAAAGTTGAATTCTCTAATATTGGTTGTATTTGTAAACCACTCAGTTTCGTTATTGGTGCTATATGGTAAAATGTTTTCAGAATCACTATCTGAAACCAAAGGAATCGCTTTTCGACGAGCACGAACAAAAATATCACGTTCTTCAGTAGATTCATTATCCGATGTAGAAAATTGATCACTATATTTATATAAATCTTCCATCTTCAAATTGCGATGTCTCATTAGGGCAACAGAAATAACACGCACAGAAAATAAGAAAAAACTGATAAATTTTATATTTCTTGCTATTATAATTATATAATCAAACTTGGGGAAAATAATTTTCTATCCTCAAACCGCATTTGAAGAGAGAATGAAACATTTGTTTTGTAATTATTTAAATAAAATTAATTATCATTTATTTTTTTGAGAAATACTTTTTCAATAATTCTATGATATATGTCATTATATATATTATGAAATTTAAATATCAAATTCCAATTATTTTATTATTTATTCATTAAAATTAATTATTACAATGATTGATATTGAATAATTTAAAAGAAAATACATTTAAAGTTAATATTTGCTTCATTTGCATCAATTTAAAATAAATATAATATAAGACGGCGATAGACGTCATTTGCATATACATCAACACGCGTTGGACTGCTATAGACGTCATTTACGTCAACGTGTTAAAAATTCCGACAGAATTTTTTAAGAATATGATATTTTGTTAATTTGTTAATACAAATTGATGAAAATAAATATAAGAGAGATAGGTGTATGATAAAGTTAAAGTTACGTGCTGTGTTTAAGTCATGTCAAAGTTATTTTATAGTATTTTTTATAGTTTCATATTGTTAAATACATCTAATTTATTTCAAAAATAGATTACGTTATTTTAAATGGTGATATTTTACTTACATGTTTAAGAGGTCCATCGAAGATTGCATCGGTGTATTCATTGCCAATTCGTGGTCGTTTACTTGGTAGATCTCCCATATATTTAAGTATTGCAGTAAATCCAAAACAAGATTCTTCTGATAATTCTTCCTTATTAAGTAACTTTTTCAATAGGGGTTGTTTGATTGGATCTCGTCCATGCTTCCATAATTCGTCGGGGTGACCTCTTCGTCCAGAAGTCAGGGTTAGCGTTTTACTCATCGTGCGTTTCGGTGGCGGTCTTGAAATATATCAATACATAATTATTATTATTAGATCACTTGATTAAAATCATGTATTTAATATATTTATTAATAATTACCTAAAATGATCAAGAGCATATTCAGCTAAATTATGAGGTTTCTCACGTGTATCAGTTCCATTAATTTGATGAGAATTTAATTTTCTTCCATGTTCGGAACCTTCAAGACTAAAAAGATTCTGAAAATCAATTTTAAGTTTATTAGAAAAAATTTGTAACAGAAAAAAAAATATTAAAAAAAATTGAGTATTTTTTCTATTAATTCTCGATCTTTAACATTAAATTAAACGAAGTTGGTGTTTACAGGAATAGAGTTCTATGCCTAGGCACTGGCCCAGGAGCTTTGGGACGCTAATTAGTAAAAAAGCAGGGCATGTGCGAGTCGTACTCGCCTATCGAGAGTTTCGTGCCTTATAACTTTCAAAATACTCGAGATATCAAATATGATCTTATTGGTCGTTGATAAGAAGAAAATTCGTTTTCATTTTTCATAATTTAATTAAGCCACTTCTGAACTCCAACCAGGGCCGGATTTAAGCACAGGCTACGCAGGCAGTTTTTATTTTGCCGAGAGTAGCAGAGTTGTTGAATCATAGAGAGAAACAAAGAGGTTGTCATCTGCTTGATCAAGCTTCTTCTTCTTCTTCTTCTTCTTATTTTTAAACCTATAGGTTTGTTTCTTCCAGAACGTCATACCATCTCTTCTTAGGACGACCTCTACTTCTTATTCCAACCGGCTTGTTTGTCATCACTTTCTTTACCAGTCGGTCTTCTGGCATTCTTCTCACATGCGCATACCATTCCGCTCTTCTTCTTTTAACCCATTCGCCCACCTTTTGTATTCCACATTTTTCTCTAATATCTTCACTCTTCATCCTATCGAGCCTGGTCACGTTCATTATCCTTCGTAATGTCTTCATTTCAGTCGTTTCCAATAATTGAGAAGTTTTTGCAGTATCGGGTCTTGTCTCTGCTGCGTAAGTTAATATTGGACGTACTACGGTTTTGTAGACTCGTACCTTGGCCTCCGTTCTTAAATATTGATTTGACCAGATTGCATTGTTAAGGCAACCCGATATTTTTGAGGCTCTTATTGCCTGATGTCTTACCTCTGTTTCTAGGTCTTGATGAGAGGTCATTTGGATGCCAAGGTATGTGAAGGACATGACTTGTTCGACAATGGTATCGTACAGTTGTAGTTTGCATCGGAGTGGTGATTTAGAGATTGTCAGTGTTTTGGTCTTCTTGGTTGACAGAGTGAGACCGAATTTATGCGCAACACAGCTAAATTTATACAGGAGGCGCTGGAGGGAATCTTCATCTTCTGCAACGAGTGCTGCATCGTCTGCGTAGCAAACGCATGTTATATTCTCGTCCCCCAAGGAATATCCTTTTAGATTTTTGATTTCGCCAATAATTTCATCCATAACTATATTAAAAAGCAGCGGACTAAGGGAGTCTCCTGCCTAATACCTTGATTCACTGGGATGCTTCCGGACAGTCTTCCTTCGATTTTTATTCTGGCGGTGTTGTTCGAGTAAATGTCCTGTATCAGGTTTATGAGATTATCTGGGATTTTAAACTTGTCCAGGATTCTTATGACGTGCTTAAGTTGGACTTTATCGAACGCTTTTTCTATATCGATAAAACAGAAAAACGCCGGTTTGTTAAATTCGTAGGCCTTTTCGCAAAGCTGTCTAATGGCGAATATAGCGTCGACACAGGATCGACCTTTCCTGAAGCCTTGTTGCTCGTCATGCAAGTTTATTAGTTGTGAAAGTTTATTACTTATTATTTTTGTGGTGAGCTTAAGGTGAGTATTTAGGAGATTAATTCCACGGTAGTTGTTGGGGTTGAGTTTTTCGCCCTTCTTGAATATTGGGACCACTATGTTTGTTTTCCACTCTTCAGGAATTGCCGATATTCTAAATACTTGATCGATTAGTATATATATTTGCTCCCAGAGATGTGGTCCTCCGTATTTTAGCATTTCATTAGTAATCTCGTCCTCGCCGGCAGATTTCCTGTTTTTTAACAGCTTTAACGTGTTGTCAATCTCCATTTTTTGATACAGCCACGCACGAGTTTCCCTGATCTCTCCTGTTAACTTCCTCTGGTGTTCCAGCATTGATCAAGCTAATACTATCTAATGGTTGACTTCTTGACCACACAAATTGACTTTATTTATTTATTTATATTATTAAAAAACAAAAATATCCTTCGATGACTTCTTTTAATAGTTTTTAAGGAATTTGGTGTTGGTCCTTGGTGAAACATTTTTTAAATTATTGTGAAACCTACCAAGTATTTTTTATCCAATAACTTCTTTTAATTATTACGCGTGTTTACAGTTTATTTGGTAATAAAATTTAGAAGAGAGAGAGAAAGCCAAACTACTTCTCTGAACAATTTATAAAATTACAAGCTGCGTCAGGCGTGCCTCCGGCACGCCATCTGCACCTTGGCCCTCCGGGCGGGTGGCCCTGGCGGGCAGCGTCTCGAGACGGCCAAAAGTTTGTTTGCAATATAATTTTGTTCAACTGTATTTTAATTAAATATACTCGTATTTTATTAATTAAAAATCAGCTTCAAGAAATAATCTAACTCATTGCGAAAGGAAAATAAAAAATTCTGAGTGTGTCAAGCTTACGCACGACGGAAGTGAAACTTCTAGTATTCCTCTCTCTCTTTTCATTTCATTCACTTTTTTCTCTCTTACGTTAGTTTGAAGATTATAGGTTAAATAATTCAACGACGAAGCATAGATTTACTCTTTCTAATATTTTCTTATACATGAATGAATTTTGATTTATGTACAGTTCCAAAAATTCTTTTTAATGTTACATACAGCATTTTCATTTGTTTGAATGTTCAATAATAATTTTAGTGTTGAATGTGCTGATTTTCCTCCGTCTAATAAAGTGGCAGCAATTCCAGATGATGTCATTTGTGCCAATATGAGCGAAATTAAAAATGTTTCCCTGTTCCACCTGGTGCATCCAAAAAAAGAAACCATCTTCTTGAGCAGCGACTGCATGCATAATTTTATCATAAAGTAATTTTTGTTCTGGTAACAATTTTGGTTCATTTGCTTGAACATATGCATTTAAACCATCAACATTGTACGATTGTTCACGTTGCATATCGCGATTAAATAAATCACTTACTGGCCGATTAGCTGATGGCATCCCTAATTTAATTAGTGGTTGATTCGAAATGATCATGCATAAATCTTCCAACTTAATCAAAGATTCATTATATATTTCTGGCGAGAAATTTATATCTGGATCTCCTCGAATTCTACGTAGAGCATGTAATACATCTTCACTCATTGAAGCCTTATATTTTCCCCATAATTTAGGCGGGTTAGTTGGAAAACACGTTGTCAATAAAATGGCAAACAAACATCGTATTTGATGTGGCGATGAACCGAGAGCAGCATCGGCAAGAGTTGTATCCCAATGCAATCTTCTTCTAACAATCGTAATGCTAGGCATGCACCATGATTCGTTGTATGTAATGCACTGAGATACTGGGAAATGTATTTATAATAAGAAACATTGATTAAGATTTGGAATGTTTCTTTCCGACAGGCTCAGGTTAGCCAACTAATAACAATAAAATAATCACATTTAAAAATATGAATTTTTCTTTTTACTTAAGAGAGAATGGTGTATTTCTGTGAAACAGTTTAATTATAAAGTTTAGGGAAAACAAAATATATCTATAATATAATCATAATACTTCTTCAAGGCCTTTGAGAACAATGAATTAACCCACACCCATTGTCTGCCTGGGTACAAAAGAAAAGATAAACCTTTTTTAAAACCCCAATTGGCATTCTACCTGAGAATAATTAATTTAATTATGTAAAATCGTGTGAAATCAAATCAAACCGATTTGGCCGAAAATTTAGATAAACCATTTGGAGCACTAAACAAACATATGGTGTGATTATGGTTTCGATACGTTCAGTGGTTTAGGCATGGGTCGATCACGCACATACATACTAAGGATTATATATATATATATATATAAAATTAAATTAACAAATTATGTCTGTATTCAAAATAGATTTTATTATCTTAAAAAAAAAAAGTTTCTGAAATTTTGACCTGACTACCTGACCTTTCAGGGCAGGGATAATGTATTGTTTGCTTGGCCATTTTAGAAGCTCTATTTCTATAGATATTATCTGTCAATCAATTAAATAAAAAAATAAAAAATAAAATCAAACCGATTTGGCTCAAAATTTAGATAAACCATCGCGAGCATTAAGCAAATATATGGTGTGAATATGGTTTCGATACGTTCAGTGGTTTAGGCGTGGGTCGATCGCGTACATACACACAAAGGATTTTATATATATAGATAAATAATATAAAAATTATATTATAAATAATTATAAATAATATAAATATTTATAAAAATTAATTTTTTTGATTTTCATAAAAGTATCATATGAATAAATGACTTACTAAAATATCTTGAGGTGGTTTTATACAAGTAGGCAAAACATAGACAGTTTCAGCAGGAAAATCGCCTTTTTCTCCTGATCTTTCACACCTTCCTACACACCATCCTGAGTTCTGAACTGTCTCTCCTGAACTCTCGTCTTCAAGCGTAATTAAATCTCCTTTAACGAAGGTTAAAAATGATGATCCTTCACCTTTTGGAAATAAAATAAATGTTTAAATAAATCATCGTGTTACTTAGATATTGCAATAAATAAAGAAATAACAATTTACCTGGCGCCTTGTAATCTTGTAAAGCGATTACAAATTTTGAACGCTTTTTCAGTCCTTCAAGAAAATATACAACCAAATCTCTAATGTCTTCGGCATTTGGACTTTGGAAAGTAAATTCTTCACCGCGAACAGTTGATAATGTGAACGTCTGAGAAAATACTTTATTTGTCCTAAAAGAGATTAAAAAAAATAATTATAAATATAATACTTAATAAAATAATTAAATAATGATAATAATATAATACAAACTTCTGACTAGCAACGGTTGTAATTTCAGGAAAAGATAATTCTAAAAGAACTTGTTCCTGATCGTCGACAACATAAACACCCGTCCAATTAACCGCAATTATAACATCGTTTTTAGGTAAATTAGGTCCTAAAAAGAATGATACATTATTAAATTACTTATATGCAATCTGTGGTGTAGTTCAGAAGAGTAACTAACTAACAATTTTTAGCCCTGGCATAATAATTATGGTATAATGGAGTAAGTATCCCTTTAGTACATAGGTATATGAAAATTAATTTTAGCTTCCAAATAAACAATTGTATTTTTAGCAAGGGTATCTTTCTAAATTTCACTTATTATTAATAGTAAACATTTTTTAAGTTCTTATTTCTTTTATATATTGGAAATATTAAAATAATAAGCCGGGCAAATGCGATTCGGATATATATATATCGATGGTTGCGTACCTTATACCTTCCAAAATACTTATTTTTTTTACTATTATTCATTGAGAGAATGGGTGAATTTGTGGAATTTTTTCATAATTTTAAGTTAAGCTATTTCTGAAAGCCAACAAATAATTATAAAGTCATCTAAAAATGGTCACTTTGGGAATCTTCCAAAATGTTTAAAGTGAAATAAATTTTAAAATATTTATTATTTATTTATTTAGTTCTCTTAAGCTTTACCAAAATACCCCACATACTATGATAAAAATATTTTTTAGTTTTCCTCATAACAAAATTAAACTGTCATTCGATTAAAATTTATTATGATTTTTTATTTCAGGGGAAATAAACACAAATAACTTGTAAATTTCCTGTTTGTATCGCTCGGTGGCCAGGTACTTTATATTATTCAAGGAAGCCTTTTGCTCTTGGATCAAAATTGCATTCGATATAGAGAGAGCAAATATTTAATTGAACTTCAATAAAATTCATACAATAATGTGAAAAATAAAAATACTTATTCTAAGTGGCGAACGTACTGGGTCGTGAGAAAGTTTTACTTTTTTCTTCATTTTTATCATTCAATAGAAAAATTAAATTAATAAAAAGAAATCGTCTTAAAGTAGGTTTTGCTCGGTGCGACTACCACGATGATCGTTCAACAATAATCGTGGAACGATAATCGTTGAGCACTATTTCGTTGTATTTCTTATGGTGCTGTTTTCCTTCGAGCGACTGCCGGTAAGGTACATTTTCCTCGTTGCACGATCGTTTCATCGATTATTGTTGAACGATCATCGCGATAGTCTCACCGAGCAAAACGTACCTTTAGAAAGTTTGTTCTGTAGCAAAATTTTTATATTTTCAACGCGGAAAAGTGTTTAGATTTTGGGATCACTAAGCCAGTGTTTCTCAACCTGTGTGCCGCGAGCATTTTTGACAAATAATTAAAATTGCATGGGTTTTGTAACTTTGAAATACTACCTAGATATAATTATTTCATTTTATTTTTGTATCATACAAATTTTACTTTTACTATATTTAGTTGTGCCGCAATTGATTCCAGATATTTTTAGTGTGCCGTCAACCAAAAAAGGTTGAGAAACACTGTTCTAAAGAATGAGGTCCCAGGCATATTGCCAGCAGAGTCACTCGATAGTTAAGCTACTGGTTTGGACTAATGGTGAAAAGTAGATATAGAATATAATATTTTTATTTTTATATAATACCTGAATTTCTATAAGCTTCATAAAATCTTGAAAACAAGAGAGGCCATTTAAATTTTGCATAACCGACCACATCTTCTTTTACCCGAAGTGCAATTATTTTTTCTTTTAAATAATAACTCTATAAAAATAAAATAAATTAAAAAGTATTAGTATAAACAAAATATTAGGTCAGGTTTTTATTAATAATTTTCTCACTTTTTTATAGGCATGTACGACTAGTTGTGCCCAACGATCCAGAGCTTTATCACTACTCGCTAGGCAATAGTCTGGAATATAACTAGGCAATAAACTAAGCAAACGTTCGGCACTTAATTCAGAATTATATTCTATATAATATTGTTGAGCTGCTATCATAGCCAGATCTTCTTCCTAGAAAAAAAAGCAATTTTCGTAAGATTAAATACATATCAATTTTAAGAAAACTAAAAAAATACTCTTCTTTATCACAGCGATATTCGCCAAATTTAACTCCACGAACAACTTGTTGATAGATGAGATTCGTAGCCACTTGATCTTCAGTCGGATCATGCCAAGGGGCAAAAATTTCTTTACGGAAAAAAAGTCGCCATGGGGCATTTCGTTCTTGAGCTCCTTGTTCTTTTGCATATTGTTCACATTGTGAAATAGCATCCATCACATGATCCCCGCCACTACCAAGCGATGATACCTGAAAACACATGAAATAACATGAAATTGTCCTATCTATATTTAATCATCTTTAATGTGTAAAAAAATAACCAAAATAATTACAGAATGGAGGCCTATAATAGATCGAAAAAGAAAAAAGAAAGAGAACTCAAAAGATATGACGGCGAATTCAAGAAAATATGAGTGGACCAGAATCGCCAAAAGAAGATCAGAATGGAAGAAATTGGGAGAGGCCTATGCCCAAAACGGGCCTGGTACAATTTAAACTTGTAAATACTATAAATACTTATATATCTATAGAAACAATCTATCATTATTATAATTGTCAATACCTTGTAAATTCACATAAGTTTATTTATCTAAATTGTACCTCAATAATGGCTTAAATAAATAAATGGGTAAAAAAAACACAAAGAAAACAGAAGTGTATCAAGATAAGTGAGCAGAATATATATTATAAATTAAGAACTTCTGTCTTTGGAGTTGGCTACTTAACTTATTGATAAGCTTCTAAAGGTTGAGGTCCAGTGGCGTAACAATAGGGTGCCAGGACGGGCGAAATGGTAGTGGCCCGGGCCCGAGAGGGCCGCGAGAACAGGCAGATCCTAACAATTATTATTACAGAATTTAGTAAAATTTATTAGTTTTATATTCAATTAATTTAAGTTACTTCCTAAAATACAGACACAAATTAAAACTTACTAAAAAATCAACGAAAAATTCAAACAGCTACAGGAGAGCTCAGCCTTGCTCTTATCCAATCAGCGAGCTGAGAGAAAAAAAGTATGATGGTGAGAGAAAATCTCACGCAGCGAGTTCTTCCGGGTTAAAAAGAAACTACAACAACGTTGGTTTAGTTTATTTAATCTTTACATTGAGGGAGGGTCCCATCCGATAAATTTGCCACGGTTATAGTTACGCCACTGTTGAGGTCTATAGTATTTTGCAAATTTTTTTTTTTTTTTTTATGCAATCGAATGCAAGAAGGGGTGCACCAGGGAGTCGGCAAAACGCGTGCTACGTGCAAAGCATGCTTTGGGGGAATTATTGATTTTATCTCATCAGAGCACCTGCCGTGATAGTATCTATAGAAAAGGGAAAGGGCAGAGACATTTCTTCGATGAGCCAGCGAGTCGAGGGAGTCGGTGAGGGTAGAATCGTTAATTAGCCTGACGGCTCGTTTCTAAATTGTATCCAGGGTAGCAAGAGAATATTTTGAGGCTCCTCTCCATAGATGAGAGCCGTATTCTGAGACAGGGGTGGATTTGGGCCTTGTAGATGGTGAGAAGTTGTGGGGGTTTGTAAAATCGTTTGGACCTGAATAAGAAGCCAATCTTCCTTGCTGCAGATTTCGCCACAGAGGAGATGTGTTCATTCCAAGACAGGTCGGATGCTATCGTCGGCGTAACAATGAGTGGGGTTTGAGGTTTGATCGATAAGGTCGTTTATATAAATTAGGAAGAGTGTGGAGGAGATTACAGAGCCTTGGGGAACACCTGCGTTTGTGGAGAACAATTCAGATGATATTCCATCTACTACAACTTTTATACTTCGGTTTGTCAGAAAGCTTTCTATCCATTTGCGAAGTGTTGGTGTGAATCCAAAGGCTGGCAGTTTGGCAAGAAGATTTTTGTGCCAAACCTGGTCAAAAGCTTTGGTGATATCAAGGGCTACAACGAGGGTTTCTTTTCCGGCCTCTAATGGGGTTTAATTCGAAACAAAAATGTATTCTTATCAGTTAGCCTAGAAAATAAGATGTTGCTGAGAATAGATACTATATGAAGTAAAGAAAACTGAAAAATTTAAGAAACTTTTAAAATTTAAAATATTATGTAGGTTTTACAAAAATAAAAGATAAGATGGTTGTTTAACATGAATTTATACATATTTCGGGGTAATATGGTAAGCCCATTTACAAGAGTTCACAGAGGAAACTTTCCTTTGTGAGCTCCTGAAGATTGGCTTAAACCCCGAAATATATATAAAGCCGTGCTAAACAACCATCTTATCTTTTATTTTTGTGAAACCTACCTAGCTAGTATTTTATATTTTAAATTTTAAAAAGTTTCATAAATTTTTCAAAATTTTCTTTACTTTATTTAAAATGTTTCACCAAGAACCCACACCATTAACCCTTAACAAAATAGATACTAAATCAATGTGAAACTTGAAAGATTGGAAGCCAGAGAGAAGGAGAGTAGAGCCTTTGAAATGTCGTGCTATAAGAGAATGTTAATGATTAAATGGATAGATAAAATTTCAAATGAAAAATATTACTTTCTGGAAAAATTTGGGGAGGAGAAGATCTTAGATCAGGAGTGGGCAACTGCGGCCCGCGGAGCTAATCCGGCCCGCAGAATAAATGAAAATATTATTTTTTTGTCTTCCATTTGCTTTCAATGTTGACAATGTACCAGCCAATATTCAATTGGAATTGATAAATTTACAATCAAATTTATTACTAAAAAATCAATTTTCTGAAAAATCAATACTGGAATTTTATGCTTCTTTAAATCCAGAAATCTTTCAGAATATTCTGGATAATGCACAAAAATATTTGGTATTCTTTGGATCAACTTACATTTGCGAAGCTATATTTTCGTTAATGAAAATTTAGAAGCAGTTCTTCGAATAGCTACTAGCCAATTAAATCCTAATTATGATATAATAATAAATCAGGAGCATTCCAAATTTAATCCCTCACACTAAGTAAAGTTTATTGAATTCATTTTGTTACATAATCAAAACGTTAATTACAATTTTTTTTATCTATAATCCATTCCAATTAAGATCAATTTGTATTTATTATTTTTATTTTTGAATATGTTAATAATTTGCATATTTTTGAAATAATGAATTTTTGTTAAACTGTTCATTCTATGCTGCCCCGCGTCGTGATATGAAAATTGAAATTGGCTCCTTGGTAAACGAAGTTGTCCACCCCTGTCTTAGTTGATAGGCCAATACCTATAGCAAACACTTATGCTGGGAATATTGTTATGGAAAGAATTCTCTTTTAATACAATATCAAATTTGAAGACCAAAAGATATAAATGACTAATGGAAGTTAATAGTTTTTTTACCTTATCAAAGAGAGCAATATAAAGAGAAAATCCAAATTGATCCTTCAATCCAATTTTGTCTGAAAGTTGATTACATAATTCTCGTGCAGTTGTCGCTGAATCTGCTAGTAAAGTTTTTGTGTTTCCATCCATAAACGTGATCGGCAACATGATTGCTTTCTTTGATTTCGTAGCCTGTAATTCGAGCCAACTCGGTGGCTGATTTCGTGTTCCATTATTAAATGTGCGTTTGAGCCGTTCTTCACAATAAGGCGCATAACCAGGCGGACCTTCTCGGATAAATGCACGCAAATAATTAACAAATTTTTCACTAGGAGCAAAACAGCCAACGCAGAGGGATAGAAGAATCCAGCCTCGAGCATGAGAGGATTTGGACGGATTATTTGTGAGCTGTTTGCAAATCTGGCAATAGACCTCATCACTATATAAAAACAAATAACATTATTAATATTGATTTTTTTTCATGTAGAAATTATTAATTACCGTAGTTCCGCTCGTAGGATACCATGGCCGATAATAAAATGTAGTTTTTCAAGATTACTTGTTGGCCTTGCTTCCAGCCAGGTTTGATAACTATCAGCTGTATACTCATCATCTTCAAGTCTCCGCCTTACATCATCACCGAGCTTATTTTTCCGCTTAAGTGTCAATGAGACCAGTTTGTGCCTGATAGAACGTGGCTTTTGTTTTAACATAGAATCCTACAAGAAGTAAAAATAAATAATTATACCATATACAAATAATTACATTAATTCTATTAATTTATAATTAAATTAAAACATTTTAATTAATTCAATTGAGCCACGAAAGTTAAATAAAATAATCAATCATTTCTTTTGATAATTCTACAGTATCATTGGACAATTGTTTTTTATTCAATTTTTGTACAACGTTTCGTCTCTCTCGAGACTAATTCAAGCACTCAATTGGTTAGAGCAAGACTTATTTTATCGTATCAATCTAAAATAGAAAAAATTCTACTATGATCTTAATTATTTATAATGTTTTGCTCGGCCAATGGTGTGTACTGAATCATATTGATTTTTTGATATAGTCTAGGATAAATAAACGAATTTGCTTCTTTCAAATAATTTATTTAGATTTTTCAATAATGGACATTGTCCAAATGAACTCGAGAGCGTTCTCAAGCATCTCTTCATCAGTGGAAACTGTGGGACCAACATAATTAAATAAGTCAATGAGTTGTCTAAATATGTACAAGTGTCATAAGAAATTACTCACTCCACATTCCCACCAATGTGCCTTAAGACATCCAATAAAACTAGTGTTGTACAGAACATTGACTAAAGACAGCTCGATCACACAACACACACATACATCTATATATACAAATTTAAAATGAGATCAGACATACGGAAATATACATATCTATTTACATAAAGGCTTCCTTATTAATAAAGTCCAATGAAATTTAAAAATCGGAGAATGGTCAGCACTAGAGCTGGTTTAATTTAAACTTCCGGGCTCCTGTAAAATATTTACTGACATTCTTTTAAATAACCTTCCGGTTCCTGATTACAGTAAAAGGGACTGACGAGAGGTGTACATTTCATAATGACGAATTACCTTAACTTTGGCATTTTTTAACTTGGACAGTATACAAATAGATAATACGAAAAAGAAAAATATTTAGTATTTTTGAGTGAATTTTTGAGTAAAATCAATATTCCGGCCGCCTAGAGAACTTCACCCAATGGTTAGCGTAAAGAGTAGATAATATTTCATTTTATTTTATTAGCCAATAGTCAATTCTTTTATCTTTTACTATCACGAGTGAAAAAATAATTGAATATTGTAGCGCTTGTCCGACATCGAACTTAAATATGAATTATGTTTTCATTTAGAGCTTTTTAACAGAGGGATGATCCACGACCTAATATCGAGTACACCTACTTCCACTTCCACTTTCATTTCCAAGTAGGAGACAATAGATTAAGGGGCATTATCTAATGAATTCCAAAATAATTCCACATAATTCCAAAGACGTGTACACCTAATTCCAATCGCGGTTCACCCCTCGTTTTTTAACTAATTCAATTTATTTTTAATATAAATAAATAACTGTACTAATTAAAATTATCAAAATGTAGTCCGAATTAGAGCTTGATTTAATACGTTAGTGCGCCTGTATTTAGGCAATAAAATGCGCGTAGAAGAATG
Source organism: Forficula auricularia (assembly GCA_024734495.1). Taxonomy (NCBI): domain Eukaryota; kingdom Metazoa; phylum Arthropoda; class Insecta; order Dermaptera; family Forficulidae; genus Forficula; species Forficula auricularia. The sequence continues at coordinate 3,214,640 of JALMQS010000841.1, read as the reverse complement.
AAAGCTGCGTATGAGCTAGGCTAGTCCAGCCGGTGATGGAATTCTCCAGAGCTTACATCAAATATGTATGAAAGGATAATTTTTACATAAGCTTTTAATAGGTAGGGAATAGAAAAGGTAGACTTTACCATATAGTAAACATTCGAGTTTTCCCGATTTCCTGCCTCGATTCCATTTTATTAATGTGATTTTGTTTTTTACTTTATCCAATACGAAGCATGAGTAAAGTATTGGAATCGGTCTCGCGCCAAGCGCTACTTCAAAAGACTACGGAACCCATGGTCTCAAACAAAGTCCCAAATTGTTAATTAAATCAGGTTGAATTTTAGCACGTGAGGGTAATACTTTATACTTTTTTAATTTTTTCTGAATATCTTGAAAATAGCTTAACCAATTGATGAAATTTAATATTATAATTAAGTAACTTGAGGACCACAAAAAAAGGTTATATAAAGTTATTAGTAAAATTATATTTTAATGTACTTTACCTTAGAGTAAGGTTTTTTAATTCTTTATTTATTAATTCTTTAAAATTTATTCATTTGATCGGTTTAATGTACCCACATCAAACATGTAATGTAATAAGGTTATTTTTCAATATTAAATAAGAAAGAATTTGATTTTATGTCATCATGGACTTCAAATAGCCAATGATATCTGATTACTAATAAAGGAATAAAAATATTAATATTTCAAATGATTTTGGATAAAGTCTATCAACGACCCATTGCAGTTTATTTAATATATAAAGGGAACAGAGAAAATATTACTTCAAACTATCAATGCAATTATCTGGCCCTTTTTCTTTTTTTAAATCAACTCGAAATTAATTCTATTCAATCATTTTTTTATTCCGGATATTCAATCATAAAATCTTTTAAAAAAATTACCGGATCCATTCCCATTAATTGAGCTTCTTGAAATTCTTTACTTCTTATGAAATTTCGTCCAAGCGTTGCTGTTACTTTCGACATCACGGATGTATTATCTCGATCCATCGTATGATACCGTGGTTCAGCCATATCGCCAGTAAATCGTAAAATAGTCATCCAAAGAGCTTGCGCAGCCTGAATTAAGGTCAAAAATTTAATTATTATAATATTTTTAAATATTAATAAATTAAAATCACCGAGTATTTACCAATTGATCACCCTGAGTATGCAGTGGCAATAAAGGATGTTTTAAAGGTTTACGTGAATATTGATGGGTGATATTCCCTTGGAAATAAGTTGCAGCAAATTTTTGAAATTTAAATTCACTTAAATCTTCGAGATCCTCTGGAGTTTGTTGAAGAGGACTTAACAAATCGTTATTATCATTTTTAATTTGAGGAAGATCCTAAAACATAGTAAATGTTAATTAAATACACATTCATTCAAAAACTGCTATATGTCATAATATATTGAAAAAATATTAATTATTGATTGTTTTTAATTTAATGAAACAATACAAATTTTTATAAAACAATCTTAGAACGTTTATTTTGAAACTAGACGTTTCAGGAGAAATTCTCCCTTTACAAATAATTTTTTTTTAAATTGAGGGTTGTTTTCGAAACATTAGCAAAAACAACATTTTTTTTCCTTTTTTTCAATTTTTTAAAAATTACTATTAATAAAGGGAGAATTTCTCCCGAAACGTCTAGTTCCAAAATAAACATTCCAAGATTATTTTATAAGATTTGTATTTTTTCATGTCATAATATAGAGTGAGCAGATCAGCGTTTTTTCTTTATTTTTGGTTCGAAGTTCAAGATTATTTTCCGGACTATTGGGTGTCCAGATTTTCAAATATTCTTAATTTTTAGCCTTCATAAACTAATTTACGTGATTGTTACGGTTGATCTGAACAGTCTAATAATATATTGTTCTAATACTTACATTAAAAACGGAAGTTTCTCGGTTTGGACCTGGAGCCTCGCTACTAGAATCAGGTAAGAAATCAAACATAGCTTCTACGAGCTTACTATCATCCACAGGTTCATCCTGCTTTTTCGCTGCATCATTGATTAAATTCTTCTTTATTTCCATCCTCCGTCTCTCTTCTTGTTCTAATTCGATTTCTTTTCTTTCCAGTTCCATCATCCTCTCTCGATAATTACGTTCCGCAATCTCTTTAGCCCATTTATTTCCTTGTTGTTTCAGTTCCAATTCTTCTTTACTTTTCAATTTTAATGCTTCAAGATGATGCCGGTATTCGTGACGTAATTTATTATAACGCCGTTGGGCAATCATACGACGAGCGTGTGCTTGAATTTTAACAATGGCCCACATTTTATGCCTGAATTGGTTTCGGACAAGAAATCCTCGTGCTCGAGCCTAGAAAAATGATTTATTCAATTAGAAATGAATTTAGTAAATATCAGTATGAGGGGGTTTCCAAAGTTCTTTTCCATTTTTAATATAAAGACTCAAGTAAAAATGTGTTTTTAAAAATTGTAAAAAGGTCATGGTAAAAAATTGAAAAATCGTCGATGGTAAAAAATTGTATAAAGTTCGATGGTGAGATCTTTGGGCCTTGAGACATTAGAATTTGTGCTCAATAAATTAAAATGATTATTATTTTTTTTAATAGAACCTATATTTAAATAATTTCTTGAGTGATGGGTACCTGTAGATTGATGAACTGAAAAATACAAGAGGGTTAGAGCACTCATGGTGAAATTGGAAATTAGGTGTAATTTTCTTGTTTATTTACAACGTTTCGGCTTCTAATTCTAAAGCCGTTTTCAAAGGATATTCTATATAGATCGATCAAACCAGCCTTATTACTAAGTTAATTTATCAGTAACTGAATTAAATTAATAGTTCATACCTAATATATACTAGTTTCATTTTTATACTGTCAACTATATATCTATTTTATTCATTAATCACTATAACATTTTTCTTATTTCATACATTTATAGATATTATTAATATAATTTGAGTCAGGCCACTTCAGAGCCGGGAAAATGAACGAAGAGGCGATTAAAGATTAAATAAAAAATGAAATTCCAAATTCATATAGACATTAGGTAATAGCTTGAGTTCGGGGATCAGTGACTAAGAGGATATAGGAGCTAAGGCTCTTATGGAAGCATCGCACTGGACATGGAAAACTGAAGATCCCGGGTTCGAACCCCGGCTAATCCTTTTGTCTATAATAAAAAATATTTTCTTAGTTCTCTAATTTAATTATTAATATATTTGTATAATTACAAACTGTATTTAAACTTTTAAATTAGAAGAATATATTCTTTCGATATTAAAAAAAAAAATCATTAAAAATTTAAGTAGTCTAATGGAATGGGTCGCGAATTCTTAAGCAGCAGAGGCGAAATTACCTTCACCACTAAACTTTTCTTTTGGGTTTAAAATTATCGATGTTTGACTGTATTATCATTTAAAAATGACTTTCAAATTAGAAACCAAAATATCTTACATTTTCTCATTTCACCAAGAGTGTTCCAAGTTGTAAAAATTCTCCAGTTGATCAACCTAAGCTTCAATAAGTATACCTGCAGACCGACGATATGTCCTCGCAGGTGACGGAATCGATGCGAAAGAACCCGTGCTCGCAACAGAGCTTGCAGACGCATGTAGCCAACCTTCATTTTTTGATAACGCCTCCGCTGAGCGTAGGCTCGCCATTGTCGTTGAACGATAAGAGCTGCCCAACGGAGTCGAACAAATCTTCGCCGATACACCCAGCCTTTGATGGAACGTTGAAGGATGATTATTTTACGAGTGAGAACTCGATCTCTCTCTTGCTCAAGAAATAGATCATGAGCATCTTTAAGGAAAACTTTAGTATGGCCAAGCTGATAATCCGATTTTCCCAAAACGGATTGACATAATCTCATAGTAGCTAAACGACAATCCGTCTAAACAATCAGAAAAATAAACACTTTAGTTGCAGTCCTCCATCAATAGTTGTTAAAAAGAGAGACAAAAAAAAATTAATAACGCTTAAAGTTTTCTACCAATAAATTTGTTAAAACTTTGATTATTGAACTTATAACTTTTTCACTATTAAATATATTTATTACTAAATAAGAAATATACAAAATAAAAACATGCAAAAAACATGTCTCGAATACATAATCTCCGTCGATATGCGTTAATGGAAGCAAAGTATTTGAATTTTGGGTTGTAGCAGTTTTGTCAGTGATGAAATGTTCGAAACATCGTGATATCTTTATTGTGTTATTGTATATGTCTGTTATTTTTCATACATTTATTTAATTGTTCAAAACGTTTAATATACTATTTCATTGTTCGCATCCATAATCAAACATTTAAAAGGATCGTAGGGAGTTGGACCAGATTTTAAATCAAACGCAAAATTTTTAATTAAATGGGCCAAACCTTTCGACACTGATTATCCACTTCCTCAGTCCCTCATTTTATGAATTTATTTGTTAAAAGGGTTTTAAAAGATTTATTTATTGGTTTCCCTCTTGACGGAATAGGCGAAAAAAATGTTTTTATTTTCAGCGCTTTTCTGTTATGGGGCCGTCCATAAAATGCGTCGCACAGTAAGGGGGAGGGGCATCTTAGAGTTGTGACTGGGGGGGGGGGTCGAGATCTTAAAAATAGTGATGTCACAAATTAAAATTTTTTAAAATTAAACTTAAAATATATTAAATCCCGTTAGTTGAGTTTAATTTATATAAAAATAAGAAGCAAAAAAACACTTTTTTCAATCACGATTATAATACTTGACCATCATACCCCGTATATGGTAAAGTAAAAAATTCTACAATTATTATAGGGTATAAAAGTGATAGTGTGACGTCACAATACAGGGGGAGGGGGGTCAAAGAAAATATGACAGTATGTGACACATGGGGAGGGGGTCTAAAAAATTTTAAATTCGTTTGGCTTAATTTATGGTCGGCCTCTATGGTGTTCTCAATATTTTTTTTCTTTGACTATTGAAATAACTGCACCTGTTTAAATTTTACATGCCAAATTTCCAAGCTTCTAGAATTAATACATAGTTTAAAATGTTTATTTAGATAATGTTTTCGTTTTCAGTAATTTTGGTACGGAACTCTAAAAGGAAAGAATTGGGAAATGGGACTTACGTCTGATTTCCCTAAATAAACATAAACTAAGGAAACACTTAAATTAACTTAAAACCAATTTTTAAAGTAAATTTTAATTCTCAAATGATACTTTGTCTTACTTTAAGTATCATTTTTGAATTATATTTTCCTTAAAAGTTGGTTTTAAGTTTAGAACTTCCTTATCTTAAGTTTGGTTGGTTAAATTAGACGTTATCCCATTTAGTATTTCCATTCATAAAATTAATTTTCAAATGATTACCTTGAAAATTCTGAATAATTTAAATTCCAACTCCAAGAGCAGCATGAGAAATTTACAATATATTATACGGATGTTGAAATTTTGTTAAAAGTATTAAAAATATAATAAAAAAAATATTTAATTAAAACACTAACCTTATGTGATGGTGGAACTCCAGCAATAAGAAATCGATATCGTTCGACAAATTCTGAAAAACTATGCCGAATCGGGTACCCTGCTCGTCGTATCCGAATAGTTTCCATCATTCCACTGTAGCGTAGTTGTCGACAACATAAGCCTCGATCAAACATCTGCATATTATTAATTATAATATTATTTATTAATAATTCGCTTATAATAAAATAATAAATTCTAAAAAAATGAGAAAGTTTTTTCCTCTTATATAGGCGTATGCACTGGACGATTATCAGCCGACAAATTTGCTCACCAATTTTTAACCGACTTCAAAAAAGGAGGAATACTGAATTTTTTTTTGTGTCTATGTTACCTCATATCTCCGCCAATTGTGAACCGATTTTGAAAAAAAAATTTGCATCGGGTTCAGTCTAGCTTCCGATTGGTCCCGTTTTTTTCATTGGTATTAGACCTTTTTGTTAGGTTTGTTCAGGCCTAACTTCTTTGTTTATGAACCGATTTCGGTGATTCTTTTTTTATTGGAAAGGCGGTATCTTAGGGATGGTGCCATATTAATTTGGTCAAGTTCTGATGATATGATCACTATTAATAACATCACTAAAAAGAGAAAAATAAAAATAATTTTTAAGAAAAAAATAAAACCGACTTCAAAAAAATTAAATGCAACAAATAAAATACCCTAAAAGGTATAAAATAATTATTATCTTATTTAGTTACAACTAAACGACGAAATATTAACATGAAATTACTTTTTGAAGTCGGTGCCAAACAAACTATACCTATAAGCGAGCGTACCCGACAAACGTATTAAGTAAGATCTGTCGAGTGCGATTCATAAAAGGTATATGTTTGGCACCGACTTCAAAAAGTAATTTCATGTTATTATTTCGTCGTTTAGTTGTAACTAAATAAGATAATAATTATTTTATACCCTTTAGTGTATTTTATCTGTTGCATTTAATTTTTTGAAGTCGGTTTTATTTTTTTCTTAAAAATTATTTTTGTTCCTATCTATTCTCCTCTACCAAATATTAAATATTGTTTAATGAGGACATATTTTTCCTAGTTTTGTTTGTGTCCTCAGTATTTTAACATTATCATTCTTTGGTTTAACATTTTCGGAAGTATAAAACATTAATTTGTTCATATTAGTTCGAAAACAATTATTTAAAAGAGGTATTTAATCAAGGGCCACTTTTTCAATATTTGAATGGGAAATTCAGAAGAAAAGTGAAGACCTTTAAAATACACTGCAAATTAGAGTGGTAAGGCAATTTTTTAGTTCGAAAGCTAAATCTTGTCACAACGGTCTAACTTATTAATAAAAACCGATGGGTGAACCGCGACCTAATATGGTGTACACCTATTTCCATTTCCACTTTCATTTCCAAGTAGAAGACAATAGATGAAGTGGTGTTATCTAATGAATTCCAAAATAATTCCACATAATTCCAAAGACGTGTACACCTAATTCAAATCGCGGTTGATCCCTCGATAAAAACTTATAGTAAGTCAAATTTCTGCTCATTATCTAATTTCATCATTTTTTTCTATTTTTCTGAAACTAGAAAGCCAAAAATATAATCACCTCTTTATTTTGTAAATTAAAACATTTTGGCACCAAAATGAACTCTTCACGTCGGTATCGAAATACAGACAAACAGAAAAATTATGATCGAAAATGATATTTCTAAGCTCGAATAAACAAAATTAGGATCTATGTTTCTAATAGGAATATCATATATAATATTATGACAGAAGTGAAACTTCGAAAGTTCATTTATTTCAGTTAATACTATTAGGTACAACATTTTTATTGAAATCAATACTTAGATATTCTCAACTAACCTTAAAGGTGCGGTAAAAAGAATAAAATAACTTAATTTTGAAGTCGACGACAGAGGTCTGCATAAAGTCTTTTTCTCATATATTTGAATGTTCAGAGGAAATTGTCAAATAAACAAAGAAACAAATGTTTGGAAATTATGCTTTGATTTCCAATGCAAGCATTTTTTTAATGAAGGTCTACCGTGTATATCGTGAATCGAGTAAAGTATTTCCGCTTACTCTAAACTTCAAAAACTCCAATTAAAAATGTAGAAAATTAAAAAAAAAATCGATTCATATATAATACTAGCCAAGTTTCAGCTTTCAAGCTCGAATCGCTCACTAATAAAAAATTGTCAGATCACCAACATTTACAGTACCAAGTGAAATATTTTTCCTCCAATTGTTCTATAATGCACATTTTGTGGCGATTTCTGTGAGCGAATAATTATCCGTGTCTGAAAAAATCGACGAGCGAATTTTGTCGGTAGAAAGTCGTCCAATGTCTATGGGGCTTGACTCACCATTGGTTTCTTATATTCGTTGGGTTTAATACATCGAATAAAAAACGGTTGACAGTTACTTAGAGTTTTCATTAATGAATCCAAAGATTTTTTGAACTGTGTACTCAAAGTCGGAGCCCGTTTTCTTGTTTCTGAACCCATACCTATATCTTCAGCAAAGAGCGTTTTCAAAAATTTCGAAGTAGATATATGAATTAATTGTAAAAGATCCCCGCTAAAAGTATCTCGATTTTTTTCTAAGAATCCTGAAATAGGAAAAAAAACATAATTTTATTAATATTTTAGCAGGATTTAAATAGGTATCCTAAATTTAAAGCTTACCTCGAGTGTCGTAAAATACAACACCTGCAAAATGGTTCAAACCAAATGAAGTGTTCATATCCGATTTTGGTTTAAGATAGTTGCGATGGGTTCCATGAGTTTTATGTAATTTTGCTAACATGGTTTGATCCGTCCCCTATAAATTAAAGTTATAATATTATTAGTATGAGTTATTCATTACTTTTTTCTTTTTATTATTCTTAATACTATTTTTAACCGACTTCAAAAAAGGAGGAGGTTCTCTATTCGACTGAATTTTTTTTGTGTCTATGTTACCTCATATCTCCGCCAATTGTTAACCGATTTTAAAATTTTTTTTGCATTGGGTTTAGTCTAGCTTCCGATTGGTCCCATTTTTTTTTCATTGGTATTAGACCTTTTTTGTTAGGTTTGTTCAGCCCTAACTTCTTTGTTTATGAACCGCTTTCGATGATTCTTTTTTTATTGGAAAGGGGTATCTTAGGGATGGTGTCATATTAATTTGGTCAAGTTCTGATGATATGATCACTATTAATAACATCACTAAAAAGAGAAAATAAAAATAATTTTTAAGAAAAAAATAAAACCGACGAAAATTAAATGCAACAAATAAACTACACTAAAAGGTATAAAATAATTATTATCTTATTTAGTTACAACTAAACGACGAAATATTAACATGAAATTACTTTTTGAAGTCGGTGCCAAACAAACTATACTTATAAGCGAGCGTACCCGCCAAACCTACTAAGTAAGATCAGTCGAGTGCGATTCATAAAAGGTACCTAATATGTTTGGCACCGACTTCAAAAAGTAATTTCATGTTAATATTTCGTCGTTTAGTTGTAACTAAATAAGATAATAATTATTGTATACCTTTTAGTGTATTTTGTTTGTTGCATTTAATTTTTTGAAGTCTGTTTCATTTTTTCTTAAAAAATTATTTTTATCTTTTTACTATATTTCGTGATGGCTAAGTGTATTTGACCCGGGCAGTTCTTCATGTTTTTTTCAATATATAAAATTCCTTATATTAAATTTTTATTATAATTTACATTACATCATATACATAATTATATTTATTTATTAAGAAGTTAGTGTTTGTCTAAGGATTCAATCATGATGCTACGTATCACCACGATTCTACATTATTTGGAACCCCTATTTATTTATATTTTATATTATATTTTTTAAATTGCTAAATTTGTAGGAACAAAACTCTATCAAATATATAAAACATACTAAAATGGAAATTTTCGATCGTTTATTAGACTAATGAAAGTATTTTAAGTTATTCTTAGATTTGAATTTAGTTCACTTTTTCAATTTGAGACCCGCTAAAAAATAAATTCATGATTAACATTCACAAATCTTGTATTTTGTGTATTTTGAATTTTGTATTTTTTTTTAAGAAGTTTCGAGTTATAATATTTTGATTCAAAATATTTCTCCCCCATTTTTTGACCATTCATGAAAATCTAAGCATAAATTCAATAACACTCTTGAATAAAAAACTATAATTTTACCAAATTTCAGCCACCTAGATCTTTTTGTTCTTTGTGATTCGGGAAGTTTGTTTTCAAGCTCATCGATCGAAAAAAATCAAGTATTTTGGGTCTCTTTTTCGATTCCGGAGATAACTTCTCCACCATCGAGTGTCCTTATTCATCTTTAGTCCTTGTTTTTAATAAGAGGAAAATTCAATTAGATAAAAAACCTCTTTTCCGATAATTATTTCAATTCCATTATTTCCCAATCAAGTCGATTGGTCTCCATTATCAGGGACTCTTTTTTTTTTTTTTTATAAATTTTATTAAACCAATTATTTTACATTAATTAATGTATACATTGTATTTTTTGCTTCGATTCCGGAGATAACTTCTCCACCATCGAGTGTCCTTATTCATCTTTAGTCCTTGTTTTTAATAAGAGGAAAAATCTAATTAGATAAAAAAACCTCTTTTCCGATAATTATTTCAATTCCCATTATTTCCCAATCAAGTCGATTGGTCTCCATTATCAGGGACTCTTTTTTTTTATTTTTTATAAATTTTATTAAACCAATTATTTTACATTAATTAATGTATACATTGTATTTTTTGCTTCGATTCGAGATAACTTCTCCACATCGAGTGTCTTATTCATCTTTAGTCCTTGTTTTTAATAAGAGGAAAAAATCTAATTAGATAAAAAAACTCTTTGAATTATTTCAGTTCCATATTCCCCAATCAAGTCGATTGGTCTCCATTATCAGGGACTCTTTTGAATTAAATATCTTTTTAAATTACTAATTACTAAAAATATAAGCGACAGTTAAGAACTGTCGAGTATATTTTTAGTACTTAGTAATTTAGTATTGTTAGGAAATAATTTATCATATATTTATGTGTGAATTTTTTTAATAAAATCCTTTATGTTTCAGTAGAAAAGTTTATAATTTATTTTTTTATAAATACCTTTGGAAATTTGGCTTCCTCGTCAATTAATGCCATTATATTAAGCTGTTTCACAGCGATCAAATCTAAAGCGTCCTGATTATCTACAAATTCAATATGTTGCCAGTTGATTCCTTCAAGATTATATTCTTCTTGTTCTAATTTAAAAATGTGTTGAACAAAAAATTGTTGGAGATTCTCATTTGCGAAATTGATACAAAATTGTTCGAAACTAAAATAATAAAATAAGTAAAAGAAAGTAATTAATTAAAAATAATAGAAAATGATAAAATAAATGAATTAAATAAAAAACTTATTATGTGTTTCCCCCAATTATAGCTTCCCTTTATTTGAAATCATTCTTCTAAATTTAATCTTACAAAAATAATAGATAACAAGAAACTCTTCCATTTTTAATGTCTTTCTATTCGGGAGCCCACAAAATATAAATTTTCTATTGATTTATCCTTGATTAAATTAATTTATTTCCATTCAACAGCATTTAAAATTATTTTCAACTTTCTGGGTCTTATGGGCTTTGAAAATGTGTATTCTCCTAAATCAGAGTCCCTAACATAAGTCAGACTATTTTGTATTTAATGTCACGAAAGTTTTCACACCAACCAAATTTTGGCCCAATTCAGTCAGAGATTTAATTTTATCGAACCCTCCATCTTTTCGAAGTCCCTCTAAAATTTCTGAACACCCCTTTTGGGTATAAGCCACATTCCTAAAGAATTATACCTCTCTTAGATTTCTGAAGAGAATATTATTATAGTTCGCAAAGAATAGTGACAGGCATGAATTCAATACTAGATTCAAGAATAAACTCGCCATCCCAAGGTTTCGTTTACAAAAGGTAAACGCTTCATTCATGGGTCAAGGTGTGCGCTTTTACAACAAAATTCCGGAGGAAATTGCTAGTCTAGCTCTAAATAAATTTAAATCCTCCATTAAGCGCACACTACTAAAAAAGGCATACCTACTATCGGATTGGCGAGTTTTTAGACGATGATCATGCCTGGACTTGATTTCTGACATATACTCGGCAGGATTACTTTGTATATTTGTTTTATTTGTTTGTGTATTTTATTCTATTTGTTTGTTTATTTATTGTTTTATTTTTTAAATCATGACTTTCATCAAGAGCTCCTCGTGGAGCCTATGATGAAAAAAAAACACTTGGATTTCTATAATTAATATATAATTTCTTCGGACTACTTATCCCCCCGATTACGGGCCACCCTGAAGCATTCACCCATATTTTTAATTTAGGGCTTACATCGCGTCTAAATTTTAGCGTCATTTTATGGTCTTTGAAATTAAATAATTTCATTTTTTGGGTAGCTGATTTTTAAACCATGAGTTACACAGGGTCCTAAAGAATAATTGTGTAAAATTTAGCCCTGATGAGTCAAAGTGTTATTAGAAAACAAACAAAAGAATATTATTTAAAAAAGTCACAATTTCATTACCTGTTAGTGTGGAAATTTTCAAATCCAAAAATATCTAAAACTCCGATTGCACTTCGTGTTTGCGTCTTTGGTCGATAAATTGCTTTATTAATTTTATTTACAATGAAAACGAAAAGCCGGCCATAGATCCCTTTGACAAAAGCATCACGCACGTCCACGGATTGTTCTCGGGATAATGTAGACACGACAGTTTCGCCAGACGCGAAAATTGTACGACGAGTTAGAGCGTCAATTAGAGGTTGTTTGGCTACCCCTAGAAGATGGGCCACACGCTCCACTTCGCTATGGTCCGGAATCTCAGTGGCATCCAAATTATCTGAAAACATTTTTTGAAAATGAAAAATATGTTCATTACTTATAAATATATTTTATTTAGTGCAAAATACAAAGGTAGTCCTAACAAAGGAGCAATTCCTATTACAACATGGATGATTTTATAAGATAGGTATACTGCCAAAATTTAAAGACCGGACCAATGACCATAGTTTGCTAAACGCTAGAATACTACTATGGAATTTATATTCGCCTAGCTTCAAGGTTTATTTGCAACACAAATGAAATAAATTTAATAATTTCAATAAATTACAGTAGAATCCCGATATATCCTATCTTCAAGCGGGACATAGGATAAGTTCGATATATCGACATAATCGTGATTATGATATATCGAGGCTAAAAATGAAAAAATTCGATATATCGAAAGTTTTAATTTATTTTTATTTTTTTATAAATATGTACATACATATGTATACATAAAAATACTGTATTTAAATACAGTAGTCTGAATTTTACATTATTTTTCATTGTACCGGGTGATTCAATAAGGGTGACGAGGTACCGTATCTCAGGAACTAATAATCGTAGAAGTTTGGGAAAAAAATCCTTCAGAGGAAATCGACCAAGAAAAATTGCTGGAAATATTTTTTAAGTTCATACGTCCACCGCTAGGTGGCTAAATAGCTTCGATCGTATAAAAAAATGCAATTTTCTCAAAAATTTTCCAATATAAGTTTAGAAATGAATACTCTCACGTTAATGCCACCATAATAGTCCATCTTTTTGATAAATGACTTTTTATTGTAGGACGTAAAATAAAGGCGGGAGGGGATGCTAAACTTTTATGGACTCTAGAGTCTATAACTTAAGTTTGACTTAACGGAAATTTGTTAACAAGGTCTGGTTCAAGAAAGGAAGGTTTGGTGAATAAAATAAAAAAACATCCATGCCATTCTAGTTCTTGCCGCCCTCGCTAAGGGGCGTGTTTTATAAAGTTAAACGTTTTATTAATTTTGCTCCAAAATCTTAAATGGAACCGTATAATTATTTTATTAGATTCAGAAAGTAGATCAAATTTGCAACAAAATATGTTCAAACCGCATGTCGATATCTTTTTTCGTTTAACAGTTATTGCTTAAAGAATATTTTATTAACGAATTTATTAAAGAAACAAAATAGGTAATTGAGTTTTCAATTTTTTTTATAGTTTCGTAAGTCAAGCATGCCATGGACAAATAAAAAGACAGTTTAAAGCTTTGTTCTTATTTTCATCTAATCACAACAATAATGATATAACATAACAAACAATAAAATAACAATTAAAACATTAACATCTATTTGTGAAAAATCGCCGTTTCCATAGAAACTGTCAACCAAGTCTTTCACGGCCTTCTAAAAAATTAGACATTTTGAAATTTAATACCTACTCACAGGCGACACAGAAAAGCGTTATTATCATTATTGTTGTGATTAAATGAAAATAAGAACAAAAGTTTTAAACTGTTTTTTATTTCTCCATGGCATGCTTGACTACGAAACTTAAAAAAATTTGAAAACTCAGATTACCTATTTTGTTTCTTTAATAAATTCGTTAATAAAATATTCGTAAGCAATAACTGTTAAACGAAAAAAGATATCGACATGCGGTTTGAACATATTTTGTTGCAAATTTGATCTACTTTCTGAATTTAATAAAATAATTATACGGTTACATTTAAGATTTTGGAGCAAAATTAATAAAACGCTTAACTTTATAAAACAAGCCCCTTAGCGAAGGGTCGGCAAGAAGTAGAATGGCATGGATGGTTTTTTTATTTTATTCAGCCAAACCTTCCTTTCTTGAACCAGACGCTTGTTAACAAAATTCCGTTAGAAGTCAAACTTAAGTTATAGATACTTCAGTCCATAAAAGTTTAGCATCCCCCTCCCGCCTTTATTTTTCGTCCTACAACAAAAAGTCATTTATCAAAAAGATGGACTATTATAGTGGCATTAACGTGAGTGTATTGAATTTCTAAGGCTTTATATTGGAAAATTTTTGAGAAAAATTGCATTTTTTATACTGATCGAAGCTATTTAACCACCTAGCGGTGGACTTATGAACTTCAAAAATATTTTCAGCAATTTTTATTGGTCGATTTTCTCTGAAGGATTTTTTTTCCCAAACTTCCACGATTACCAGTTCCTGAGATACGGCACCTCGCCACCCCCACTGAATCACCCGGTACAGTAAATTAAAACTACGTAAGCATGTACATATTTTTATTAACATTATTTTTTTTGGAAATATTGATCTATATAAGATACGAATTAGCAAGTTTTTCCCAAAACACGACTCCAATTCAACGGAAAAATATGAATTATGAGACGTTTTGTCGATCTTGGAGAGGAAAAAAAATACATTATTCCGAGGGGACTAAAATGCATTGTTTTATATGAATTAACGAGATTTTTCCATGGGACCTTCACTTTCTTATGATTTATCATGATATATCGGGATACGAAGTATCGGGATTTCACTGAATTTGTATTTATTAACATGAATACATTATACAGGTTCGTTCACCAATGGTTGACTATCTTCAATAATAAATATCGTTTTAGTTTTTGGAAATTATTAATAGAATAATCACATTCTTCATTTCGTATTATAGACACTTTTTGAAAAGGTGAATTAATATCAATTTAAAAATGTAAAATATATGAAACGATTCATTAATTATTATCAATTAAAAAAGAAAGTAGTCTTATCTATAACAGCAGCTTTATGCATGACGTTGCCAGTATGTAACAAGGCAGCTAATACCATGAGAATATCCCAAATTTCTTGGTCACTAAATAAAAGAACTTTCATTGCAGAACGAATATCAGAAAATTCTGCTGCATCATCTCGACCTTCGCATGTAATACTTCCACCCTATAAATTATAGGTATATAAAACAAAGCTCATTAAAAAATTGAATAATTTACCGAGAAGTAAGTATTATAAATTATAAAGAATTGTCGAATGTTAAACAAACCAACATTTTATTCTATGTTAAGATATTTAAATAATAATTAGTAATAAACTTTAAAAAAAAATTTTAAATCTATAAATTCATAAAGAACTTAGACAAAAATCTACTAGCTGGGGCTTGAATTTATCTTTTTAATGTATAATTTTTCAAACTATTATTTCACTAATCACCATTTCATTTCATTTGTTATTTTTAATTTATTTTTTCTACGTTAATTTGTTAAATACATTTAGTATTTCTGAGTGTACAAACTCGAAAATAATGAGAAATTAATTTCTTAGCTTAAATTATATAAATCGCCTTATCATAATTATTTTTATTAATTAATTGCTTAGAATATTTAATGCTTCGGTGGTCGAGTTGTTTACCAGTAGAGAAGTTTTGGCTGAAACCACTTAGATTAAACCTTTTTAATGAGATATTTTCATAAGGCTCGAAACCTTGTGAATTTTCTAAAGAAATTATCTCATTAAAATTATCTAATCCAGGTAGTTTCAATCAAAAATTTTCTAATGATAATTAGTTAAAATATTGCAATAAAAAGTGAGATTTTATGTCATAATATTATAAAGCAATCCATACCCCTGTAAGATAACGATAATGTCCCGCATCATTTAATTCCAGTTGGCGTCGCTCATCTGCAGTTAATCCCGCCAACATACAATAGAAAATATGATAATTGCGTTCATCACGACTTTGTGATACGATTCGGGATTTTTCAAGAAGATATTGTTCTATTTTGGCACCTTCTATGACACCGGATTCACTAAAATGAATATCAATATATTTTCCAAACCGAGATGAATTATCGTTACGTATTGTTTTTGCATTTCCAAATGCTAAAAAATACACATAGTAATGTTTATAAAAAAGTATAATATTTATTATATGAATATATGGGAAAGAGAATTAATTACCTTCTAAAATCGGGTTGGCTTCTAATATTTGTTGTTCGATCCAAGAATGTTTTCCACTTATTGCAGCTAAATATTGTAAAATTAGTTTTGTGCTTTCTGTTTTACCGGCTCCACTTTCACCGCTGGAAAAAAATAAATTATTTTATTTTAATCAAATCATTTCAAATTTCAAATTTAAAGTAATATTTATCTACTATTAGAATGTGAGAATTTTTATTTGAATTATTTTTCAATTTTAGACTAGCTATATGAAGAATTTAATAAGTATAGTGCGGACGATGATGACAAATTTTGACGATCGAATCTTATATTATTATATCGATATAAATAAAAATGAATAATGATAAATAAGGCTGAAACAAATTGGATAAACAGACACGTGTGTCTATTTAAAAGATTAAGAAGAAGAAGATAAATTAAACTATAAATTAAAACGAAGCCTAAGCTCTAATTCTTAATTTATATTAATTCAAATTGGTTAATTGGCGACAGTACTTGTCCGAATCAATCGTTTCGCCAGCAGGGAGAAGCTCAAAATAGATTATGCCCTTGCAATCCCACCAAACTGAGAGCATCACCTTCATCGTCTTCAAGGTTAAATTCTCCGCGCCGAAATTTAGCAAACCATTTTTCCACAGTTCGTTTAGCTGGTGCTTGATCCTGATAAACATCTTGAATGTTTTTCACGGCTGCGGCAACGTTTATTCCCTTCCGAAACTCGTAAAGCATAACATGCCGTAAATGCACTTTATCGATATTCATTTTTAAAGTGATATTTATCGAAGCAGTTTGTATGAAAACAAATGATTTTTTTTAATGAAAGCTGAAGGATTATTTTTAAAAGAAAATTACTCCTCAAACAGACATTATTTCTAAGGACCTTTACTTTTCATAAATAAATAAATAATTGGGGAATGAAGGTTCTGATTTAAATCGATTCGAGTAGATTATAAAAATTACTCTTGACTGGTTAAATAGTATTTAAATTTTACGCTGTCTTTACTCATAGTTACAGAGCTGGATTTAAGCACAGGCTGCAGCCTATGGGCCCGCACCACAAAGGATCTACTTTTTTAAAAATATATTTAATAAGGTTTCAATAAAGACTCATGCACGATTATTTTTAAGTTTTTAATTAGATAATTGCTGAAAATGCCGTTTTTTAGGTTAATTTTAAAAAAAATATATTTTTCCCGTTAGGCCCCGCGCCACATGTTCAGCCCAGGGGCCCATAGATCCTAAATTCGGCCCTGCATAGATAGAACCTAAGAGAGATTACCAGGGAACAACGGTTAAATCTTATCTCCCCCTCTTATTATATATTTGTTAAAATGTATAAATTTTAACAATCATAATAAATATAAACTAAAAATTGAAAAAATTAGGTATAAAAATATCAAGTTCAAAATAATTTATTTGTCCGTGCCTCAGGGCTACAGGCCCCTGCTTTCCTCGCCTATACCTCTGTCTATATTTGCTGCATATTCTCGATGCGATTTTCCTTGCATCGTTAGCATAAAAAAGTTCATTAAAATTACATATAATTAAGAAAAATGAATTTTCCAAACAGCTATTTATTTAAAAATCAGAAATTTGCAAAAAACGAAAAATAAATAAATCAATAAAAAAAAATCTAAAAACGTAAATATCTACAATTATAACGATAAACATTCTTGATAATAAATTATTACTATTGAAATAAAAAAGAGAAACCATGAATAGATAAGCAAATGGATTATGTAAAACCATCATTTGAAAGTAACCTTGATTAAAAAGAGAGCAAAAAATGCTTGTTAGAAAAATATACAGGAAATATCTTCATTTTATTTCTATTTCTATTACTTTGAAGCTAAAATTTATATCATCTGAATACATATGTACAGAGGGATAGTGGATAGATAGATATGCTAAAGAAAGTAAAATTCTAACAGGGATAGCTTTATGATTCAAATTTTAATCTTCTGTATATCTATCTGAATTATTAATCCAATACACTTAACATTTAAGAGTCGGAAGCTAGTTTGATAATACTCATATGTATACACATATTCTATATTTCTACAAGTATTCTTTCTTGTACATAATTTTTTTTTTCATTATATACAAATTTAAGTATAGTGATTAAAAATTACTATTTGACTGTTTTTTCATTATAAATAAAGTTAAGAGCACCTATTTTGCTAAGGTGCCATTTGCTGACCACGAGAAAATAATATAAAGGTAAAAAAAACACATCCTGACTTATAAGTCGTTAAATTCACTTATTAACTTAATGTAGTGGTAATCATAAATAAGGAAATAAAATCAAATTACTCTTTCCAACCACTTCTGACAAATGTCTCTTTCTTGATTGGTAGTAAAAAAATAATAATATATTTTTGAGTAGAAAGTAAATTTTTCTTACCTAATAACAATACATTGATCTTGCCGATACCGACGCATATGGGTATAACTATTATCCCCTATAGCAAAAATATGTGGAGGTAATTCGCCGATTTTACGTTCTTTATAAAGTTTAATTTGTTCAGCTGTGTATATAGGCAATATCTGATAAGGATTAACAGCAACCAAAATGGATCCGGTGTATGTCTGTAAAAAAATAACATTATTGGTTTGATATATTATAATAAAAATATTTCTAGTTCTTAAATTGAAAATTTTAAAGAAAAATTATTTTTATTTTAGATTTAATGTACGAGTATTGTGTAAAGCGTTTTAATAGTCAGGACCAGGCAGTTTACAAATTTTTGAGTAACTAAATATAAGAAACAAAATACTATAATAACATCAAAAATCTTTATTAGAAACAATAAAAAGGAATTTCACTAACCAAGTAGCTTAAAGGTAAGTGAAATAAATTTTTGCTATCTTTATAAGCATACTCTAATTAGATTACGATCCATATGGCGTATACCTTCTGCTGATTTAACGTCTACAGCAGTGTAACAAATTATAGAAAATAAAGCAGAATTACGTGACGAGTATTATTCAATATGTGTCTGTGTTCGAAAAATCTTATTTTTTTCAATTTTTTATACAATTTTCTAAACAAACAACAAATTTCGATTATTAATTTATTGTATTTATCTTGTATATTTTATTTTAATACCCCAGGGGGATGCCTACGATGATTATTTTTTCGGAAATCTTGAAATCTAGTTCAAAATTTAAAATAAGCATTTTTATTTTTCGAAAACTTCACAGTAGATTTTCAGATTTCTTTTAGAGAATAAAAAATTATCAGGCCAAACTGTTGTGTATTTTCCAGTATCTACAAATAAATCTCGATGTTTTAAGGAATTTTATGACTTTATATTGGACCACGTGTTGGACAGCCCTGGTTTAAATCGAATGGGATTAAAGAAGGATATGAGGAATGGTAATTTATTTTTTAAAAGGGTCACAGATATAATACTATTGGTGCTCTCAGGTCTTCGTTCTTTATGGATCCCAATAACTGATACTCCTTACTCTTATTTCCTTTATGTCTTCTAATCTTTCTCTTCTTTTTTTTCTCTCTTCTTCCCCCATAAAATTTGTGTATTGGTGAACTCTTTTGCCAAATTTGTAAAATATTGTTGCTAAATTATGTATAAACACTAGGTGGGACCTAAAGTCCTATGTTTGTATACTTTATTAAATAATAAATAAATAAAATAAATAAATAACCCTGACTATTCATTATCTATTGACATGTAAGAACGTGCAAAGGTCTAAAAGACAAGTCCTGAATAAGTTTTAGTCCAGGAGAGAAATTATCAATTAATTGTGATTGTTCTAGAAAACTCCAATTCCTTGTTTCATTATACTAAAATGATAACTCTATAGAGTTGGTTAGTGTCGTACCATATAAATTACTGAAATAATAAATATTTTAGAAAAATGAAAATACAGAAGAAGAATTTTTAAATATTCGAAACTTCATTATTTTTTTATCTTATATAGTTGAGCTTATAATTTTGATTTTAGTGAATTTTATTCTTGAAAAAAGCTTCACGTATTGACGAAATGCACATTCATATTTCGAAAAAGGGAATAAATATGTATATCTCTACATATAAATCTCAATGTTTTAAGGAAGTTCATGATTTTACGTTGGGCCACAATCATTGCAGTGCTGGGCCGCATGCGGCCCGCGGGCCATGGGTTGGACAGCCCTGATATAAGGCTTAACACCAAGAAAGTGATGCCAACCCCTTTTTACTTTGGAACCGTTTAATTTATGAGCCTGTATAAATCGAATAATGTAGTTTAGTGTAATTTAAATGAAAATATTATTTTTGTTGCTATAAAATAATTAATTCGAATGGCAGATAAAAAAGTACGGAACCCTTAAAATCGAAATTCCTAGTAGCATCCGCAGATGTTTTATTAAAATTTTGACTAGATTATAAATTTTAACAAATTTCATTCCTTGTTAAAAAAACTAGCGTTTCCATCGCCTGAAGAGGTTATTATTTCTTCCGTTTCGAGGACACTGTTGCGAAGAAATTAGAATGAGGTTTGATTGCAAGCGCAACAAGCAATTTGTAAATTAAATTAGCAAATAGAGAGAAAAGATGCTTCACAGATGTCTGGTGTCAGCGGAGAATCGAACCCGGATCTTTCACTTTTCAAAATAACACACTTGCTCCTAAGGTCTGGGACCAGTCTCAGCATCGATGCCTGTAGATCAGTGGTTTAGACTTTAGAGCAGTGATTCTCAAAGCGGGGGACGTGAAAAATATTTGGGGGGTCCCAGAAAAATTGATGACGGATCAATTTTTTTCTTCAAATATTTTATAAATTTACTATGAATTCTGTTTAGTAATATTGGAAATAAAAAAATATATAATTATTTTATATATGAATCAAATTTAGGGAACGCGGTGTTGATTTATAGTGAAACATTATTAAAATTATATGAAAGATATTAATTTTTGCCGATGGTAATAGATTCAAATTTACAGAAATCATAAGTTGGTGTCATCTATTAAATTCAATGGAATGGAATATTTTTAATTATATGTCAGAGGGGGTGAAAAACAACCCCTCTGACATATAATTAAAAAATATTCCATTTCATCGAATTTAATAGATGACACCAACTTTTGATTTCTTGTATTAAAATTATATTAGGTTGGAGTTGGAGGTAATATTATATATGAGACCATCACTGACCGATATTAAACCCAGCTTTAATTTATTGTGCCAAAATAAGCAGTCTCGCCCATCACATTAAATTTAATTTAAAATATGTTTAATATACTTAGTTGAGTTAATGTCGAAACATGTACATAGTATAATTTGCTTCAAAGATGTACCATAGATGAGTTATTAATTTTTATTGATACTACGAAAAATAAATCTGCTATTATTCAAAATTGAGTTTTTCAATGCAATTAAACAAATGAAATTAACTCCTGAATTTAAATTAAACTCCGCAATCCGGAATATTTTTCTACACATACCCATTCTTTGGAGGTCCTTTGAAATGTTTAAGTGCAAAAGAGGGTCGCGGACAAAAAATGTTTTAGAAACACCGATTTAAAGCGACGCCCTGGGAATGCGAACGATTCTGGTTCGATTCCCGGCTAGAACCAGACATCTTTGAAGCATATTTTCTCTCTATTTTCTAATTTAACTTATACATATTAAATTATAGCATATAATGTATTGAAAAATTAAAATTTTGACTAGAAAATTGAAGAACTTAGTGGATGAACATCTTTTGTTAAATTAAAAAAATTGAAATTTTTCGATGTAAGATCATTTATCAAGTATGTATTTGTTCATATGTGTTTGCATTTGATAAACATTCAACAGTGGCTTTTTTTAGAAGATAAAGATGTTATGTGCATGATTATAATTTATAAAAAATAAACATCAAGATGATATACCCAAGATTTAGCTATTTTCAACTAAAGTGTTATAAAATGTATATTAATATTTTTTTTTAAAATTGTGTATTCAAAATATCAAAAATTGTTAATTAAAAATTATTTTAATTGATTTTATTTTACAAATTAAAGTCATTCAGTTTTTTATTTGCTTTTAAGGTAGTTCTTCCGCGGCAATCCACACAAAAAGTTTTAGCCTCGTAACCACTCTATACATACGAACGGTACTAAAATTTTAGGTTATGTTTTTTTAATGTGACTGTACTTCTCACACTACTATATCCTCTATATGAATGGATCGTTTCCAAGCTATTGTTCTTATATCCCCTCCACTAAAAATAATCGCCCAAATATGTTTTTTTTTTATCAAAACTACGAGGTAAATCATTTCAATTTTTTTTTAAGTTACTCCGAATATATTATTCTAACAAATATTAGTTTTTCATCAATGAAAAAAAATAATGATCATTTTTCCACCCTTTCCCAATCTACCATATGTAAAATATTTCATTTTTAATTGCAATTATTTCATGTTTCGTGTGGTAAATCGTGTTCAAATTTTAACAGTGTGTTTATTATGCTTTTAATGACTTATATTCCAAGTTTCGAAGACTTCTTGAATTTTTGCATTTGTGAAAGAACTACCTTAAGTAAGTAATATTTAATATTTATTTCTAACTTACATAGATGAGATTCTCATTATATCGAATAAGCAAATTTCGTAAAATGCCAGCTTCATGTAAATCTCCAAGCGATATCATATCCTCCACACCTTGTACTGATGTCGCATGCATTGCTTTAATGCGTCGTTCCGGAGTGAGCCATTGTTCCTAAAAAATAACAAATACATAATAATCGATCAATAGAATAACATATTATTATATATCAAGGAGGAGAGATCAATGTTATTCCTATTTATAGCATTACGAAAATTATCATAGGTTAGTTAGTTCGGGCGGGGAACTTTTTCATGATCAGTAGCCGCATTAAGCTATGATAAAACTTTAATTAAAAACACTTCCTAATGTATATTATTTTGTAAAAATCAAACTAATATGTACTAAACATTTTCAATTTCAAAATAGGAATAATCAATTTTAAACAATTTTTGTCTCCGAATCCACCAAACGTATAAAATTGCAGAAAAATTCATGTACATATTTGAATCATACTCTTAAATGTCGAAAAAAAGATTGATTTTGATATCTCAGAAATATTTGATGAGGATCTGATCGTTTTCAAATTTAATTTGTGAAGAAATCTTTTCTTCTCCAAATTGGTAGGTAATCTAAAATGAAATTAATCATCAACTTCATAATGTGATTAACACCGTCGAAACAGGAATAATCAATTTCAAAGTGGGGTCATGGCACGTTGGGGGGGAGGGGGGGGTAATAAAAGGTTAATTCCTACATGACTTAAAAAAGTTTTAGTACCTACCTAAAAATAAATTGAAATAAATAAATTATTTTTTCCTTATTCACTCTGAAACAACAGATTTATTGCAGTGTTCGGAAAATGTAATGATAGGGGAACTTAAAATTTGGCGAAATTTGTAATTGAGAGTTCTGTTTTCTCTAAAAAAATTAACCCCCCCCCCCTCCCCCATAACCGGCCGTTTAATCAATCTCAAAATGGTATTAATAAATTGAAATGTGATTAAACTATTTCAAAATTGGATTAATCAATTTCCAAATGGGAATATTCACAATTTTTATTATTAATAATTTCTAAATCAATTGTTGTTCTACAACATTCAATCAGAAAGTTTGCAAGTAGAAAATTTATTTTCTAATGAAAATGGAGTCAAAAATAGACCAACATGATGATTATTTTTTCGGAAATCTTGAAATCTAGTGCCAGATTCAAAATTTAAAATAAGCATTTTTATTTTTCGAAAACTTCACAGTAGATTTACAGATTTCTTATTTTAGAGAGAAAAAAATTATCAGGCCAAATATGTTGTGTGTTTCCAGTATCTACATATAAATCTCGATGTTTTATGGAATTTTATGACTTCATATTGGACCACGGGTTGGACAGCCCTGGATCTAAATCGAATGGGATTAAAGAAGGATATGAGGAATGGTAATTTATTTTTAAAAGGGTCACAGATATAATAATCCCTGACTATCCATTATCTATTGACATGTAAGAACGTGCAAAGGTCTAAAAGACAAGTCCTGACAAGTTTTAGTCCAGGGGAGAAATTATCAATTAATTGTGATTGTTCTAGAAAACCCCAATTCCTTGTTTCATTGTACTAAAATGATAACTCTATAGAGTTGGTTAGTGTCGTACCATATAAATTACTGAAATAATAAATATTTTAGAAAATGAAAATACAGAAGAAGAAGAATTTTTAAATATTCGAAACTTCATTATTTTTTTATCTTATACCTATAGTTGAGCATATAATTTTGATTTTAGTGAAATTTATTCTTGAAAAAAGCTTCACGTATTGACCAAATGTACATTCATATTTCGGAAAAGGGAATAAATATATCTCTCTACATATAAATCTCAATGTTTTAAGGAAGTTTATGATTTTACGTTGGGCCACAATCATTGCAGTGCTGGGCCGCATGCGGCCCGCGGGCCATGGGTTGGACAGCCCTGGTATAAGGCTTAACACCAAGAAAGTGATTGCATTCTTACCATTAAAAAAAACAAAAAACAAACAAACATTTAAGTTGTGTATGGAATATTTCATCAGCTAAATTTCCTCTTCAACATTTCTGGCACGGTAAGCGAAATTTTTTATGGCTTTTTCGCATAAACTTGGCTCTCTTTTACTACTGACACATTGAATATAAAGATCGCTTATGTAATATGAAATAATATGGATAAAAACTGTTCGGTAACATTTTTTTTATATACAATCTAGTCTATAATTTATTTCTACCAATCCTTAAAAAACATTAAAACGAAAATCAAAAAAAAAAAAAAAATGCAAGCGAACATGACAAACCTTGGCAATAAATAGATATTGAGAATTGGAATTGTGTGATATCGAATTACCTTTCCGTCATCGTCCTTGACTTGGATCCTTCTTCCCTCGGCGGAGACCACCCGAGCACCAATCGCCACATCGAACTCTCGGGAGGTCGCAGGCTCAATCCAGATGTAATCACCCTACAATTACAATTCAAGTACATGTTTTAACCAAAATTATTCAAATTAAACTAGAAATTATTCAAACGGAAAAAAAGAAATTGATAATAGTAAAATCAACTGGTGTGTGCACCATACGACTTTCGATTATATCCTCCCTTCTTTGAAATTATACTACCAAAAATAATTTTTAAGAAAAAAATAAAAACCGACTTCAAAAAATTAAATGCAACAAATAAAATACACTAAAAGTTATAAAATAATTATTATCTTATTTAGTTACAACTAAACGACGAAATATTAACATGAAATTACTTTTTGAAGTCGGTACCAAACAAACTATACCTATATAATGAATCGTACCCGCCAAATCGTACTAAGTAAGATCCGTCGAGTGCGATTCACTAAAAGGTATAGTTTGTTTGGCACCAACTTCAAAAAGTAATTTCATGTTAATATTTCGTCGTTTAGTTGTAATTAAATAAGATAATAATTATTTTATACCTTTTAGTGTATTTTATTTGTTGCATTTAATTTTTTGAAGTCGGTTTTTATTTTTTCTTTAAAATTATTTTTATTGTTCTCTTTTTAGTGATGTTATTAATAGTGATCATATCATCAGAACTTGACCAAAATTAATATGATACCTATCCCTGAGACAACCTCTTATCGGATAAAAAAAGAAACATCGAAATCGGTTCATAAACAAAAGAGGTTAGGTCTAAACAAAACCTAACAAAAAAGGTCTAATACCTATGAAAAAAACGAAAAAAAATGGGACCAATCGGAAGCTAGGACTGGACCCAATGCAAAATAAATTTTCAAAATCGGTTCACAATTGGCGGAGATATGAGGTAACATAGGCACAAAAAAAAAAATCAGTCGAATAGAGAACCTCCTCCTTTTTTGAAGTCGGTTAAAAATTCGACTTTTAAGTTAGTCCCCTCACAATGTTTCAATCAAGATAAAAAATACACATCACATAACTTGTTTAGCACAGGAATTTTTAAAGCAATTTGTGGGAATTGCTTTTGAAAAATCAAATGGTGTTTTCACCACACGACTTTCACATTTTCATTTATTTGAAATCATCGCGACACTACTAATTTACACCCCTTTCCTTTATTTCGTTTTTTGCTGATTTTCTCAAAACTGGCTCCAACTGATTTTTTTAAAAATTAGTTTATTTAACAAGTGCCATGAGTGAGTAATTGTGTCAAATCTTTAAATCAGATTGAGCAGGTGGAGCTATGATGCGTACAAAATATGGAGGCACTGACCAATAGATTTTTGGCCCTTTTTTAGACCTCCACAATATGCGGTTGCTCATGTCACAAATCCGGTTTCCAACTCAGGGCATCGATTCCTTCCACTTAGAAGTTATAAAATAAAATTAACTTTTTTCATCTCTGAGATACAAGCTTTCAAAGAGTCAGGACCCAGGCACGTAGAGCATCCCAATACTTCCACATTAGAGACCTACGTGAATACAAATGCGAAAGTAAAAATCATCCCAGTTTGTAAAGTAAAGTACTACAAGGAGTATGTCGACTTGGACCAAAAGCTTAGCATACCGTCGCTGCCTGATTCCTAGCTTAAGTTTCAAAATTCGTTGCTCAAGGTGACTTCTATGAGATCGACACCTACACTATTGGCGAAGTTAAGGGAGTTTTCCTTAGGGGGGGGGGGGGGGCAATCCGAGCCAGGCTGATTAGCTGACCCACGAAGGCCTCGATTTCGGGAAATTCGATTAGGAGAACAACTCAACTTTTTAGTAGACTGGCTGCAAATTCTGAAGTAACGAAATAATTTAATAAGAAATACAGGAGCGATGCCTCTGCAATAATGGAGCTTCATTTTTTCTAGGGGGGGTACTGGGCTTTGTAGAGGGGCGCCATGCACCTCTCGTTGTCCCCCCTAATTACGCCAATGACACACACACACACACTACTGAATTAACAAATTAGTTTTGGCCCTAATTTCCACAAAAACCATTTTTATTATTATAAAATGCACGGATCTGCTAGGAAAAGATTTCTACTTATTGGTGAATGCAAAAATAATTTTAAAAAAATTCTAAAATCTTAATTTTTGACTAAACCAAGGCTAAGTGACGATCCGGATCTAACTGCTAAATGTTTTCGCACTTTTCTTATTTTATGGATACTATCACTGCTGTGCCAATGTAATTCGCCCGAAAGTATGCTTTGAGCATAGCACGCGTTTTGCCGATTCCCAACACCCTTTCGCGCTTAAATTGTAAAAGTTCCGGACCAGTTTCCAGTGCCATACAGACGTCAAGTCACTATGACTATGAGCCCTTTGTTTCATTCAATTGCATTAAAAAGAAAAAAAAAAGAATGAAAAATTGAAACATGCACAAAAAATTTTAGATACGAATTTCTATTTTTTTTTTTTTTTAATTTTATTAAACCAATTATTTTACATGTATTAATGTATACATTGTATTTGAGCTTCGACTCCGGAGATTACTTCTCCTCCATCAGGTGTCCTTGATCATCTTTTTAGTCCTTGTTTTTTAATAGGAGGAAAAAACTAACCAACAAAAAAACCTCTTTTCTGATACTTATTCCAAAAATTCCTATAATAGCCTTATCAATCACGTAATTTCTATTATATTTGAAGGAAATAGAAGATGTCCCACCAATACGAACAAGTTTCCAAAAGTCGGAGTCTCGTAGCACCTCCTTTTAGCCGTTGAAGCGTTGTAAGAAGTTCCAAATTATATAATAAAGAGCTAACAAAGTATCATAAGGAAACATATCATGCTATTACAACAATAAAGTTGAATTATCCCTAATTAATGCAAAATTTCATTTTTTGACGGGAACAGTAATCGAATATCATGAGCAAGTCACTGACAATGTTAACAGCCTGATAATGGTCTCATGAGTATGACCACGGTGACCTGGCTTAAAAACCTTACTGGATTTGAGAGTGATTTGATATGCAGTCCATATGCCAAATACAACCAAAAATGTCAAAGATTAAATAAATAAAAAAAGATTTACCTTCGTAATGATCACTACGGCTGATCAACCTGGGTGCTTGGCCTGCAAGAAAAAATCAAATTAGCAAATGATTGACTTTGATAATCGATAGAAAGGGAAAATCTTTTCTTGGGAAAATCATCGATTTGAGACGAAAATAAAACTTATTTGAATCAATTATTTCATTTTTTCTACTTGAATAGTGATAAATATTCTTTAAAAATATAGTACAGTGAAAAAATATCATTTTTTAAGTTCCTCTCTTCTTGAAAGATCACTACTTTGAATACTCTATATATTAGAATATTTATATATATATAATATTGCCTTGTTTAAATTATTTTTTTAACCCTCTAAGTGTTAATTTTATTGAAAATAAATCAATATTATTCTTTAACATGACTTCTGAAAGGTCCTATAAGTGAACACTCACATTTAAGAAGACATGTTCTAAAATCTATGTGTACAGTAGAAATATCTTTCAAACTTGGGCAAAGTATCACTGAGAATGTTTAGTTGCCTATCTCTTAGGGGCTAAAAGCTAAAACTTGCAAATATATATTTTATATTATTCAGAATCGCAAATTTTTAAACTGAGACTTTAAAGGTTTTCAAGTATGATCAAATGAGATATAAGTACAAAGGGAGCAAATAAATTTATAGGATGAGTGAAGAGGTCAAGGTTAGAGAAAGTGACCGATTTCGATCTACATAGGGGCATTAATTTTCGAGCTTGTTCTAATTCAGATCTCAAAGATCAACTCAAAATATTGATGCTGTTTTTCCTAAATAATAAATAACTGTTTGAGTGACAACTAAAAATACATTAAGCTCTGATTTGTAGGTTTTCAAAATTATTTAAAAAATTAGGCATATTTTTTGGCTAAGTGAAGAAAAAGTTATTTATTCAAAAATTTATTAGTTTAAATTGAAATTCTTGTTAGAATTAATTTTCTAAATTTATACTGTTATTTGCTCCAAATTGGATTCAAAAATCATTTTTAGATTATTTGGATCCAGGTTAACCGAACTAAATTATTAAGTCAAATTGTTTACTAAAATGTTATTTAATTTGATATAATTTCAAGATTGCAATTTCTAATGCTTGTTCTTAAATCAAAATTACTTTCATTCTATCTCTTTCTTTTTAAGTGTAATAATGTTTGCCTTAGCTGATTCTAGTGGCTCATTTGCCTTTTTTTTCTTTTTTAAATGCCTTGAACTCAGAATTAATTTCTGATCTGATCTCTATGAACCCTTAGAATAAAAGATAGATTGATAATAAAAATTCAAATAATCCTCATTATTACACCTCTTCAAATATTATACACATTATTGAAAGAAATAATTAACTAATCGAAGCTGATAGTTAATTGAGAAAAACAAAGCAAAGTATATTACATCAGTAAGAATTGAGATTGTTAAAACATAAACGATTAAAAATTAACAGGCAAGGAAAACTCTTTGATATTTTAGGCAGTGTGGGCGGTGACTTTTGAATCCGGGCATACTGATCCAGAAATAGTCCTTCATTTCATTTCACATGTTATATCATAGAATATAAGAACAGTAAGCAGGATGGCCAGTCTGGGTCCTGACTCTCTGAGAGCTTAGATCTCAGATGGAAAAAGTACATTTAATTTTGAAAACTTTAGTGGATGAACTGATGTCCTTAATAGTTGAAAATCGGATTGTAGGACATAAAACCGGAAAATTGTGGTCCCAGAGTGTCCAAAAAGGAAGCCAAAAATCCATTTGTTAGTGGGTACGTATGTACCTTGCATTTAGCAACCCATAAGTCTCAGAGCCATGAAATTGAAACTGTAGTCCGATATGCACAGAAGGAGTAAGCAAGCTTTGGCTGAAATCTGGAAAACAGAAGGCCATTTATGACATGAAAGATTTTTCTGTTAAACTTGGATTTTTATTTCTTGTTAGAAAAAATATAAAGCTTAAATAGTATTTTTATTTTATTTTTATTAGATATTATAATTAAATTAGTGAATTTTATAACAATTTTCTAATGTATCACTAAATCTTTTCAGCACTTTTAAAGATAATAAATTTTCGAGTAAAATCATTGATTATCAAATTATCACCAATTTCACTGTGTTATTAAAAAATTTAAATAAATAATAAAAAGATTTTGAAAATCCATAGAAATAATGAAAAAATTTTGCTAAGATCATGTAATCATAACATAAACCAGTATATTGGAGATTGTGTAATATAAATAGAGAAAGTATTTTCTCTAGCTAATTAATGATTCTAATAGCTATTGTCTCGTAAGATTATGAAAAACGGATACAAATTCTCTACTATTAGCAGATTTCAGATACGTATTTTCTAGACTAGAGTATGTCATTAAAGTAAAAAAAAGTGTTAAGCTTTTAATTATGCAACCGATTCCTTATCAATGACATAATAGTATAGCTTAGCATATTTTACTTGAATAATTTGATGAGAAAAAACAATACTAATGAAATTGAAAGAATTGGATCTGAATTCTATTTTCCAAGATGTTATTTATTTAGTGAATGATAATGTTGAAGTCAATTTGCTTGTTAACGGGAATTGTCCGCATTCCAGACAGACCATGGCCCATCGACCTTGGTGCCACATCTACATTCATCCACATTCACATCCACATGTGAAAGTACTACTGAGCAAATTTTGATATTCATCTTCCACTGCGAATTCCTCGATTTATAACTTTCTTTCTTTCCTCTACACGCTCTCATTTATTATTATTATTAACCTTCATGATTAAGAGATTTTTTTTAATCGGGGTCATAATGGCAAAAAGTCATTAATATATAGTTAACAATATAATAATCATAGTAGTAAATAAAAATATAGAGAGTATAATAAATAATAATTAATTATTTTTATAGACCAAATTAATTGATCACTACTCAAATATAGGTATATATATATATATATCAGTGTGTGCATCAACAGATGATCTCTAGATGAAGGTGCCCATAAAATTTAAAACATTTAGAGTATCATGTAAATATTTTAATGTCTGACTTCAAAATTTTAGGAGGATCTTTAAATTTTCAAATTATTATCCAGATGTCAAAATATTTCTATAAAAACATTTTTTGTTTTAAAAAGGTATAAAAGTACATTGTTCCTCGAAATGAAATAAAATTGTTGCATAATTTCAAGGGGCAATGAAATGAATGATTGTTTAAAAAGTGTGACAGAAGATTTGAAGTCCCTGCCTGATATATCTTCCAGAATCAAGCATACCAAAGATCAAGTCTAGACCAATTTTAAGCCGAATGAATATCTGTTCTCGCTTACAACCACAAAAGACTAGAATAATACTGGCAAAAATGAATAAATAAAGATGTTTTGAGAACTTTTGGACTAATCTAAGAATCTAATTCTAAGAATTCTCAATATATATAATTGGAAATAACTAAGAGTGTATAGACAGTCATATGCTTGCACATAGCAATGAATTAGGAGAAATTTAAGACTTTCTTCGACAGGCTGATCTCAGAGATAATTGATTTCATCTTAGGACCACGGAGTGGAAATATCAGACAGGGCTTCCTGCTCTCACCCTCACTGTACAACAAAACAACGATCCAGTTTAGGGAGAAGGTCCTGAACATATATTTAAAAAATCTAACATTAAATTTGAAAAATAAATGAAATTTATGCCAATCGATGAAACAAAAAAAAAAAAAAACAACAATAAAGTATTGAATTGATACCATCTCCTATGTTGAAAAAGTCACCAACCACCACTAAGATATATAATATAATAAGCTATCGTTCTGAATTAGTGTAAAGAAACCTTAAAATCACCTCAAAACAACTATTCAATCTAATACGTTTATTTAATGATCTATTATAGAGGCCACAAAAGACTCTATTTATCAGGACATTTAAAAATGAAATTTATTGATGAAATAATGTACACTAAATGAATAATATCTTTTATAAAACCTACAAATGTATTATTATTTCAAAACCACTGAGAGAAATTCTCCTTTTTCAGCAGATTTTTATTTTCTTTTATTTATTTATTTCATTTTAATCTTTGAAACATAGATATCCTGGAAATTTTATCAAATTATTGACATGAATCATTTATAATAGAAAATTATAACATTTTATTTGAATTTAGAGTCTGAAATTATTGGCTTGTAAAGTATTTACTTTTCCACTATTATTATAAATACAATATCCCCCTTCTCCAGACTTCATATTCTACAGATTTTCCGGATTAGACAATGGAGAAAAAAAATTTAATTCTTTTTTTCTACTATCGATACAAAGGCGCGACACACCTAGAAGGTGCGGCATCTATAAGTATAAATCATGATAAACTCTTGCATTTCTGAAAAGAACAGACAGAGTGTTCAAGAGCAGGAGTGAAGGCGAAGGTGTTTATACGCTCAAGTCTTGAAGGTCTGAAGTCATTTAGAATGATATGGGGGTTTTACTGAGAGAGAGAAGAAAGAAAATTAAAATGAACCGAAACGCAGCTAAATATGGTTCAGGTATTTAGAAATATTTGAAATGAGTAAGTATATGTAGAGATTTACTTGTTTTGTAATTTATATTTATAGGAAAATAATTAATTAATTTTAGTTTTATTAAACTACTGTATATACTATATATCTGCCAATACAAATTTAGCTAAGGAATATGAATAAAATATTCGAATAAATTTGTTTTTGATAAAAAATAAACTACAACGGATCATTGTTAAACTTTATCCAAGGTAAGGTCAGGTGGGGTAACTGGCCCAGCTTCTTTTGTTTTCCCAAGGATAGTACTCCATATTTTTGGCTATAACTAAGCTTCCTCACAATTTATAGATCTCGTGACTATATTAATTGAAAGATGAAATTTTCTTCAAATAATCGATGATACTTTCAACTCTTGATTTATTCAAAATTTTGAATTATCTTAAGTTGAATGTAAAGTTTTGCGGTTAGCTCAGTTAAACGCGTTGTGTAATATGGATCCAGCCCAGCCTATTTGCTTGTTTTTTTAATTTTTAACATCTTTTGAGCAGTTGGACATGTTCCCCATCCTCATGGTCCTGGCCGTAGGTAGAACTGGTTATCATTTGTATATAGATTAAAAATAATCAAAGATGTAATCTGATTCAGGGTAATTGGGTCTCTGACTAGGCTGGCCCAAGCTGCACCAAGACCTCTATTTTTTTATTCTATTGAATTTTTAAGGTAGATGGTTTAAACGCCAAGTATAGTTTTTAAAATAGATTTTACTACAGAAAATACAAAAAAGTTCACAAATCAAACAACTAAACAAAATAATTTCATTTTACCCATTGAAATAAAAGTTGGAAGCAAGTTCCTTATGCTTAAGAAAGCCTTAATTAAGAACTTATCTCAAGTCCTCAAGATTTCTAAGTGAAACTGGGTAAGGCAACTAGGTAGTAAAGTGGAAGCACACAACTAGGTAAATAAGTAATTAACTTAACTAAGTACTGGTATAAAATAAACTTGTATATACTCTAACTATAACACTGTACCACCAATATGAAAAAGTGAATTGCGCTAAAAAAAATGCGGTAAAACTAAAAAGCTCTGGTGTTACAGGACCCCTGGCCCAGTCGCCCCCGCCCCCAGTTACCCCACCTGACCTTACTATCTTATTCTAGGGTAAAGTTTAAAATATAATTTTACAAAAAACTTTATATTGTGGTCCTTAAGGTACTTAATTACAATATTAAATTTCATCAAAATTGGTTTAGTCATTTTCAAAATATTTAGAAAAAACTAAAAAAGTACTGAAATAAAGTACTAATGTTTGTGGGCCGATATGTACAAAAAACTAATCAGCGCTTCATTTTGTTAAAGTAATGGTAGGTTTTAAATTTCATTTACAATCGGTTGTACGATGTGGAAAAAATCGTGGACGAAAAAAATGATAACATGCATCCGCACGCACTTCCTGAAAAATCGCACTTTTGGCCTCTGACGAGACCCCATGTATTTTTTGGCAAAACCGCCACGTGTTAAAATTCAACCTAAATTAATACTACAATTTGTGACTTTAATTAAGACCATGGGTTCCGTAGTCTTTACCTGAGGACCCTTTGAAGTCGCGCTTGCCACGAGATCGATTACAATACTTTACCCATGCTTCGCATTGGATAAAGTAAAAAATGAATGTTTGATTTATTTATATTCCTTAGCTAAATTTGTATTGAATTCACCCAAAAAATGGAAGAAAAGTAATAACTTTTTAAGTTTCTATTCGCTCGCCATATTTAGAGCCGAAGAGAGAAATTCCTTGTAATACTATATACATTCTTGTGTGAATTTTAGTCAAGTCCATTTGAATATTTTTCTCTATAACGAGTATCGTTTTGGTCCAAGGGCAAAAGGAAAAAGACCATTCCTAGAATAATAGAAATTAAAAAATTAATCTCTAATAGTCTGAAACATGTCTGGACTTGTTTTTGGTATCCTTTTGTAATGCCTTCAGCCCAAAAGTCTAAAGGAAAAAGTTCCCTTTTTTTAATCATTTTCCTCGGAATCACTTGGCCATTCATTAAATAATAAAATAGTGAAAACATTCCCAAGACTTGGTACGCTAGGGCTGCCCTAGTAATTAATGATAAACTTGAATCTAAATTGTTGATTTATATGCCTATATTATATTATATTATTGACTTAAAATCTCAATAAATCTTTTTAATCCGCGTTGAAAATACAAAGATTTTGGCCCAAGAACGAATTTTCAACGACTTTTGGTTCTTTAGTTATCGTGGGTATCGGAATCCGGACACACAGACAGAAAAAAAGTATGGTTGAAAATGATATTTCTATATTTTTCAATACTGTATATTTCGGTCTACATTCCTCAATTGTTCAATCAAAATTTTATATGCTTCTTATACATCTAAGTCTTTAAAAAATAGTGAAAAGGTAAATATATATAAAGAAGAGTCTTGCAGGTCCATATGCGGCTGTGTAGCTAATTGTACTTTTTCATCTTCGTAGTGCGTCACTTTAAGAACAATTCACGTTTCTCATTCAAATTTCTTATATCGTCGCCTTAGGGCAGGTATAGTAGCAAATGCTTTTACCACTAACCAAGGATAGATGGTAAATGGAGGGGCTGATGGCCAATCAGATGACAGGAACTTTCAGTGCCTGTCATCTGATTGGCCATCCCAGTCCCTCCATTTACCATCTACCCTTGGTTAGTGGTAAAAAGCATTTACTTTGCGACATACAACCGGCCCTTAGAGTGTACCTGCTAAATCCATTTTTTATCTTATATGATATTTTAATACCGTTCGAAAGAAAAAGATATGCAGCATCTTCAAAGGAAAACTGTTACTTAAAATTACGATCGTAATTTGTAGAAAAAAAATGTGAAAAATAGCTTCTTTCCATAACAACAATATTAAATTTTGTTTGTCTTTTCTCTACCCTGTAAAATTTCCTTGTTGTGAGTTAGCAGGTTTACACTCTAAGGCGACGACATATGCTATTATTTATTTTTTTCCTTGCAAAAAATTGGCTCTATCTTATAGACCGAAATATACGGTAACATTTTATTATTTATTTTATTATTTTTATTTCAATCATGTTTCGGTTATTTTTTTCTGAGTCATATTTTTAGTATGTATATGCAGTTACATTTGTTTTTTTTTTGTTAACTAATTTCCTTTTTTAAAAAAATTTTAAGGAGTTAAAAAAAAAATCATTTAGTTGTAGTTACTTATTCTCCTTTTTTGAAGATTAATTAAAGAAAGCTTCAAACACTGAGAGTCCTTTTCAATTATATCTCCTTCCAATCCTAGATACTTATTATAATACGTGGTCTTTTTAAAATTAAAAAAAATTTAACTGAAGAAATAAGTAGGTATATGATCGAATAAATTTGGACTGTCCTAATATTTTTCGTGTCCCCCTGAGGGGTTCCGCCTAACATGCAGTGTCCTAGAGAACTCTATAAGCGACGCGCTTTCATTTTTCTTCTCTAACAACGACAATAATCATGACAAACAATTTTTAATGCATGTTAGACATGTATTAAATTTTTTTTAAACAAAAGTAAAAATCTGTTTTTTATAGAATTAGTAAGAATCAAGGTTCTACCACACGAACTATTGTAATAAATTCTCCTAGTAATATATAATGGTGATTTGGAGAAAAATAAACGATAGCTTATGTTCTTAAGGTGGGCAATCATTCATTTTAGAATAAAAAAAATCGTAATTAAAATTTTTTGATGTTGCCAAACTATAACACCAAACAAGCAGTGTAAAAGAAGACAAAGGGTGGTTATAAGCTTTCTTAATAATTGTTCTTTTTAGGCCTTGAAAATGAGGAAAGATCCTCAAAAACATTTATTTTTTAAAACATTGAAAATAACGTTCGAATAAATTATTTTATTAGGAATTTGTTCTTTTCATTATTCATGGACTGCTTTCCATTAAATCTTCATTGATTTTTTTTAATGAAAATGATGAGAGAAGAAGTTACACAAAAAAGGTGCATCGCTAAAGGCCCTGGTTAGCCCCTCCATCGGAAAAGAGAAGAAGAAGGGATTTTGTGGTCTGGGCTGGGGTCGAAGGTATCTGTGGATACGGGTCTTAAACAGCTGAAGGTTATACAAGTTATATAAGGTTATATAAGTTATATAAGTCACAGGGAAGACGGTCGCTGATGAGAGCGAGTTCCAGTCTCTGGAGGTCATAGGGATAAAAGAGTTGGCGAAAGCGCTTGTTCGATTTTTATTCAATTTGGCGTGCTGAGCGTTCGAAAACCGCGTGTTTCTCGTAAAGAGGGCTGTAGGGGGGATAATTGATTTCAGCTCGACTGAACAGATTTCTACCTACCAGTTCGTCTAAAATGAAAATATTTCTAATAGAATAATTAAATTAATTTTTTTTAAAACATTAGGTCTGAAAACTCCCTATACACAATCAGAAATGAAACTTACGCCAAAAGGGGTATGGCGAGTGTTGGGATAGTTTTGGAAAATTCAAACTTGGCACAAAGATGCAGCTTATCAATACAAACTTTTTCTTAAAATTTCATTCGATTTTTCTCATCTAGAAGATCTAAATTAGTTTTCCAAAAAATGTGACAGAATGAACCCAGAAAGGGACAGAAAAAAATTATGTCTGAAAAAATGAAATTATTTAATATCTACATGAATCAGATATTTCTAATCACGAATAAGATAAAAATAATAGCCGGGCAAGGGCGAGTCAGATGGTTCCGTGCATTCCAAAATACTTGACATATCAAATTCGTTTTTTTTGTCGATGATAATCAAAAAATGAGGCGATTTATTGATTTTTTCATAATCTTTAGCTAAACACCAGGTACAAAAATCACCTAAAATTGTCCATTTTGGAAGCTCTTCTACACAGTCGATTTAAAGACAATTAAATAAAAAAAAAAAAATTAAAATTATTACACGAGGTATATACATCACACCCCATAAATAAAAAAAATTACGACCCCACAAAAAATGTAAAAGGATTTTAGATTTCGGGCTAAATAAATACTTAGAGAGAAACAAAAAAGGTTGTACTCTGCTTGATGAAAATAAATATACCCAGTTATATATAATAGATGATATATGTTTAAATATATATATATATATATATTATTTATTTTGTTTGAAACTATAGTTTCGAAGGCTTGGTCCTCATCATCAGTCTTTTTAATTATAAATATTATTTTTCATGGGATTAGTATCATTTGGATATTAAAAATTGTTTCCTTCTTTCTCAGGTTGTGAGCCAGGAAGAATTAAAAACATTTTTTGCAACACATTCTTATAAATATATCTACCACTTCTACTAACAAAGGACGGTCGAACAAAAATAAAAACTTTTCAATTAAATAAATACATATATAAACTTGTAAATTTCAAGTATCTTATTCAGTTTTTGAGTTTCAATAGTCTCTCAGGCGAAAGACACTTTATTAATATTATAGGTTCTCGATTTATGTTAAAAATAACTCTAAAAATTAAAAAAATTAGAGTGAATTCAATATTATGATACCTCTGCGGAACCCAATTTGATTTGTAGGATTATTTTTATTTTTTTGTATTAATTAGATAAAACTCTTTTAAGAAAAAAGTTTCCGATTTGAAAATTACTAAGCATAATTAATTGATTAATTCTATTATGATTCGGATTATACGCAACGTCACTTGAAGAAAGAGATGAGGAATTAAAAAAAAGAATAGCAACGACTTGATTAGAGGCTTGATTCGTGATGAGGGAAGAATCAAGAAGCGGAGCATCGGAGCTGGGTCAGTGCTGGGTCAGTGGAGCAATCGGAGCGTCCGTTCCATCTGGGTGTGGACTGGGGACGTCGCCCGCCACCGGAACAACGGACCAGAGGACACACCTTCCGGTTAATACCCCCCCCCTTGGCCACTGATCTCCGCACCAATCGACCAATTCGAACAAAAACTAGAGAATTTTCTACTAAATAATATTGTTTAAAAAAATGATAATGAAAGAAAATGTAAATTTTTTATGACAAGATGTTGTTTTGCCGAGAGTAGCAGAGTTGTTGATTCATAAAGAGAATCAATGAAGATGTCCTCTGCTTGATACAAATAAACATATACCTACCTACCA
This sequence comes from Forficula auricularia, assembly GCA_024734495.1. Classification (NCBI taxonomy): domain Eukaryota; kingdom Metazoa; phylum Arthropoda; class Insecta; order Dermaptera; family Forficulidae; genus Forficula; species Forficula auricularia. Next base: position 3,175,794 of record JALMQS010000841.1, on the reverse strand, counting down.
GTGGAGGGCGGTGTCTTTTTTTTAATCATGGGATGCTGTCCAAAAAATCTATTAGCATCGGGGTTAGAAAAAACAACCCATATAGGAGATGCCAGGCTTGAACGAAGGGGCCAAGCACGAGTCATCATGGGCAACCGAGCCTGGGTTGTTCGGTGTTGAGCCAATCTTGGGCCCGTGCTGGGCAACCGAGGCTCTGCTTTATCAGTATTGGCCTACATTCGGGTCAGTGTGGGGCAGCCGAGCCTGGGTTGTTCGGTGTTGAGCCAATCTTGGGCCCATATTGGCTCAGTCTAGAATTCAGTATTGAGCCAATATAGATTACCAGTCTGGGCCGCGGTTATCATCCCCTATTCAAACCAGTGTAGGGCCAGTACTGGCTTGCAGACTAGGGCCAAGCTTGAGAAGTGTTGGCCCAGTTCTGGCTCAGTTCTGTCATTTCAGGCCCTTCGTCATTTCCTATATGGGAAGAGTTAGCCAAAAGAGGTGGTTAGGGAAGATAAAAGAGTGGAGAATGACACGAGTAAGGGTCAGTTGTAGGTCGGTATGGTCTTTAAACGTTAACAAGGGTAAAACCTTAGATTTACCTTGTGCCCAGTGGATGGCCAACCAGATGACAGGCACTTTCATCTGATTGGCCATCCCATCGGGCACAAGGTGAATTCTAAGGCTTTTACACTTTTCCAACGTTTAAAAAGAGTTTACCAACCGACATACAACTGGCCCTAAGTGGAAGCAATGTCAAACTCAGCCCGGATAGCCTCGTGGTCGCCAACCACGTACTCATCAGAAATGAGCTCCTGAGGCGAATAAGGAACAGAGGAATATAATCAATTATAAATCACACAATATAATATTACTTTAGTACAATAGATATCAGACTTGGTTATTTTTTGTGCAGTTTATTCACACGATTAACTCTTGAAACAAGCGACTATCGCAAAACTTTAGGCCTCGCTGTCATAGCTTGCCAGCTCTTTGTATTCAAATATGTGACGCTCAGTGGCGGGAGGTGACTTTTCAGTCAGGGGATGGGTCCAAAAAATAGACTTTCATTTTTTTTAATTTTTCGCTCCTTTTTACAAAATTTATCGAAAACTGCATCATAGAATTTTTCGTTATTTTTTTCAAATTTAACATTAGATTTTGTATCAATTGATATTTAAACAGATGGGATAATCTATTAATCACTTCAGCTTCTTCTGGTGATGTTTCAATTCTTTTTATAATTAAAATCTGACTGACACGCTCGTAGAAGGCATAATGCAAATTAAATATATTAAATCAGACATCAAAATAAATATTTGCTCATTTTGCTTTAAAATGTCTGAAATGCGGAGAAAAATATTTTCAGCTATGATTTTTTTTATCTTTGTATGTCTGAATTTCAATACCCACGATAACCCAAGAAGGCAAAGTCAAAAATTTCTTTTGTGTCAATACATTATGGTAGTACTGATTATATTTTAGAATATCTGGTTCAAAAGGCAGAAAATATTATTTTTGAATTATTCTATTGAGATTTTAATAGGATGTTATAGTACAGCCATGAATGAACAATTTATATAGAAGTTTATTAATCATTACCAGAGCAGCCCTTGTGTACCGAGTCTTGAAAAAGTTTTCACTATTTTATTATTTAATGTGCGGGTGAGCGATTTTTTCATTAGAATCGGATCGATGAAAATATATACATATAATTTATTTGTTTGAGACTATAGTTTCGAAGGTTTGACTTTCATTATTGGTCTTTTAATTAGAAATATTTTATTTGTTATTTATCATAAGTTCAACTACCTGATTGATTTGGAATCATTTTGTTGCTATAGAAAGCAAGCCACAGAATCGTTTATGTAGCTTGCTTGCTATAAAAACAAAACGCATTTTTCTATATCCAATCGGGTAGTTGAAACCCATGAGAAATAAGAGATCAAATACTTCTCATTAATAGACTGATGATGAAGATATAACCTCTGAAACTATAGTCTCAAACAAATAAATTATATATATTTGGTATACATGTGTATATGTTTATTTGCATCAATCAGAGGACCAAAGGACAAGTTTATTGGATTTCTCTTTATAAATTTTTGACTCAAATGCTATCCGTAATATTGTAAGAATTTGAGGAATTTTTAAAGCCATTTTTACAGTTGTTTGGGTGGTAAATTTTACTCCAAGTGGGCTATTACTTTGGCGTCCTATATATCTAATAAATTAAAAGTTAATAATAAATGAAAATATGATAAAAAATTATCATAATCAATATAATTTTATATATATTTTTTTAATCTATAACCCTTTTACCATGGCGCCCTAAGCAGTCTGGTAGATTTCTTAGCCCTCTTTAGAACCTCACCTGATTGTTCGTTTAGTGAATAAAAAAAAAATTTGCACCAGAACGAAGTCATCACGACCTTGAATTATCGAAGTATCGGAACCCAGAAAGACACACCGACATAAAAGAGGAAAACGTTAGGTATGAAAATTAGATTTCTTGACACTTTCGTACATTTCTAAACACGAAAATGCAAAACATATTTAAAATTGTTTAGTGAATAGCTGGTCTGACTGGTCATACCGAGTAATAACTTATAGCTAATTTTACTGTAAAAGCTTTTTTAATTTTAACTAAGAAGGAGGATGAATTATTAGATGTTTATAATTTTCCTTAATTGTTTTAATTAAAGGATTTTGATATGGAATTAAAATAATTTCAAGAATTTAAAAAATGCTTGGGAATATGAAATGTATTCAATTTATTTCTATGTAAAATAGACATTAAAATAAGTTAGAGGGAAGGGATTAGGTGAGTCGACCTAGTTCCTGTTACATTTCTTCCATCCTACTGATGACTGTTGAATCCTGGAACAGGATACAGTCATAACTTGCTTTTCACTATCTCTTAGAAATATTATTTTTTAGTCTAAAATTTTAATTAACAAGTGTTTCCTAGATAAATTAATGAACAACTTATCATATTGTTAAAAATAAAATTTATTATATCTTAGATAATTTGTAACGAAAATCGTGCATTGTTGGAAACACGTCATTAAGACAGTTTTTCTTTTCGATTGGTCGACATCCGGCAGAAAAATTTCCAGGGTGGGCAGCAAAAGTGTGCATTATTTCGAGTAATAAATTAGATATTTTTGATTTATTAAATTCAAATTACTATTAAAAAAATTGGATAAAAATTTTTATATTTTTTTGCAACGAAATTTTCTCTGGAGAGAGATGGACTGGTAGAAATTTTAATTGAATGTAATGGAAGGCAGCCCAGAGGTAGTGAGGAAAGAAAAAAATAACACATATAAAATAAGGTGCAATTTATTGGAATCCTTCCTCCTTTCCTTTCAAACCGACGTTTCGGAGGATTTTTCCCTCCTTCTTCAGGGTTTCAAAGGGTCAATGAATGAAACAAATAAAATGTTTCCTTTTTCTCTCCATAGTGTTCAAAAACTTTCTTCTTTTTTAACAAAGGCATAGAAAAACAATTTTTTTCCTCCTTTTCTTAATTAATTAATTATTTGTTTCATTCATTGACCCTTTGAAACCCTGAAGAAGGAGGGAAAAATCCTCCGAAACATCTGTTTAAAAGGAAAGGAGGAAGAATTCCAATAAATTACACCTTAATTGATATGTGTTAATTTTTCTTTCCTCACTACCCCTGCGCTACCTTCCATTACATTCATTTACTATTATATTTATTTCCAAATTTATTTTACATAGAAACACATGATTATAGAACAGTAATCATTAAAAAAGGGCTATTTTTCTATTATAATGTTTAGTGGCAAAAGAATTTACAACTACATTTAAGTTCAATGCTTTTACAATATTTGTTTCAATGTACAAAATTCCTAAATCTGTGACGCTCTTTCTTGTGGTTCTTAAATAATTTTATCAAATAGGTGTTTTAATATTTTTTTGCTCACTTGCTCATTTTAGCAGGTTGGGCGAGAGTAATAATTTGAGTTAGGCGATCGCCACACCTCGCCCAACCCTCGCGCCGCACAGTGGTCCCAAATCCCGAAAACTTGGGCAAAAAATATGAAGGCGTTATTCAATTTGATTAAAACTTGATATATTAATGTTTTCGAGGTTGATGATTACGAATCAAAACTCAAAATTACGAAAAACAAAATGGCGGTTCCAATATCTAAGATAAATTTACAAAAATAATATGTTTGACATTTTTTTAAAGAATTGAAAAGGCTGAATTAAAAATGGCGCCGCCACTGTTTACCCTTAAAGATAATGGAATTAAAATAATTCGTTTTTATTCGTGATTTTGTTGTCTTATTTGTTTCGCTTCGTTTCCTGTTAAGATAAGCACGAAATTAAGCAACTTTGGTAAGAGCAAGTGAGTTGACATTTACTTTCGTTGATTTTATAAGAGACTTGAAGAAAAAACTTGCTATTGTTTTTTTTATAAATTAAAACCGGAAAAAGTTAAGCATTACACTAATAAATTACTGAATAAAATACTTGAAAAATATCTAATTATTTTCTTAGGCTTGAATTTTTCATTTGGTGTGTTTATTAAGAATGTTATAGACAGGTTGTCACATAGTGAGAAAATAGCAGCTATTTTATATGACAAATGTAAATATAAGCCAGCCAAACCAACAGTCGCAAAACAGTTGAATTTTGGTTATATTTTAGAGGTAGTGCTGTGTGGGTAGAACGCTATCAATGTGCGAAATAATTTCGAAATAAAACTTAAATGAGTCACTCACAAGGGAAATGTATTATACAACAAGATTTAATGAGAATTGACTTTCAAAATCATATTATACTTCGAAAAGTCATCATCATTTTATTAACTTTATTTAACAATGAATGGTTTGATAAGTAAATCAATCACCATATGATCTCTTACGATATTATGGATAAGATAAGAACTGTGTTGTAATCTAAAAAGATATGTCAAATATTTTTAAAAGGTGTATAAACAAAAGTGAATCAGAATTAAATACACATCAATGACGTATTTGGATCAACTAATCTCCGATGATTAAATGTCCTATCATTATCATCATGTAAAACATTAAAAAAACAAAATCCTTTCAAGGGGAAAAATAGATGTTACAAAAAATATCGTGATAGATATGTAGATAATAGAAAAATGTCATGTATTTATTCAATCCTATTACAATTGATTATTTATACTCGAATATATTAATATCAGTGGGGTGCGGTCTATGGATGGTGTCGATGCGGCGCATCCCTAAAATTTCAAACATTTAGCGTACTTTCATAAATATCGAATTTAAAATTTCAGATGGGTCTTTAAATTTTCAAATTATCATTCGTAATTTCAAATATTTCTATAAAAAACATTTTTTATTTTGAAAAGTATATTGGTTCTCGAAATGAAATAAAATTGTGGCATAGTTTCAAAGGGCAATTAAAATGAATTATTTTTCCGAAAAGGGTGCCGATAGAAGGTTTGAAGCCCTGCCTGGTAGATATATCTTCCAGTGCAAGGATGTCAATGAAAAGACCAGACGAGTTTTAGTCGAATAAAAATTGTTCTCGATAAGGAACTATTAAAATAGAATTAATATAAAAAAATGAATAAATAAAGATGATTTGAGAATTTTTGGATTTATCCATTTCTAAGAACTCTCAATATTAAGTATTAAGAATCTAGACAGTTTTCATAAATACTATCTAATTATTTATTTCATACATTGATGTACTTGTTAGAAATTTATTAATAAAATAGAAATTTCTTAACAATGAATAATTTAGTATAATGGATTTGATATTTCTTTAGAAAAGGTTAAAAAAATAAAATATTTTGTTTGAAAAACATGTTTTGCAAAAGGTTGTATTTGATTTGCAAAAAGTTTAATTTGGAGAGTAAAATCTGTACTTCATTTGATCTATTCAAGACATCGGTAATGAAATTATGTAACCTCTATTAAAATAAATTTAGAATTAAACTATATGTATTATAAAAATATATGAGGTCCCTGTAAATTCTTTGTGACATTAGAGAGTGCAAAATATTCAAAATTAACAAGGCTACTCAAATTTTCAATTTGTTTTTAACTTAGAGATTAAATAGATATTTTTACCTTGAAAGAATCAAGGACGGTGAATAATATTGATTTGATCATGAAAATACCTTAATTTTTATGAATTGATTAGATATAAATATAAATAGATAACTAAAACGTAGAAATAGACGTCAAATAGTGAAATTGATATGAATCACAAAGGTTTATTGGAATTCAAACTAATATAATAAAAATGATTTTATCTCAAAGTTATTGTAGATATCTTCTTATTACGCAAATAAAATAATTCTACTGGTAGGATGAGAATGGTAGGGTTATTACTCTTTGAAAATGGGGCGCTCGTTCACGCTAAAAGTGAACCAGCTATAATTTGAATTGTACACAAATTTACACCAAAACACTCACACATACACACACACACACAAACAAACGAAATAAAGAAACACAGAATTTGCCTAAATGGTCTAGCATCCGAGGTCATAGGAAAAATTGTTCTTTTAATATTATAATAATTTTCATAGTTTAATTGAATAAAAAAATTAAAATTGTCGGTTAATAATAATTGTTTACTTGAAATTAGGGGCCATCCAAAAATTACGTCACACGTTAAGGGGGGATCAACAAAGTGTGACATCGTGTGACAAGGGGGGGGAGTCATAAGCTTCGTGACGTCACATGTATAAATCTAAAGTATTAAAACTCAACTCTAACGAAAAACTTTAAAATGTCCATAGACACAAGATGATTAAATTTTGTATCGTTCATTTGATTTGTTATGTTTTGTAAAATTTCTAAAATGCTTGATTTATTATTGATTTTATGAAAAAAGATTTTAAATCAGTGCTGATTGGTGACTTTTCAATCAGGAGATGCTGTCCAAAAAACTACCTTCATTTTTTTAAATTTTATTTTAATTTTTGCTTTTTTTTGCAAATTTCATCAAATACCGCATCATTTTCGTTATTTTTCAAATTTAAGATTAGATTATTAAAAACATATTTTGGGACCTTCGCAACAAATGGATACTGTGTGAATTAGGATAGGAGTCAGAAATTAATTCTAGCAAGCTATGACTTATTGTCTATTACATTCTTAGTTATTTGCGATCTTATATATTGATAGTTCTTACACACAAATGGATTAGTCCAAAGATTATCTTTTTTACAAGAATAGTTTTTGTAATAAGGGGAACAATTTTTATTCGACAAAAACTCGTCTAGACTTGTCTTTGACATGCTTGAACTGGAAGATATACCAGGCAGGGACTTCAAACCTTATATCGGCACCCTTTTCGGAAAATCATTCATTTTAATTGCTCCTTGAAACTATGCAACAATTTTATTTTATTTCGAGAACCAATATACTTTTCAAAACAAAAAATGTTTTTTATAGAATTATTTGAAATAACGGATAATAATTTGAAAAATTAAAGATCCTTCTGAAATTTTGAAATTGACCTTATTATATGTATTTATGAAAATACTCTAAATGTTTGAAATTTTAGGGATGCGTCGCATCCACAGGATCCATGGACCGCACGCCACTGTTTTAAATAGTAGAAAATAGGGCAACTTTTTTAAAGACCCGGTAAGAGTTTCAGTAAATTTTAATGGAAATTTTTTTTTTTGTCATCGAATAGTTTGAAATAGAAAATTTAAGCTTATCAGAGAAGAGCAATTTATTCATATAAACTTGTGTGCAAAATTTTAGCTGATTAGCCAAAAAGCTAAAATTTTGTTAAAGGAGATTGATGTAGATTCTAGGTGAAACATATTAATAAAGTAAATTTGTTTTAAATAGTGAAATGTAATTAATAAATTTAACGATAAATTATACAAATCTTTGAATAGAGTCAGTATTTTTTATTAATATTTAGGAGAAATTTTTTCCTTTATCAATGGGAAAATTAGAAAATTAGCTGCTTATGTACATAAAGCATCTAAATTTTCTAATTTTTTCATTGAATCGAAGAGAAATTTTATCATTTTTCTATAAAAATAAAAGAATCAACAATTTATTTCAAAATAAATTCATTAAAAATTTCAATTTTTTTTCTATCATTTTATGCTTCTAAATTTATTAAACACATACAGAACTATTTTATAATTTATTTCAAAATTTAATGTATTCAACTCTTGGTATCATTAATTTTGCCATTTATTTGAATTGTATGGATATTCTTTTGTCTTTTACAGTTAACCTTCTTTAATTCAGATCAGTACACTTCTATTAATTCGGACATCGCTATGGTTTTTGTGTAATATTAATAAAACTCAATATTGATCACTGGAAAATCTAAAACAAAAAATATCTTTAAAGACAGTCACTTTTTGCAAAGTATTTATTTGAATCTTATGGACGTTTCAATAGAAAATGTCTGGTTTAATAATTGAATTTATGTGGATATATATAATAAATTGGTTAATTATGAAAAGTATATTTGTCTCCATTTTAGTCAATACCCAAGTATAAATGTTTTTTTTTTTTTTTTAAATATTATTATTAAATTGAATAAACTTGTAAATAGTGTGCGTGAGCCTTGAACTCGACCCCAGGCGTGGAAATTAATGACGTTACATTCTCGGCCACTTTTTCTTTTCTAAATACAATTAATAAACAAGATAATTTCTATCATTCTATACATTTTACTAATAAGGAGAAAAAATGCTATGTCTATTTATATAGGTTTACTAATCAACTGTATAATCCCTAGGATTTAGCCTTAAGTAGCAAAGGACCTAATTCATCACAGCCATTCAAAATGCGTCTTTCTTAACCACTAATCTACCAGAGATTAATATCAAACAAATGCTTTAATTTTAATTTCTATCTATGCAAAAATGTTTTTTATTTTATCTAATAATTCAGAGGTTGTATTAGAACACACCGGTTTAATGCTTTAATGCACTCAAGTAATATTGGAGTCATCGGCTGTCTATTAACCTCTTTAATAATTATCTTCGAAAGCAAAAAAAGACCTTTCCAGTATTTAAATAATTATTTCTCGACCTAGCATTCCCAATACCAGCCATGTTGCGTATGGAAAAGATTAGAAACCCTAAAGAGAGTTACGACTCTCTTTCAGAACAACTACGTTCTCCCAGGGAAAACAACAGTGACTTTATTTCTACTATGCATGATTTTAAATTAAAAAAATATTTATTTCCAAAATTAATTATATTAAGTGAATATCGATGAGGCAGTCCAAAAAAAGAAGAAGATAATTTACACTATCTTTTTATTCATAAAAACCGACGTTTCGGAGGCCATTCCTCTTCTTCAGGTTTTAAAAGTCAGTGAAGGAAAACCAATGCGACATTCCCCTCTGCTCCTCTTTCAGTGGCAGTAACAATAATATATTAGTATTTCATTCTCAGCAGAATTATAATGTAATAATCATTTACTACATTTTAATTCTGCTGAGAATGAAATACAAGATATTATTGTTACTGCCACTGAAAGATGAGACAGAGGGAAGTGTCGCATTGGTTTTCCTTCACTGACTTTTCAAAACCCTGAAGAAGGAGGGAATAGCCTCCGAAACGTCGGTTTTTATGAATAAAAAGATAGTGTAATTATCTTCTTCTTTTTTGACTGCCTCATCGATATCCACTTAATTCACTTATCAGTCCGTCTCCAAAAATTACTCCAATCTTAATTGTATTAAAATTCTATTGACCAAACTGTCGGACTACAAATTAAGTAGGAAAAAATGTATTATATTATATTTTTATAATGGGGTGTGAGGTATACCTATAAGACTCTCCTTAAGGGGCCCTCCATAATTACGACACATGAATTTCAAGATTTTTAGACCTCCCTCCCCTGTGTCACACCCTGTCACATTTTCATTGAGCCTCCCCCTGTATGTGTGACGTCACACTATCAATTTGATACCCTATAATTTAATAATTGTAGAATTTTTTTTATAAATTATAATCAACAAAAGGAATTTAATATATTTTAAGTTTAATTTTTTAATTTGATTTTTGTGACATCACAATTTTTAAGATCCCCGGGCCCCCTGTCACATTTTTCACAAATCTGTAATGCCCCCCCCTTACTGTGTGACGTAATTTATAGACGGCCCCTAAGTAGAATTAAGCTAATTTTAATAAAAATTTAAATTTTAAACATATATTACTAGGTAGGATTCACAAATAAAAAACAAATTGCTTGTGAGCAAGACTATATATACTTCGGGTTATGAATCCATCTTCAGGAATTCACATAAAAAACTTTATTTTATTTGTGAATCCTGCCTAGTAGTTTATATTTTTAAATTTAAATTTTATTAAATATGTCTTCTCTAGAACCTACACCATTCTCCTTGAACAAAAATAAGGTAATTTTTCTTTAATTTAATTCATTGTAAAATAACGGCGAGTGAGAGGCTCAAATTGGCTATTTTTGGAATTCCCTCATTCTCCTCTTCAACGACGAATAAGAACGAATTTGATATCTTAAGTATTTTGGAAGATATAAGATTTGAAACACTCGATATGAATGCCTGATTTGCACTTGGCTACCCTAATTAAAAATGACAAATAATAACTAGAGATATTTACATAAAACAAAAATTATATTTAAACGCCTTTCCATCTATCACGTCACCCAAAACTTGAAAATTATTTATTTACCTCAGGGCTGTCCAAACCGAGGCCCGCGGGCAGCATGCGGCCCAGCACTGCTATGAGTGTGGCCCAACATAAAATCATAAACTTCCTTAAAATATTGAGATTTATATGTAGAGATATATTTATACCCTTTTTCGAAATATGATTGTACATTTGTACAATATGTGAAGCTTTTTTCAAGAATAAAATTCACTAAAAGCAAAATTATAACTAAGATAAAAAAATAATGAAGTTTCGAATATTCAAAAATACTTCTTCTCATATTTTCATTTTCTAAAATATTTATTATTTCAGCAATTTATATGCTACGACACTAACCAAATCTATAGTTAGGTATATCATTCTAGTACAAGGAGACAAGGAATTGGGGTTTTCTAGAACAATCACAATTAATTGATAATTTATTTCTATCCTGGACTAAAACTTGTCAGAACTTCTCTTTTAGATCTTTGGTCGTTCTTACGTGACAATAGATAATGGATAGTCAGGGATTATTATATCCGTGACCCTTTTAAATTATAAATTATCATTCCTCATATCCATCTTTAATCCCATTAGATTTAAACCAGGGCTGTCCAACCCGTGGCCCAATATAAAGTCATAAAATTCCTTAAAACATTGAGATTTATATGTAGATACTGGAAAACACACAACAATTTGGCCTGATAATTTTTATTCTCTAAAATAAGAAATCTGAAAATCTACTGTGAAGTTTTCGAAAAATAAAAGTGATAATTTTAAATTTTGAATCTGGAACTAGATTTCAAGATTTTCGAAAAAATAATCATCATTTTGGTCTATTTTCGACTCCATTTTCATTAGAAATAAATTTTCTACTTGCAAACTTTCTGATTGAATGTTCTAGAACAACAATTAGATACCGATCTGAAAGAAAAATTGAATATTGTCTCTTTATTAGAATTTTATATTAATTATCTAGCCAGGAAAAAAATAGAATCAAATACTAAAACATAATATCAATTTTTGTAAGTATGTAGGTATGTATTTACATATACGAGAAGATATTTATTATCAAATATAAAATTTAGGAAAAGTAAAAATGCTCACTATGAGATAAAAAAATAATAAAGTTCTTATTTCTAGGTTATTAACTATATTTTTTGAATAACAAATATCAATAGAATTATAATATTTTATCCGCGGTCCTAGACAATTATTTTTCTTCAAATGTGGCCCATGTAAGCCAAAAGGTTGGACACCTCTGATGTACCTCATTGGATTAGAACAATGCACCGGTCACGCAAAGGTCCTGGCTTCGAATCTAAGTAGATCCATTTGTCTATGATACAATTTTTCAATTCAAAAACAAAAATGTTTTGTTCCCCTTTTCTCAATTTTAAGGATTGTATTTTTAATTTTTTAAACTTAGGAATAAGCATAGTTTTATTAAATTTAGTTAATCCATTTAGTATATTGAATTAACGGACAGCTTCTTCCCGGATTCAAGCGAGATACACGCGTGCCTGCGGACCCATAAAAGGAAAGGGGCGACGTTGACTTGTATTTCTTTTCCTTTAGCAACGTAGCGCATTCAAGTCTCTCTCTTTCAGGCAGAGGACTGAGGAGGCAGCGAGCCAGAGCCGTTAACGCCTGGCTGCTCCACCGACCCAGGGGCAAAGACCTCAGCAAATTGTTCTCTCGGCCACTGGAGCGCAATCCACCAAGCTTACAAGCTACAAGAAAAAATCTGCGGCACACTCCGAATAGGAACACGTCACTCACGATTTCTCAAAGTCATGCCCTTTGACACATGACCATCCATTTACCACCTCTCGAGCTTAAGTATTATTTGGCTGACTTCCCAATTAGATTCACTTAATACTTTCTTCTTAACTAGGATAATTTAATCATTTATTAGATTATCGAAAGTGGCAAAAATAATATGTAGAGTACTTAAATGTGAATAAGTCTCAACTACCAAGCGTGTGAGTTCAGGTCTTGGAAGAAAATGTGAAATTTTTCAAGACTCGGTATGCCCTTCGTGAATTTTAGATATTTTATCATTTTTACTCTGTGAAAAGTTTGATCTATAGTAGAAAACAAAAAACTGGTCATAGAGATGAAAATTATATCATGTTTGTATATAAAAATTTAATATCATTAGGGAGATTTGAAATATTAGTTCTTTGGAACAGGAACACAAAATGATATAAAATGAGGGGTAAATAAATATATGTATATTGTATATATATGGTATATATACTGTTTGTGATTGATTGATATGATTTGGAAGTTGATAAATAAACTTATGAATCCAAGGCTTGTATTATATTTATTAAATGTTTAAATAAGAGACGTGCAGCTTTCATTTATTTCTTTTTATTTATGAACTCCCGCTAACGTTTCGGCTATTGGTTGTATCCATCTTCAGAACGGGATTATAGTTTGACTACCAAACTTAAAGTTTAATCCAGAACCTGAAGAACCCTCGATTGGTGGTTAAAACTCGCAGAAATAACGTGGTATAACTCTTTAGAAACTTGTTTTGTTCCCAAGATCTAAGAATTAATATTTCAATTTACATCATGGAACAGAACACAATACATAATTAATTAGATAGAATCTTTCAATAGCTCCCGATATTACACCCGGATATGATTTGTTGCATTTTTCAACCAGAAGTATTGAAGCTAGAAAGCCTAAAATATAATCAGTTCTATGGTTTAAAAAAGCATTCTGGCCCTAGAACGAAATTTCTAATCTTGAAATATAGTAGGTATCTTAATCTAGATTTAGACACACATCATGCACATAAAGGCAAACAAAAAAAAGAAGGCATGAAAATGACTTTTTTATACATTTCAGATATTCCTATTCACGAGTAAGCAAAAAAAAAAAATGAAAATTTTGGACTGAATTTAATAACCATCCCAGAAATAATTTTACAGATTAACTACACATTACTAGGATTACTAGAAAAAATTATTTTTAATAGTAATCACCGATGCTTAATTAAATCAAGAATGACAAAGGCCTACGTTCCTATATTATAAATTATAAGTTATCTGTTAAATTTTAAATATATGTACTGAGCATTTGGTTAAATTATTTTAAAGTTGTAATACTACAAATTAATTCTTTAATAAGGAATCTATTCTAGGGCTTATTATAAAAAGAGACCAAGCCACTATAATATTTTTAAGTTAAATAAATAACAAAATAACTATAAATAAATTTAACTGACGAGAATGCTCTCCCTTATTGCTAAAAGTGATATCTTCTTCTTCAGAAAGAATCTTGAAAACAAAAGAGAGCTAAAAGTAACCATTATGATTGTTCATTATACTCTGTAGTAGATAGGGAAAGAGGAATAAAATCAATTATAACTCTATTATTATACTGATTGGATTTAACTCTTATTCTTTCTTTAATTGTAAAAAGTGAAAATATCGATTTTTCAGAAAGAGTGAAAATAAAAACAAAAGTCAGCTAAAAGTGAGCATTAAGACTTGTTTATTATACTGTGTAGTAAGGAAGGTTCTCTTCGACATCGAATTCTTGCCTCCCCCAGAATCCAAGAGGCAGACTGATGAATCAGTGCGAGATTAAGAACAGTTCGCCTAGAGTAAGAGTGTTTTGAATAAAACTCGACATTTATTTCATTTGAAGAAAGGGGTTGGCAATAAGTAACCACGCTTTCCAGGCGGGTTGATGACTGAAGAAAAAGAAGATGGTGAAGAATAAAGTCCCCTAGCCCTCGAAAATCTAATAACATCGGGGTTAGAAAAAACAAGAGTTAGCCAAGAGAGGTGGATAGGAAAAATAAAAGAGAGGAGCCTGACATAAGTAAGTGGAAGCAATGTCAGACTCAGCTCGGATAGCCCCGTGGTCGCCAACCACGTACTCATAAGAAATGAGCTCCTGAGGCGAGTAAGAAACAGAGGAATAAAATCAATTATAAATCACAGCATATAATATTATTTTAGTATAATAGATATTAGACTTGGTTTATTTTTGTGCAGTATATTCACACGATTAACTCTTGAAACAAGCGACTTTCGTAAAACTTTAGGCCTCGCTGGAATAGCTAGCTCTTTAATGTGTGGGGCGCAGTGACTTTTTCAGCCAGGGGATGCTGTCCAAAAAAATAGACCTTCTTTTTTTTAAATTTTATTTTATTCTTCGCTCCTTTTTACAAAATTTATCGATAACTGCATCATAGAATTTTTCGTTATTGTTTTCAAATTTAACATTAGATTTTTTCAATTGATATTTAAACAGAGCGGATAATCTATTAATCACTTCAGCTTCTTCTGGTGATGTTTCAATTTTTTTCATAGTTGGAAATTGATTAACGCGCTCGTAAAAGGAATAATGCCAATTAAATTAATTAAATCACGGGTAAAAATAAATTGTTGCTCATTGTGCTTTAAAATGTCTGAAACGCGGAGAAAAATATCTTCAACTATGATTTTTTTCTCTTTGTGTGTCTGAATTCCGATACCCACGATAACCCAAGAACTGAAAGTCAAAAATTTCTTTTGTATCAACACATATGGTAGTACTGATTGTTTGTATTTTGGAATATCTGCTTCAAAAGGCAGAAAATATTATTTTTGAATTATTCTATTGAGCTTTTAAGAGGATGTTATAGTATAGCCATATATAAATGAACAATTTATATATATATATATAAGTTTATTAATCATTACCAGGACAGCTCTAGTGTACCGATTCTTGAAAAAGTTTTCACTTTTTTATTATTAATGTGAGGGTGAGCGATTCTTTCTTTATAATCTGATCGGTGAAATTAACTACAAAGAGCGAGGATAGATAGTGAAAAAAAAATCTTAGAGGAAAAAGAATATAGAAGAAAGAAAAATTGACGTGAAGAAAGAAGAATTGGACGAGAAGAAGAAAGAAAAAAGAAGAAAAGAAAACGCAATCAAGCCCAGCAGTTTTCTCCCATTCTCAAGTGAAAGTGAAACACCTTAGTTCTACAGCCGGACTGGTGAGTTTGAAAATTTTTAAACTGTTCATGAAATAAGGTTCCCAAAAAAAAAAATTCAAAAAAAATTTATGCACACGACTAGAAGGTCATCACGACTTAAAAAATAATAATAATAAAATTAAACCACCTGTTATTCTTAAGAATATCAATCAAGGTATAGTAGAAAAAGAAAAAAATTCCGACAAATCAATCGAAATGGCGGAAATGGACATTCGCTTCGTAATAGAGTGCCTCCCTGAATTTAACGGGACAAGTCGAAATTTACAAAAATTCATTTCGTGTGTAGAACTGATGCAAACAAAATTTAAAAATGATGGGGATAAGCCTTTGATATTGGATATTATTAAAAATAGATAGATGGCAAAGCCTATGATTGCCAAAAATATAAAGCAATCAATTCATGGGCAGATTTGAAAAAAGTTCTAGAAAATAATTTTGGGGAGAACAAGTCGATGACACAGCTCCAACAAATAATAGTTAATTCTAAATTAGGACCCCGGGAAAATATTAGGACCTTCGGAAGGAAAATTGAAAAATTGTTGGGGGATTTAATAGAAGCCACAATCAATGTTGAAGGCCAGGGATGTTTAGAGTTTGCAAGGTCCACACATACAAAAACGGCCATTCAATCTTTTATTAATTGGCTACCTCTCGACTACTCCACCCTATTAAAGAATCATTTCTATTTTTTTAGAGCTTAAGTGTACTGGAAGGATGACAAATACAAGTTCAAACCTGGCCAAAGACAAGTTCAAACCTGTTTTAGACTATTAGAGATTAATTTCTATTATTCTAGGAATGGCCTTTTGCACTCGGACCAAAACGATACTCGTTATAGAGAGAAGGAATATTCAATTGGATTTCATTAAAGCAAATACTGTTGCCCAAACATCTTTTAGTTCAATTTTCACGATTAATTTTTGTAATGCAATTTATAGATTTTAAATGAAAGTAATGGGATGAGTACATGTAAATTAATTCACTTAACCTCATAAATTCAAAGTATTTTCGGCTGAATAGAAAATCTGGAATATTTTTTCATATTCTTTATATTTGATAATGTTAAAAAGCTCTGTAAATTTTAAATTTTATATATCTTTAAATGAGTTAGTTGTATAGTATTTATTGAAAGTATTTTGAAAATTTTACAAATTTTCAAATATAACACGGTTGAAGACTCTTGATATTTTGCGATTTGCGGGATGCGCCGCACCCACAGCATCCATGGGCCACATGCCAGTGGTGGCGAGACTTATTGAGTGATCACGTGAAGAGCGACAGTGTGATTTCAAGTCTTTCTTTCACACGATGCGACTCAAGTGAAGAGGTGTCTACGTAATATTTGTTATTATTCGTTGTTATTAGAAATCGGTATAAAACAAAGTCGTGCGACACGAGTCACCTCAATTTACAGGGGAATAATGGATTATCATACATTACCTATGAAAAGTGAAAAGGACCAGATTTATTATTTTAAAATGGAGATAAAAAAACCTCAAATTCAATCTGATCCTCTCATTCAACAAAGTGTAACTATGATGTTGAGGGCATATGCTAAAAACAGTATTGATTTGATAAAAAAAAAGATAATAAAGGTTCATAGGTTATATCTTCCAAATAATTTGGGAAATCAAATTCGTTCTTATGTGTCGTCAAAAAAGACATAATGATTGAAATCGTGGCATTCTTTCATCCTTTTAAATTAAGTCACTTCTGAACTCCGTAAGGTACAAAAATTACATAAAACTGACTATTCTGGAGCTTCTCACATACTGACATTTTAAAATGAATTAAATTAAAAAAAAATTTTGCCTAATTTTACTTAGATTTACATGGATACCACATACTCCATGATAAAAAAATATTTTTCATTTTTGATCCTAAGAAAAATTTGACCCACCCCGAAATAATTATTCAATCAAAATTTTAATATAAATTTCTATTTCTGGGAAAATGAACCCATAAATTGTGAATTTCAAGTTTGTTTATTATTGAGTTTACGAGTTACATTGCTCAGACAGACGTATAGACATTCAAGCGACATTAATAGAGGCCGTTTTAAAGAAATTTTTTTCGAAAGATAAAAGCAAATGAGTTGATGGAATGATTGGGAAATGGGAGAAAGAGCGTATCAAGATTGTATCTTCAAGATTAAAGACAAATAATATTTCACAGGAGAAAAATATGCGAATTTCTTAAAAATCATTTTATCTGTACAAGAATTACACTTTTTATTAAATTTTTCATCAATAATATACTTCTTTTATTTGTTCTTAGAACATGAAATAAAAACGATTGGAAATACGAATATTATACCATTTTGTATTCGCCTCGCCAAATTTTGTATACATAATCTGTGGGCCTCTAGAGATCTAGAAATGCAAAAACTAACGACCTAAAATGGAGTGAGTCAAAAATGAAAATTCTTACCCTTAGAGCCAACTTTGAAGGGGGTCACTAGAAAGCTAGAAATGCAAAAGGGAGGTGGAGTGATGGTGCGGGGGTGAGGTGTGGGTGCGGGGGTGGGGTGGGGGGTTAGGGCATGGAGTGCGCGGGGAGGAATGGGGGTGGAGTGAGGGAATAAGGCGGAGTATGGGGTGCAGGGAGGTGGAGCGGGTGGTCCAGGGGCGTAGTTGGGGGTGGGGTCCAGGGGGCTAGGCGGGGGTGGAGGGCGCGGGGGTTCAGGTGAGGGTCCAGTGGCGTAGTGGGGTGGTACGGGGGCGGGTGTCCGAGGTGGGTGGGGTGCAGGATGGAGTGTTGGGGTGGTGGTGTGGGGCGGGGTTTGGGCACGGGTGTATGGTGCAGGGGGTGGGGGCACTGGGTGGGTTTCGGGAGGTGTAGTGGATGGGAGTGGGGTGTGAGGTTGGGGTTCGTGAGTTGGGATCCGAGGTGGGTGGGGTGAGGGATGGAGTGTGGGGTGGTGGTGTGCGGACGGGGGTTGGACACGGGTGCATGGTGAGGGGAGTAGGGGTGCTGGGTGGGTTTCGGGAGGTGTGCTGGGTGGGAGTGGAGTGTGAGGGTGGGGCTCGAGGGTTGGGGGTCCAGGGGGCGTGCCCCCTGGCTAGCAAGAGGGTCGCCGAAGGCGGGCCTTGCAACTAGTAAAAAATAAAACTGCAGTGCAAAAGAAGACCATCTGAATAAAATGATTATGACCCTAAGATATTTTATTATGATAAAATGTTAAAAATATATAAAATTTTTATTTATAATATATGATAACAAAATATATATGCCTATGTATATAAAATGAATCAGATAAGCAAATTAATGTGACAAATATCTGATAAAATCTGAAATTAACGGTATTAAAGAAAATATTTTAAATGATTATATAAATAATAACATGCATGTATTCTTTATTCGAAATTATATTATCTTTAGATGAAACAAAAAAAATAATAATCTAATTTGTTCAGGTAAAATTCTAGATAGGTACTATTGTTTGGATGAATCTATCAAGAGGAATAAATTAAATAATAATGGTGAATGGTGCAACCAGACTGGAAGACCATGCAAGCGTTTCCATAAATAGACAAAGACAACGTGGAAGAAAGCAGAGAGCCTCTCAGATTTCAAACACACTCGTGTATAAAGCAAATATTTGAGTTAGTGAAGAAATATTTCAAAAATTGTTTTTTAATTAATCTCAAGAGCATATTTCATTCCTTGAATATAGAATGTACTTATATGAATCTTGACATTAATATTAAACAAATGAACAGGGGCGAATTGATTAATTTTACCTGTTACGCTGAATGAGCCTGAATATTGAAATTGCCAATTTCTTTTTTCTTTTTTTTTTTTGCTTATTTGTATTAAGATATGCATGAAGCTTAGAAAAAAAAATATTTAAATATTTTTCGTTAGCTCTTTCTATCTGTGTGTCCGATTCCAATACCCACATAACACATTATAGAAGCTCGTAAAAAGATCGTTCTGTTGACAAAAGGCGTCTATTTGATATTTCCAAAACGAAGAACTCATTAGATTTTGAGAATTCTAACTCAAAAATTTCGGATGATAAATATATACTAATTGAATGATTTATTTTTTAATTTTAATTATGAAAAATTAAAAAAAAATCAAATTAATTTTATATTTTTTTAAATATTTTGAGAAGAGAGACGCCCATGCAAAGAAACCTATTATAACCGTAGCGTCCGTAGCCAAGTTGAAAGTAAATCTTTGAAGACATAATTACACCCAAGATATAGCAAAAACACCACAGGATTTATTTTATCGTAAATAATTCTGAGTTGTATACAATATGGTATTATGATGTGCTTTAGGATTTTGTTTATGTAGATATAAACCTGATTCCACTATACCTATATCAATAAGTAATTGAGTTAAATTAAATCGTAAAATATAATTAGTGAATATGAATTAATGAAAAAAAGCAGCATTATCTCAAATCCTCAATTAGAATAAATGGAGATGAGTAGAATATATTTATTTATTGATATTTTTAAATTTTTAATAAGCTTTCAATATATATAGTTAATTTTTCACCTTTTTATGTTAAACCACTCTCGAAAAATAGTCCTTCCGAAATTATTAATTCTTAAAGCTAATAAATTAATATAAATTCCATTAAAAACACTAAAAAATAATCCTAACTTCTAATATAATCAATGAATAATTGTATGATATTGCTTAATCGTTGAGAAATAACAATTATCAAATTTCACTAAATTCATTTCATTGGAATCACTCAACAGTTGAGGTAATTTTAATGCTGGTACAGGAAAAATAATGAAATATAATAAAAGATCAGTTCAAAATAAATTAAAAATAAAATGTTTTAAAAAGCTGTGAATTTGTTGATATTTAAAATCAATATAACGAAAATATTAAAATAAAGCACTAGTCTTTTTGAAGTATTATATTGAGTTTTCAAAAAAAAAAAAAAAAAAAAAAAAAAATCAGACAGCATAGAACTTATGTTTATTTCTTTTCAAGATAAATATTAAAAAAATAAAAATAAAAATTAGAAGATTTCTCAGGATACGAAATATGCTACAATTTGCAAGCCATTTTATTAAAGTATCTAGTATCTAATCCATAAATAACCCAAAGCGAAAAGGAACCTGATTGACTTGAAGGAGCTGCCGGAAGTGTTTTCAATGATATACCATCCTAAATTAAAAGGACTTTCTCTTTTGATAACACGAATACTTTGTGTTTTAACCATGGGCGTAGTTAGGGAGGTGGACAATGGGGCAGTGCCCTCTACGTAACTCATTGCCCCCCCTTAGAAAAATCGAAACTCCAATATTACGAGGCATCACTTGTGAATTTCTCATTAAATTATTTCGTTACTTCCAAAATTTGTCAATTCTTCTAAAAAGTTAGTTGATCCATAATCGGATTACCGAAAGTGAAACCTTGTGGTGGCTAATCAGCTTTCCGGCTGCAGGAAAACTCCCTAACTACACCAATGGTTTTAACAAGACTACTTTTGACTTATCTCCCCGTTCTCTTTTGATAAGACAGAAGAAATATGATAGGAGAAATAATAGAAGGTTATAGAGTAAAATAAAAGAAAAATGGAAATAAAAGAGAGTAAAAAGAATTAAACATAAAAGTTGAAATACAGTTTATATTTATAAAAGGATCTTCTCAATCAAAACCTGATTTGAAACTAATAAATCAGGTGAACAGGTTGTATACATCTCACTGAAATCTATTTGTTGATGTACGTATAACTTAAAAGGAGATTATTAGTTTTACAGTATCACTTCAGAGTACAAGGCATTGTTTCTTTAGATGGTTTGTCTTTCTAGGGTTCTTAATATGTCTGTGGTAATCTGAATATCTATATATGTGAACAATAAGAGTTGATTTATGTAAGTTCAAAGTGCAGACATACTCATGGGATTGAAATTTCCATATTAACAATTTAAAAAAAAATCTTATATAATATGAAAGAAGACATATTAGTTGAAAATTACTTTACAGTTTAAATTATTCTGGTCAAGATATTTGTCTAAGGTCCAAAGACGCAGCCAAAAAAATTGGGGGAGGGGGGGGGGGGTTGTAGTTAAAAATTGTATACTTTTTATTTTATTTTTAGATCTTTTTTTTAAATGATTTTATATAAACTAAATGCAATTTAAGTATTTAATATATTTTTGTATAAAAATTGAACAGTACATAACCATTTTATAAATAAATGTAATCTTCGAGTGAGGGGGAGTCCCCAATATAACGATTTGTTTCTGATTTCAACTGAATGTTCTGAAGATAAAAAGCCCAAAACCAAACCTAATCAATTCTTAGTTTCGAAAATATGAAGATATAGGCACGAGAAGAGCTTTCGACGAAAATACATTTCCAAGTTTATTGTGGCTATTGAAATCCAGACAGAAAATATTTTTCTTCAAATTTCATAAATATCTAAGCACAAATAAGCAAGCGAAATTAATACTTCAGCCTTCGCCTAGCTTATTGAGTAATATTTTCAGGATATATCTATTATTTTAAGGATAAAACGAATATATTATTATCAAACCGAATCTTTGTTTTATGTATTTTTTAATTATTAGGTAGTTAATAAATTCTCTACCAATGTTTTCTGATGTTAACTCTTGTGTGTCGTGCGCTTTCCTTTGGTCATTAAAGTCACTCTCCCTCACGATTTTGACAAAAAATCCCAGGCATTTTTACTGGTTCGCAATTTTCGTTCTTTGTATTCTAGCTACTAATTAATCTTTTCATAGAAACCTTTCCGAGCTATGGATTTTATTTCGTGCAAGTGGGCATTTTTAATTTCTCTTCAAAATGGCGTGGATTTCAGGGTGTTTCTTTACCTTCAAGTCGCTTAACATTTTCGTTTTTTCTATTGTAATTTATAAATAATATTCGCAGTTCTTTTTCAATGTTTCTACAAACTTAATATACTTACATAAATAAAATAAAATAAAAAAATCATCACACCTCTTCACAATTAAATTAGATACTAAGCGAACAAACACATTTGTTAATCTCTATGACTTCTAGGGACTGGAAATCTTGTACCCCCGTCCGGACTTTCCGGCGACATATAACCTTCCATCTTTCAAGGTTTGCAACCATAGGTACCTACAACTCCGACCCAATGAGTAAAATTTATTTTCCTTCTTCTTTTCACGATGCAAGAGTCCACCCCAGACTACAGAGGTTGTGACTTTTTGGTATGACATAGTGTATCAATAAGATTAAAAAACTATGTTTATATTAAACAACATTTTGAATCTAATAAATCCTATTAAAATTGTAATAAAATTGATTCAGGTGAATGAATGTCTGTAAGTTTATAGCAATGGTTCCTAACCTAGGTATTTACCCCCATGGGGTAAAATAGCTAGTTGAAGAGGGTAATCAGGCTAATTAATATATTTTGAAGGTAACGTATTCAATTTTTTCGCTAAGAGAAGGCGAGGATGGATACTTTTTTAACAAAGGGTAAGGACACATGGATTGCTTGGTCATAGGGATAATGAAACTGAAAAGGTTAGGAACTTCTGGTCTAAAGTTTAAAAATAAGATGTATATTGACATCATATCTAGAAAAAAACGATATTGTACGTATGAATTTAATGTATGTAATTTGTTTTATATATTGGCGAAATTTGCTTCATATTTGCAGTACTACTAAGGATGGTCTACTTTTTGTGGCTGAAAATTTATAGTGAATTAAAAATAACAAATAATAATAATTTACTAAATCAAGATTATATTGTAAATTTAAATTCGTATGTATGTGTTTTTATAGTGATGAAATTCAGTATTCTATAATCTTCTTGGGAAAAAACTGTAATTATGTCTCCTTTTTTTTGTCCTAGCAGTAACGAATTTTCTTCGAACGTTCATGATAGTAGGTACCTACTTAATTAAAATATAATCTAAAAATTCAATTAAAAAAAACTTAGTTTTATTATGTAAGCCAGATATTTTTTATTTTTATTTACATCGTATATTAAATGACAAAGAAATGATTAAACCCACCTCTTTCAAATGAGATTTATTTTATGTTGGTCAGTTCAGCAAGTTCTTGCTGATTCATTCTTTGAAGTTGGAGGTAATAAGGAAGATAAAGAAATCCAAGTACAAGTATCCCCGTTTATGTTTAATTCTTGTAAAATGAAATGAACTGTTGCATTCACCAATAGCTTACTCATTTTCCGTCATAATCTTTGCCTTCACCTTTTTGGGTTAGACTCGGTCTTAATAAAAAGACATCGATAAGAATATTTATTATGTCATTGACATAAAAACTCCATTATTTCATAAAATATAAAAAAAAGTTTATTTTTTAACTCATGTTATGATGAAAATTGGCTTAATAAATATTTTTGGAGATGAAAAATGTCTCTTGTTTCTTTTGCAATTGCTACCCATTCAATAATGAATATATTAAATTAATTTTAATATATTAACATATTTAATAGTTATTTTACTAATAACTAACAGTTCAAAAAAATCTCTAGGAAAACAAAACATTCCTGAAGTACAGATGAACCCAAATAGCGTAGTTCTTTTTACTGGATTATAAAAGAAATTATGTACAATGGTTAAGTATCCCTTAAAAATACCTTAAAGTTGACTCCTATGATAAATTCATCTCTCGCTCTCTCTCTCTCTAAAAAACACACACACACACACACACACAAACGTTTCATTTATAATTTTGATATTGATAAGAATTACTTGTGTCCCCTCTAGTTCACTCCTAATTACATTCAAATATAAATAATTTCTTCAATTGTTTTGTAAGAAATTCTGAAATCATGGGACCTGTAGGTTTAACGGAGAATGATATCATGGATGAACAATTTGAAAAATGAAGAGCAACAAAAAATATAGGCACAAAAAATAAATTGATACAAAGAAAAAAGGATCGAAAGTCTTAGACACATAATGATGAATGATAAATTGTTTCTGCTTCAAATAATAGGTAAAAGATCTTCTGGAAGAAGAACGCATTGGCTCGGCAATTTACGTCAATGGACCAGTGAGTCTGCAGGGTACCTGCTTCAAGGATCAAGATAGCAATCATAATGGCTATGTAATCTACGAGAAGGTGAAAATTCACACTTTATTAACTAAAAGCCAGAAGGATTTAATTCATAAATGAGCAATCTACCTGAATTCGATTCACTTGTAGTCATAAGAGAAAACAGTGTTCATTTGTTCATTTAATACTCTAGAATAAATACCTTACACCTCAAATATTATAACTGAAATTTATCATAAATCCAAACAGACTTTGTAGTGAAGGTGAATAATTGAGGTGTTGCGAATACGAAGGGAGAACTTAACAAATGGTGTTTTCGAGAAAACGCATTTGAAATTGTTTTTTATCGATTGCGGATGAAGGGCGAACTCAGTAAAGGCTTTTTACCCCCTCTCTAATCACATTTTGAAACTTTACATCAAAAATTTAATAAATAAATAAACAAATAGTGAAAAATGGCCTATGGCAGATTCTTAGCAGTTTCCCGCCAGCAGCGTAGTATCATTCTGCTTATTATGAGATGGAAAGAAGGACGAACTCAACATGAAACCTATACCTGCAGATTCTCGAGGGGGTTCTGATCCCAACAGTGAAATAAAAAAAAAAATGACCCACTGTTGAGTTCGCCCTTCGTATTCGCAACGCCTCAATTGTTCAAGATCCGGTACTATCTCCGTAGATTTTCCAGAGGGGTCTTGAGCTGCCGCAGCCAACAATGGGGTAATAGTAAGAAATTTAAATTCAATTCGAAATTTATTTCTTTTGAAGTCATAACTTCTTTTTTGTTTGTTTAAATGTCTTTTCTTTGGCAACGCATAAAAATCTCTAAAAATCATCGAATAAAAAGATATTTTACCTTACAACTCAAATGCATTTTTGGGCCAGAAGTTTAACATCTAGAAAGCCAAAATATAAGCAGATTTTCGTATTGAAAATATGCAAATTTTGGGCTTTTGTTCCTCAGTTTTATTACATGATTAATATAATTCAGGCAGACACACACAACACAGGCAGAAAAGAAAATTATTTTTCTCCTCGTTTAAGAAACTTCTAAAACCAATTTAAAAAAATGTTTTCGACTGAAATCAATACTTCAGTCTGCCAGCCAGGCTTAACAGTGAAAACGTTTCGAAGTAATAAGGTTTATATAATTTAGAAAAGAAAATTTTGAATTTTGGAATATAAAATTTCCTGGGAAAACCTAATTTATCGAAAAAAAATGTACTTTTAGTTTTTAGTCCCAAAATTAAATAGGGCTGCTATGTAATCAATCATACCTTGATATTAAGAAAGTAAAAACTAAATATTATAATTTTAATTTAAATAAGTCATTAATATTTTTTGTGCATTTTTTGATTGTAAATGAAATGAAAATTAAAAGATTAAAATAAAAGGGTGTGAATAATATTCATGAATCATTGTATTTTGATTCCATTTCTTTTAATTTAACATTTCATTTCAAGAAGATCATTCTTTAGAAAATTAGAATAAAATTTTACCAATTGTAGAGTTCACACAGCGAATTATACGAATGTTAAACTTTCTTAAGTGATTTTTTCTCAAGATTCAACAAAAAAGTTGATACTTATTTTGTTTCTTTCTTTTTAGTACACAAGCTGGTAATAGATTGTGAAAAATACGTATTAATGGTAAAGAAAGCTGCCTCCCACAAAAGGCAAAGAAAGAGCTAACTGAATTTATTGCTTTCAAAATACAATAATAAATCTTCGGATTATTTCGTGGTTCAGTTCATTTGAAGGTTCTCATGGTGTGAAAAATACCAAAAACAAAAAATTAAATTAATTTCTATTTCCAATTTAAATAAGATTATTGTCTTATGAAGATTTTTTCTAAAAAAAAAATCAATTTTATTACAAGAATCGCTATTCGGTTAACAAATTGATTAGTTTTTTATTTAAGTTAAATTGGACTAATGACTCGACGTTTTTATGGAAAAAACAAACTATAAGTTCAATCATAATAAGAACTTGATTAAGTTATTATTTCATGGTTTATTTAGTTTTTGTTTTTTGTTTTTTGAGAGGAAATGTTAATTATCTCTTTCTTTAGTAAATATAAAATTATTATGAATTTCATTTCCATTACATAAAAAAATGAAATATAGGTTTCTAAATTAAGTACTCTAATGGAAATCTTGTTTCCATGAAAACAATAGAAATTAAAACTTTAAAGTTTCAAGGTCTTCTGAGGCCAAAAATAATAAAAATGTTTATAGCATTATACCGAGATTACCCATAAATAAGTCGGGCAAGTGCGAGTCAGACCTGATAACAAGGGTTCCGTACCAAATCTTCCAAAATACTTGAGATATGAAATTAGTTCTTATTTGTCATTGATAAGGAGTAAATGAGTTTTTTTTTATACATATATAATTATAATTTAACCCATTTTTAAACAGCATCAAGTGAAAAAATCCCTAAAACTGGCCTGGCCCGTCATTTAAAAGTGAATTAAAAACAATTAAGCCTAATTTTTCTTAATGAGATCTTTAAAGGGATACCTAACATTTCAAGATATTGCTTGACCCTATAAAAAATTCGTCCGTCTTCAAAATAATAATGCGCAATAAAATTTTTGATTTTGGGAAAACTGAAAACACATATATGTTGTCAATTTCAAGTTTGTATCTTTTAGTTTAAGAGATACAATTATCGTATCGACATGGGTAATGTTTTCCTTTTAAATCGGAACCCTAAAATGTAACAGGAAAATATCGTAGCAAAAAGCGTAACATATTAAACGACACACAATGACCCCATTAAAATAAGATAGTACCTTGAAAAAAGAAGAATTATCATTACAGAATATTTAAAATTAAAAAAATAAGATGAAAATCATGAATTCTTAAAATGAAAATTCGTATATTTTGGGACACCGTGATTTGTTTTTTTTTTTATTTAGTATAAACGAAATCAGACTGGATGAAATCAAAAGAAGTCATCTTAGTGGATTTTACTAGAGGAGAAAGATATAAAAGTAGGATATGAGGAAATACTTTATAGTTGTTCAACGGAACATTATTTATGTCCCTTCAGGATGCAAAGTCATCTCGAATCTTACAACTCAGATAGATTTCTTAAAATTATGCTTATATTATTAAAATTGTGTATTAATTTAACATAAGCATATTCATTGAAAATCTATAGAAATATTTCATTTATTTTCCCTATATGAATCATTAAAAAATCCTATAGTTAAATTATTATTATTATTATACTTTGTGAATTCAATAGAAAATTTTAATTAATATCGTATTTTCAATACCTCAAAAAATGATTCCAAATTACGATCTAGAAAGAATTAATTGCAAAATATAATTGGCTCTTGTTTCTTCCTAAGGGGGTTTTACAGGGATGACTTAACAGTTTAATTCTTTATACAAATAATAGTATGAAAGCTCGTTCTCCAAAAATTAAAATCTTAAACTACTGAAATAGTTTATCTACTATAAGAACAAATTTCAATTGAGTCGAGTCTTAGATAAATCAGCTTAAAGTTGAATCCATTTTCGAAATAATAAAAACTTATTCCTTCTACTATTTAAATTATTAAAAAATAACTTATATGAAAATTTCTTTATTTGCAAGTTTATACTAAATTTAAATGAAGTACCGGGTGATTCGATAAGGGTGATGAGGAAATATACTCTCAGGAACTAATAATCGTAGAGTTTGGGAAAAAATTCTTCAGAGGAAATCGGCCAAGAAAATTGCTGGAAATATTTTTTAAGTTCAAGGGTCCACGCTAGGTGGCTAAATAGTTGATCGTATAAAAATGCATTTTCGAAAATTTTCCAATATGCTTAAAAATGAATACTTCCCAGCCGTTCACCATAATATAATAGACCATCTTTTTGATAAATGACTTTTTATTGTAGGACTGTAAATAAAGGTGGATGCAACTTTTATGGATTTAGTGTCTATAACTTGTTTGACTTAACGGAAATTTGTTAACAAGGTCTGGTTCAGAAAGAAGGTTTGGTGAATAATACAAAAACATCCACGATATTCTTGTCGCCCTCGCGGGGCGTGTTTTATAAGCTAAATGCCATTATTTTGCCTCGAAATCTTAAATGGAACCGTATTATTTTTATTAGATTCAGAGTAGATCAAATTTGCAAAATAGTTCAAACCGCATGTCGATATCTCCATTCGTTGTAAGGTTATTGCTTAAAGAATATTTCATTAACTAATTTATTAAAGAAACAAAATAGGTAATTTGAGTTTTCAAATTTTTTTTTAAGTTTCGTAGGGTCAAGCATGCCATGGACAAATAAAAACAGTTTAAAATCTTTGTTCTTATTTTCGATTTAATCATCAAAAATAATAGATATAAATATAACAAACAATAAAATAACAATTACAACATTAACATTTATTTGAGAAAAATGCCGTTTCCATAGAAACTGTCAACCAAGTCTTTCACGGCCTTCTAAGAAATTACACATTTTTGAAATTTAATATCTACTCACTGGCGACAGAAAAGCATTAGGAAAAAAGCGTTATTATCATTATTTTTGTGATTAAATGAAAATAAGAACAAAGTTTTAAACTGTTTTTTATTTGTCCATGGCATGCTTGACTACGAAACTTAAAAAAATTGAAAACTCAATTACCTATTTTGTTTCTTTAATAAATTAGTTAATAAAATATTCTTTAAGCAATAACTGTTAAACGAATGGAGATATCGACATGCGGTTTGAACATATTTTGTTGCAAATTTGATCTACTTTCTGAATCTAATAAAATAATTATACGGTTCCATTTAAGATTTCGGAGCAAAATTAATAAAACGTTTAACTTTATAAAACACGCCCCTTAGCGAGGGCGGCAAGAACTAGAATGGCATGGATGTTTTTTTATTTTATTCACCAAACCTTCCTTTCTTGAACCAGACCTTGTTAACAAATTTCCGTTAAGTCAAACTTAAGTTATAGACACTAGAGTCCATAAAAGTTTAGCATCCCCACCCGCCTTTATTTTACGTCCTACAATAAAAAGTCATTTATCAAAAAGATGGACTATTATGGTGGCATTAACGTGAGAGTATTTATTTTTAAACTTATATTGGAAAATTTTCGAGAAAATTGCATTTTTTTATACGATAGAAGCTATTTAGCCACCTAGCGGTAGACTTATGAACTTAAAAAATATTTCCAGCAATTTCTCTTGGCCGATTTCCTCTGAAGGATTTTTTCCCAAACTTCTACGATTATTAGTTCCTGAGATACGGCACCTCGTCACCCTTATTGAATCACCCGGTACAACAATTCATTCATTATAACGAAAAACGTTTAGTCCCATGGCTATTTCTATAGTAAGAAAATTAAAAAATAATCTCTAATTCACTAAAACTTGCCTGGACCTGTTGTTTTCATTATTACAGCCAATGCCATAACTAGCCTTTGATTGGCTCCGTGTTAAGTGTGAAATCCCCCCCCCATTTTTTTAAATGAATATTATAAAACAAGTAGTGTCATGCGTTTTTCGTAAGAACTTTATTTTATTATTAAGTATATAGTATTCAATAATTTAATTTGTTACCATTTTTATTAAGTATTTTGTATCTTGGAGGCTTTTTCAGGATCCCTCTAAAGGTTGGTGCTCATGACTTCTTACAGCATTGATTACAGCTTTCTAGATCTTAATAGATCAGGCAAGATAGCGATAACTCTATCCACACTGTTTTTACATACCATTCTAATCAAATAATCCCTTCCATAGCGCGCTCATTCGATGCTAATATTTCCTATTATCTTAAAATTAAAACATTCCTTTGATCACGTGATTCCATAGACAGAAAAGAATAATGTATTAAAATTATGTTTCTATATTTTTCAAACATTGCTATACAAGATAAGCAAGAAAAAAAATCGAGTGAATTCAATTAGTTCTGCTTGCTTCCCAATTGTACTCAGTAAAATTAATTTATGTTTCTATCCATTCTACTTATCTGGTCAGAAGAAGCCATTGAAAGGGTTTGAAACTATAGTAGCAGCAGTTAAGCTCTATTCGTTAAGTCTCTTTAGGGATTTCACTTTCATTGCAAATCACATACTTAACCCTCATTTTAGAGATTTTCTCAAATAGACTCAAGTATGAGTTAAATAGAAAATTACATCATTGAAATAGAAATTGATAAATACTCATGATTCGACCCCTATTTCCAGGTTTCCGGATTCATTATCTAATATTGATAAACATTTCTAAAGTCATTAAATGCAAAAAATCTAGCTTGAATTGAATATACTACTTAACTTGATCATGCTTACGCTTCTCCCCTATTATACAGGTATAGAAATAAATGTGTCTGTGTAAACTAACAGAAAATAATTTGTTTTTAAATATTTTTTTTTTCGAAATAACTCAAAAAAATTTTATACGATTTTATTAAAAAATCAAAATAAATAATAATATTAAAATCCCGAAGACTTATAATAAACTCTTTAGAGTGAACAAAATTCTGATTCTATTTAAATGCAATACAGTAGGTATTTAAATAAACTAAATATGAAATTTCGTTTTGATTTTGTATGTAGAGAGCTTGTAAAATTTGGCAACGCGAATACATTTTACATAATATTTAATATCTCTTAAAATATATATTTTTATGATTTTACTGTATAATACTTTTTTGTATGTAAGTAAATCTTAACGATATGATTTCGCTTAAATTTTTTTATCAAAATAACATTTTTTTGAGATATTTCGTAAAAATAAGCAAATACAGCAAGTTTTTGTGCACGATTTAAATACTTTCTCATATTATTTATGGTAAATAATCAAGTATGCGGGCTCCGATTGTGACCAAAATCTAATCAGCTCTTAATCTCTATATACCTAAAACAACTAAATATGAATTTTTTTTGAAATTTTAATTAGATTTTTTGTTCGAGTACATACAATGTTTGAAAAATGGATCTAGTAAAGGACATTTTGACAATAATATTAATATATTTAGGATGTTTTTATAAGTTAATTGGCCTAATCTTTTTAATTAAAACAATTCTAGTCGTTTTGAGATATTTCGAAAAAAACGAAGAAAAACCATCACTTTCCCTGTATACGATTTTAATACTTGTCCATGTTAAAATGATTAAGGCTAGTTCAAAAAAATTCAAATCATCACTCTAACCATTTTCAGGATAAAAAAATTATAATCAAATAAAGAATGTTAGTACCTTTACAAATATAATTTGATTCTCATTTATTATATTATATGTTCGAGGTAACATTTCAGTCAATTATTACTTGCAATATTTATTTTGTGTGATTGTTTGAGGCCAAGAAATAAAGGCCACGTCAGCCTCCAAGGGTTAAACAAAAGCACTTTGAATGAGTCGTTATTTTTAATAAAGTTGGTCACCAAAATGCCGCTATTTGAAAATTGTGCACTTGACTGAATGTTTTTCCTTTGCCAGTTGTTATTAACAAATTACTGCTGCGTTAGCGCCGCTTTCGTGCATAATTAAGTTAAGCCGTTAAGTTCAGAAAGAAAAAGACAATGAATGGAAAAAGATATCAAATTAAAAAGCCTGTGAGGGGCTTGATTCAAGGTTAAATTATAGGTGTACATGGATTCTAATTGTAATTTGTTATTAATTGGTGAATCAAAATGTTCAATTATAATAAAAATGAAGATATATCTACTTAATTTAAAATATGAGAAACATTAACTTTTATGATTTTTACATTATCACTGCTATTTTGTGGAAGTAATGTACTTTCATTTAGGAAAAAAATTGTTGTTTTTGCTTAACTTGTCCGAAGATCTCAAAAACGGCTAAAACAAAATTAAATTAAGAGGACAAATTGAAAATTGAAAAGACTAGATAGAGTGTCCGCAAATTTTAGTAAATTTTAGTAATTAAGCAATTATTTGTAAGCGAAAAATGCATCTTTCTAGCTGGGATGTAGTTTATTAAAACAATCATGAATGGTAAGGAATTGTTAAAGAACATGGTGTTGGTGCAGGGTCAGACATTATTTAATAACAGTAAAATTAAATAAATGCAATGAGAGCTTCACAAAATATATATATAATATATATATTTGATGGGTAAACTTAAAATTTATTAGAAAAAAATCAGAATTATTAGATATTATCATTATCGTCCTTTTGAAGATGCAAATTATTGAGAAAAGGACTTTTATTTCCTGTATAATCATCGTTTCTTGGACTTCATAAGACTCAAAAATTATCAAGAATTTTTGTCTCTACAGATATACAATGATTTTGTAATATTTATTTTAATGTATCCATTGTTTAATTTTGTTAAGCAATCGTAAACTGTACATATCTGTAATGACAATAAGGCATTGCAATTGTTGATGTAGTCCAAAAATTATAGAATAAAACGTTTGTTAAGCAGTAAATAAGAGAAAATATCCCTATTCCGCAATAATTTGCGTCTTTAAAAAGTCAGGGTTTTATAAAAATATTAGAATAAGATTTTAAGAGATATTTTATATTCAATTTTTGTGAATTCACATTCACATTTATTGTTATCTACATAATTTCAGAAGAAGAAAGTAAGCCTCTGGGTACGTCCCTTAGGGCCGGTTGTATGTTGCAAAGAAAATGTTTTTACCACTAACAGAGGGTAGATGGTAAATGGAGGGATTGGGATGGCCGATCAGATGCCAGGCACTCCCAGTCCCTCCATTTACCATCTACCCTGTGTTAGTGATAAAAAGCATTTACTTTGCGACATACAACCGGCCCTTAGGCAAACATATACCAGTGTCTGGTGGTACTTTAAATATTTTTCTTGGAGAGAGCCTAAGTTTTTTTTTTGAGAACAAAACCAAAATTTCATAACATATTGTTAATACTTATTAATTATATAAAATATAAAATCATTGAAATAAAATTTATATTAAATAATATTTTATTGTAGATTTTCGTGGATTTGCACCTAGTGGTTAGTCCCTAGGGGCCATCCACAAATTACGTCACACCTTTCAACCAAGGGATGCTTTCCAAAAAACTACCTTCAATTTTTGAAATTTTATTTTAATTTTTGCTTTTTTTTGCAAATTTCATCGAATACGGCATCATTTTCGTTATTTTTCAAATTTATCATTAGATTTTTAAAAAATATATTTTGGGATCTTCGCCCCAAATAGATACTGCTTTGTATGAGTGAGGATAGGAGTCAGATATTAATTCTAGCAAGCTATGACTTATTGTCTATTGATTTCTTAGTTATTTCCGATTTTATATATTGAGAATTTATAATCTTTAAAGAATTTGGTGTCGGTTCTAGGTGAAACATTTTAATAGATAATAAGTAAAAAATATATTTTTCTAGGTGGGTTTCACAAATAAAACAAATATATGTTTTGAGTTTTTATCTCGATATATATTTCGGGTTATGAGCCCATCATCAGGAGTTACAAAAGAAAACATATATTTGTTTTATTTGTGAAAGCCACCTAGAAAAATATATTTTTTACTTATTATATATTGAGAATTCTTACAAATATATTATTCCAAAGATTCTCTTTTTTTATAATAATAGTTTTACTTTACCATACATGGTATATGGTCAAGTATTGTAATTTGTAATAATATTAGTTCCTCAGCGAGAACAATTTTTATTTTCGACTAAAACTCGTCAAGACTTGTCCATGACATGCTTGAAATGGAAGATGTATCTACCAGGCAGGGACTTCAAACCTTCTATCGGCACCCTTTTCGGAAAAATCATTCATTTTAATTGCCCCTCGAAACTATGCAACAATTTTATTTCATTTCGAGACCCAATATAAGTACTTTTCAAAACAAAAAAATGTTTTTTATAGAAATATTTTAAATAACGGATAATAATTTGAAAATTTAAAGATGAAATTTTGAAATTGACCTTATATATGTATTTATGAAAATACTCTAAATGTTTAAAATTTTAGGGATGCGCCGCATCCACAGCACCCATGGACCGCACGCCACTGTTTTAAATAGAAATATATAAATAATTTTGGAAGTGCTGTTTTAATTTAATAATTTCTAAATTTAAAATTGCAAAATATGTGACGTCACACCAGGGGATGGGGGTCACATGAACGTGACCACATGCGACAAGGACGGGGGGGGGGGGGGAGTCGCAAAAATCATGAAATTCGTGTGACATAATTTATGGATGGCCCCCTATCCCTGGGTACGTCCCTGGTACATACATCCACGTTTTTCGTGTTATTAATTTGAGACTATAGTTTCGATAGATCTGCCATCATGTTCAGTTTAATATGAATTCAATATTCTAACTGAAACTCTCTTAAATCTCCATTTGAAATTTGTATTAATAGACCGAAGATGAGGCAAGTTTTACATTTCAAATTTTTCGATTTTTCCTTGTTTTTTTGAGGTAGAGCGCATACGAAACATAGCTACTCACGAACAAATCTAGAGATTTTTTGATTAAATAATTAATATCTCTTAAAATATTATTTTTATGAAGTTCCCTCTATTAGACTATTTTGTATAAAGTTCGCTTAAAATCGTATTTTCGCACATTTTTCACTCACTACATTCGGTCGCGGTGAGCTATTGAATTCACTCGAATTATTGTGTTCAGAAATATCTCAGATCGGAAGAAAATTCATTTTCAATCATGCTTTTTTTTCCTAGGTGCCTACATTCCAATGGTCACGATAACTCCTATAACAATATAAGTCATAGAAAGTTCGTTCTGATGCCAAAGAGTTTGTATTTTCAAATATTTTCGATTAGATTTTTGAATTTCTAGTTTTATTATAACTTCGGGTTCAAAAATGCAGAAAATTAGAAAAAAATCAACGTCTTTAATTGAGGTGCTTTAAGCAAGGTGAGTTTCACAAAACTAAAACAAAATATATTTAAATATTTGACTCGATATATTTCGAACCTACGAAAAATAAGGCTTGATACATGCCTCGTACCATCATCGTTAACGAATGAGAACCGCTGGGAAAAACTAATTTCAATAAATTCCAGAACAGAAATAAACAAATATTCCATAAAATTTAATATAACATAATTTTCTATAGATATTTGTTATTGATAAAATGACTACGGAAATTTGTCAGAAAAATGATTTTTACTAGTTTTCTTATTTATTTATTAATTTACAAATCTTAATCAAATAGTTTATAATAATAATAAAAAAAATACTTTTATTTTAGTTAGTAGATAGAAAGTTTGATTAAATATCTCCAAATATTTTCCCTTGAAACAATATTTTGAGTCTGAGAGTCGGACACCGCTGACCCACTTCACTGTACCAATTTCTATTAGAAAAGATGATGTTTATTTCTTGTTTTTACTCTCCCGCTTCATCTAACACCGACTATCTTTCTCAATGGTATCAAATAATTTTGATTAAAAAAATATATATGCCCATACAACCACACAAACATAATTTAAAACTTATTCGTATAATTAGAGGGAAAATTTTCTCGAAAAATGTTAGATTAATTGAATTTTGAAAAAAAAAATTCTATACCTACCTATAAATTTATCTCTCTTCTGCATTAGCGTTAAATTATTTAGTAAAAAAGTATTATATATTATAAAATTTATATGTTTATTAAAATTAAATAGGAATAATAAATACAAATCTTTTATAATATTATGTTTAATTAAATCCAAAGGTTTCGGTAGAATTTCTCCCTTTATCAATGGAAAATTTTCAATTAAAAAGGAAAAATTGAAAAAAAGTTTTTTTTTAAGCTTAAAAAGGAACACAATAGGTATTTTCATTTAGTTTTGAAATTCATAAAGGATGATGTTTAGAAATGAATGTTTTTCGATTTTATCTAAACATTCTTTATTAGAAAAATTAATTAAATATTTTAGAAAAGAAATTTTTTTAATTGCAAATTAAAAGAGGTGAGTTTTTTGAATTTTTAAAAAAGATGGTATTTTCAAAATTCCAACTTAACTACATACAAGCCGTAATTGAACTACTATATTTAAGAAGAATTTGAAGTTCAAATCAAAGATTTTATGAAATATATTTGATTTAATGTAAGAAGGGATTGCTCTCTCAGAA
Organism: Forficula auricularia; assembly: GCA_024734495.1. Lineage (NCBI taxonomy): Eukaryota > Metazoa > Arthropoda > Insecta > Dermaptera > Forficulidae > Forficula > Forficula auricularia. The sequence goes on along the minus strand of JALMQS010000841.1, from coordinate 3,139,106 downwards.
TGGAATATATACATTATACATATATAGTAGGTAATATTTAATGATCTGCATATACGTATATGCCGAAAGGATTTCGTCTTTAGGAATAAGCCAACTGTTCAGAATGCATGTTTGGCACTTCTCGAGAAGGCGATCCAGTTTGACATGAAATAATTCCAAACAAATCACATATCTTTGATAAAATTCTTAAATCTTAAATTCTTCTTAATGTGAGGTTTTTTAAGATTATAAAAAAAAAATTTTAAATATAAATTCTAGCAAGGCGTGATTTCTATTTCTCACAATACTAATAAATTTTTAAATTACCTCTACCTCCCCTGAATAAAAAGATGTAATAATTTAAATTTTTAATTATTCTTTAAAAAAATAGATTAAGATTTTTTTTAATCAAAAATTTTTTTTCTCTATTTCTAAATTCCTTACATTTTCTAATCCCTTTATGCTACGACCTTGTATTCCATCAATATAAATGAAATAGTGAGAATTTTCGAACCCATTACCATGGCCAAATAAATATGAAAACCCATACTTTCTTTATTTCTTCTAAAGTAAAATATTTCAAGTGAAAATAAACCCCAATTCGTTAAATATTAAAACATTTTATACATGTATTTTTAAGTGAATTTCTAAATTAGTGAAGAGTCCAATAGTTAGTCAAGCGTGTATCCACGGTGGCTGACGCCCCTCTTGAAATTTATGACCGAATATTATAGATTTTAGATTCATCACCAGAGAGTGTAATCTGGCGTTATACTCGTTTGACGCAACAATCGACTCTAGATTATTATATTATATTAAATGAAAATATATATATAGGTATAGGGTATATGCAAATATTTGTATATATATGGTACATACTAGTACCTATATATATGTGTGTAAATTAAAAGTTAATGGATGGCAGTCCCCTCCTCAAAAATATTTTTGACTGAGCTGATTAAACTCTCAAGTCATCGAACTATTGATTATGAAGGCCAAATATTCATTAACTCGCCCATTTATATACATATATTTTCCAATAATTGATGACCGAAACGTCGAGATAATATCAAAAAATTTAATTTTGCAATTTCGTCATGGGTGATCTAATACAAAAAATATTTCAGACAATCTGACTAAAAAAACGTAAACTAAAAATATAAAAATAAATAAAAAATTGAACATACCTATATATCTTTTTAATGAGACTCACACGATGTTTCGAGCATTAGTATCGTTTATCAGGAAATTGTGAATTAATTTAAATATTTCACGAAAAAATTTAATTCAAGGGGTTTTAGAAGAAATTTTTCTTAATTTAACAATTTTGGGCAAAATTATAAAGTTTTTAATGAAAAAATTGATTTAAAATTATATACAATATAATGAAAATTTTCATAAAATAAAACTGGAAAAATAATAATCATTTGACTGCTGATTAATTACGTAAATTTGCATTTAAGTCATCGTTAAAATTATACCATTTCTACAATAGCTTATAATGTTATAGGTAAATACATAAGTATATATATATTAATTCATTTTTAATATTCACCTGTAATGTTGAGAAATGAACTAGCCAATTAAGTTTTTGGATTTTAATTTAACTCGAAGCGATTCCATACGTGCAGCATCGGTCACCGGTCCATTTTGCTTGGCATTAATAAAAATTAACTTTAAAAAATCACTATTCACTTAAATCACTGGAACTATTATTATTCCACAGTGGATATCCATTCAAATATTATTCACTAGATCAAGAGGATGACGGAGAAATGAAGAATAGGATGGGCGAATAATGGAAATCCAAGACAGACAGACACCTGTCGAGGTACTGGCTGCCTCGCAATAGAGCTCAATCAACAGAAGGTAAAACAGGCAAGAGCAGCGGCCACAGGCAACAGCTAACAGAAACCAAGCAACCAGACAACCGGCTAGCGCCAGGTGTCAATGTTCCCGGTTGGCCGACCAGTCCCCACCTACAATTCCACCTGGCGACATCTTTTATCTACCTGGCGAAAGATTATTCTCTAGTGTATTAATATTAAAATCAGGAGTGTATTTACTTCCATAAGGGTTAATCGGGCGGCAGAGATATGGGAACGGCAAAATAATTTTTTACCATACGAAAAAATAAAAAAAAATTTGAAAGCGTTCCTAAAAATTAAGCCCTTTTACTTTACCATACAGCAGGGGTTCCCAACCTTTTTATAGTACCTTACCTGTACGTTGTAAACAATTTGATGACGTACCAGTAGACCGAAAATTTTGAAATGGGGAATAAAATGCAATGGAGAACATGTGTAATAAAGACAAGTAACTTGGGATATATTTTTATTGCTAAACATATACATAAAATTTAATAGCTAATCACTTTAAAAAATATATAATTAGTGACAGATTGGCCTGTTTATCATATACTACTAAAGGGCATTTGTGCCTGCCTCTGTAACTACCTACCTATCTATGTCCGTCCCACCAGGGGTTGAAAGGTGGGGTCCAGGGAAAAGGTGAGGAGTCCAGGGGGCTACTAAAGGACATTTGTCCCTGTGTCTGTACCTATATCATCACATACTACTAAAGGGCATTTGACCCTGTCTCTGTATGATGTTTCTATGTTTGTATGTCTCAGGGGTGGGGGTTGTGGTCCAGGTGATGCGGAGTCCAGGGGGTAGGTTTACTGGATTGGAGAGTGATCAGAGGCCGGGTAGAAGTTCCGTGGTTGGGGAGAAGGTCGGTGGGATGGAGAGTGGTTGCAGATGGAGGAGATGGAGTGTTTAAGTGACGGGGGTTCCAGGGGGCGAAGCCCCTTGGCTAGCAAGAGGCCCACCGAAGTCGGTCCTTGAAGCTAGTTATTAACTAAAGAAGTAAAATCGGGCTCAATGTTGTCAGTTTAAGGCGAAGATCCGATTCAATGTCAAGTTCTATATTTGGTTTCATTCAGTCATTGCAGAAAATTTTCTTTCACATAAATATGTCGTCGGAAATTTGGAATAAAAATTTTACTGCTTGGCAAGAAACTTCAGGGTATTCTTTACGAATAGATAGCCAAAAAGTGAATAGGTTGGAGCTCTGAAAGCTTAATTTTAATCCACTGTCACTGCTAAGGTATGTAAAAGATTCTTTTTCAATCACATCGTCGGGAACCCCCGTTGTGAATGCGAAAGGATTTCGAATCCAATTTGGACCTGTGAGATCTTCACGAAAATAATTTTGGAAACATTCAAAAGTTGATGTTAGATGTTTTATAATGTCGCTCATCACATCGTCTTTTATTGACAAATTATTTTCTTCGATAAAGTTACAGACGAGCCGTCAGGCTAATTGAAGATTAAACCCTCACCGACTCGCTAGCTCATCGAAGAAATGTCTCTGCCCTTCGTACCCAAGGTTGGAAACCAGTGCCATACAGGGTAAGGTCAAGTAATATAATCGTGCATGAAAAAGGTGGGGTTTTTTGCTTTGGTTTTTCGAAATATTTTAAAAACGGCTGAAACTATTTTGATAAAAAAAAAATATTGTGCGAAACTGTGGCGTTTTGGTCGACAAAAAGCTCAAATGACTGAAGATCGAAAAAATTATGATTGACGTGATATTAATTATTTTGTCAAAATGTCTGTTAGTTCGTTAGGAATATCTACCTCCTAACCGTTAGTACGTTACCAAATTTTGCTCTAGTTCCAAAACAAGTGTGAATATCAAAACGAAATTTTCCGGACAGGATATGATCCGAATCTTCAAAAGCGTCATGGAAAATGCTGGATATCTATAAATCTAAGAATTTTATCAAAAAAGTTGTCCAAGTACACGTTCAAGTCAATAAGATTTCCTACATAATGAGATAAGAATCAAGTTTCTAGGATCAGTGATTTTCATTTTATGAAGGAAAAACTGCGATTTTTTGCAAAAAATTGCACTTTTTCAAAACTTCAACCTCATTGCGGCACAGATTGCCATTATCCAATTAAGATGGAACTTTGATTAAATTGTAGCAAATTTAATCTAGTTTAAAAATGTATAAAGTGGTATTTGTCGTTAACGTGCTCCTTCATGGTCAAAATGGGAAAAAATCGAAAAAAGTGCGTGCTTTGGGATACTAAGTTCTCAAAAGTGATCCGGAGGGCTGTTTTTTGGATCCCCATTAAAAATCGAACTACTGGACCAATTTTGCATTTCTTTTTATTAATCGACGCAAAATTTAGTCCTCTTTAATTTACTATAGGACTGTTATTTTCAAAATATGGACCGTTTTCGAGTTATAAGCGAAAAACTGGAAAAAGTCCGAAAATATCGAGGTTTTTCGGCCACCAAAAGTTGTTCCCCACACTTTCGAGGTTGCAAACCTAGATTTGGCATACCCACACCATACCAAACGATCCTAGAAAAAAAATATTTTCCAACAATTAATGTAAGCTGAACCACTTTTTGGATCCTCTATTTACTGGGCTAATAGGCACCGAGAATTTGCGAGTTTAAGGCAATGAGAATATATATCCCACGCGGTCTCGCCACAGCGAGTTACGCCTGTCGAGGTGAGAAGGCAATTGTTCTCAGTCAGCGGACTCTGCAATGTTTTACGCAAAAATGGAAAGACAAAAAAATTTAAGAAATTTTTAAAAAATCTTGTAAATTCGATTGTTTTAAGGCTCTCAGACCATTATTTACAGAGACAGAGACGTTTAAAGATTTTAAAGACAAAAAACTTTCAGAAATTTTTTAAAAATCTTATAAATTCGATTGTTTTTAGGCTCTCAGACCATTATTTACGGAGATAGAGACGTTTAAAGATTTTAAAGACAAAAAAAAAAACTGAAACATGGCACAAAGATTCAGTTTTCACAAGGCCGTAGTCAGAAAAAATTTCGGAGAGGTATTTGTGGGTTAAGCATATTATACTTACTAGATATGGTATTATCTTATTTTGAGGTCTGTTTTCTAATGATTTTCTCTAGAATAAATGAAGTTAAAGTATCTATTATATTTAGTTTTAGTATTTTCTATTGATTATTCATAGTAACGCGTTTTCTCTTTTTTGGCAAGGGCGGTTCCAGGGTGGGGATCATGGGGTCATGACCCCCCACTGCCCCAAATCGTTTTCAAAACAAAAAAAAGGTCTTAATTTTGTAAGATAGTTATATCAAACATAACGTCCCCAGTACATAACCCCCCCCCCCCAAAAAAAAAAAAAAAAAAAAAAGTCTGGGACCGCCCCTGGGAGATCAAACCATGGTGATCCCCCTGCCCCGCTAGCTATGGCCTTGGTTTATTACTACAAACTTGCAAACCGAATTTCAGTTTTACTACCATTCGATAAATGGTATAAAAATGTTAATTGTAAAATTTGGTGGAATCAGATGAAACAGACCAAAATGGCGTTAACGGTTTTTAATAAAAAGTCATTTAATTTGATTCCAAATTTCATAAGCTCTTAAGAAAGCTAATTGTAAAATTTTGAGAAACTCGAATGAAGCAGACCAAAATAAGGTTAACGAATTTAAATTATAAAGTAATTTAATTTGATTTGAATTGTTGTAAAAAAGTTATTTGTAAAATTTGGATGAAGATCAAAAAATTACAGGTTATAGATTTTTAATGAAAAAGTCATTTTATTTGAATCTAAAAGTTTTAAAAAATGTTATGCGATGATCTAATTAATTTAGTGTGAGAAATCGGTAAATAAATTCATTTCAATACAGTCTTTTAAAATTCCAATCGATGTTGCCTGGTAGAGGGTACCAATGTAATCTAAAACTTACCTTCTTGTTGAACTTCCCTATGGATAAAGCAAAAATATTTCAGTACAGTAGATATAAAAATAGAGATTTAATAGAAGAATCTTAAGTTCAAAAAAATAAAAAAACATTAAATTATAATAAATTAAAAGTGGAAAACTTACCCATAACCTCTTTCTCTGTTATTTATTTAGATTTCTTGAAAAATAATATGTATTATCATATATGTATATAAAACTATTGATAATAAAATAAGGATTTTGGAGCTTATATGTCAATGTATAAATAAACTGATATTTCTTTTATTTCTTATATATTTAGGTATATAAGTTGTTTATTTTGAATATCGCGCGGAGAATTTACCACTGCTCGAAGCCCCTAAAACCTTAGTAAATTGGATATTGAATTGTATCTAAGTTTCTGAGATTGGTTCGTGATCCCGGCTTCTTTTCCTTCTACTCTGTTCTTTTCACGATTGAGGGGCCAGCCCATACAAGCCTTTAGGGGATCCACCTTCTGGTGTATCTCCTTCTCTCATCAATATCATTAAAAAAAAAGTCCATTCGATTTTCGAGACATGTAAGCCACACTCTAGAATTAAATAAAAATAATTTTAATTTTAATTCATAATAATTTTAATAATACCTCGCAAGTATTCCGCCCGTTTGAATTCTAGATTAAAAAAGTAGTTACTTTTTTTAGGAAATGTTTATAATTGTTATATTAAAAATAAACTAGATTGACAGTTTAACGGTTAAACATAGACTAAAGGATTAATATATTTGTGGCTAGATGGCGCCAACGAACAAGCAAGTAAGCAAGTTTGTAGCAAGTTAGATAAAAACTTAATAATTCACCCTTGAACATTCAAGATTGCTGCAAAATTACAACAAACTTATCTTGTCATATTTGACATGACAATTTAAATTCAAACAAAAGTTAAGTTTGCGGCAAGTCCAATTGCTATCTGGGAAGTTATAAATGATTTAAATGACATGTTCGCTCTCCATATATCTCAGTTAAAGAGGGAGAAGAGTGGAGAGGGTTTTTCAATATTTTAAAAATTGTCTTCAAACTGCATATCAAGATTTTAAAACTTATTTTCAATTTACACATCTACTTATTTTGTATCAGCCCCTTAGTTCAAAGTGACACAGAACCATTAGCCCAATTTGATTAAATATCTAAAAAAAAATACGTTAGAAGTTTTTCTTTGGAGATGGACTGATATACAGTATTTATAGCTCAGGATTAGATGGAAGACAGTCCAGAAATAAATAAGAGATCATTTCCAATAAAAGAGTATTTAAGTGAAAAGTTTTTATTTTGCCGAGAGTAGCAGAGTTGTTGATTCATAAGGAGAAACAAATTAATAATATATATACATTATATATATTTGATATATATGTGTGTATGTTTATTTGCATCAAGCAGAGAACAATCTCTTTGTTTCTCTTTATGAATAGAGTATTTATTGGAACCCCTGAAGAAGGAGAGAAGATCCTGTGAAACCTCGGTTACAAAATATTATAAGGGGGAAAACATTTCCAATAAATACTCTTTTAATGAAATTAATAATTTGATAGTACTTTAGTAGATTAGTTGACATGGAATGCGACTTTCACTTACCTCATTATCAGCTAAAATAAAATATTTTTCTTTGAAATTGTTTTCGAATAACTAGTAACTGGTTTTCGGCTTGACTCGTTGGAACGCAAAATGCTGGTATTTCTAGCCAAAGAGATGAGCTAACTGGTGCTCCAAAATCTAAATTATTATAAAAGATATTTATTAATGAAATCAATTTTTTATGATTCATTTAAGAAGAATTTGTTTTTTTTTAAATGATTAATGTAAAGATTTAAGCATCTTTTTTGTGTTTTTTTTAATGATATTAGTATTTGAGGTTTAAAAAGTTATATGACATATTTTAACCAAAAGAATAAACATTAAACACAGGACAATCAAAATTAAATTAGTAATTAAAATATGAAAATATTTGATTCAATTTATTTTGGGTCTCAACGAGTCTTGTATGAAATAAATTTTATATTATTAAATGAGCAATTCTTGTATATATATATATATATATATATAAAGATACCGAGCATCGCTCGGTGCTCCAGGCACTATAATTTTTATAAAAAAATTCAAAACATTTATTAGAAATGAATAAAAAAATGATTTATTAAAGAAAAAATATTATCATTAATTTAAATTTAGGGAACGAAGAAAAGTTTATTTTTATTACAGACAAAAGGATCAGCCGGGGTAATATTAATAAAAAAAAAAAAAAAATGCCAAAATTTATTAGTTACAAACTAGTGTTAATGGAATACGCTCTTAAAATTATTTAGGTTCAGGAATATTTTTGCATAACAAAATTTGAATAATTCTTTACTAATTACTATGAATTACTATGAATGAATTATTTAAATGAAAAAATAGATGTACAATACTAAAATTTAGTTTATTATCAGAATTTATTTACAATTTTTTATCTAAAAATGAAAATTATTAATTTTTTAAAACCCTCTTATGCATGGGGTCCATCTAAGTTCGAAGACCTATAAGTAAATTGATTTTTTTCAATCACTATTAACTTAATTTTATACATTAGGTTTATCTTTTAGGTCACAATTAATTAATCATTAAAGTTAAAAAGTTTTCCATTCTGGGCTCTGGATCCCAAACAAAAAAAAAAAAAAATGTACAAGGTTTCAGTGCAAATTATTTATTTTACAGTGGAATATGTTGCAATAAAAGGTGAAAAATGTATTTTTGCTTTGCACGTAATTTAATTAAAGTGTACTAATTTGTTTTAATCAATTAAAAAATAATAAAAACCGTAAATAGAATAAGAGGTCGGGTATTTCTAATATAATTTTAGATGATCAATTTTTGTTGGAAGGGTAGAGACGGGAGATGAGATGGGAGGTAATTAAAACCAATCGACTTGATTGGGGAATAATGGAATTGAAATAATTATCGGAAAAGAGGTTTTTTTATCTAATTAGATTTTTCCTCTTATTAAAAACAAGGACTAAAGATAAATAAGGACACTCGATGGTGGAGAAGTTATCTCCGGAATCGAAGCAAAATACAATGTATACATTAATTAATGTAAAATAATTGGTTTAATAAAATTTATAAAAAAAAAAAAATCAATTTTTGTTGAGTCGAGAGGAGAGAGGAAGGAAGATTAACCAATCGACTTGATTGGGGAATAATGGAATTAAATAATTATCGGAAAAGAGGTTTTTTTTTATCTAATTAGATTTTTCCTCTTATTAAAAACACGGACTAAATGTGAATAAGGACACTCGATGGTGGAGAAGCAATCTCCGAAATCGAAGCTAAAATACAAGGTATACATTAATTAATGTAAAATAATTGGTTTAATAAAATTTATAAAAAAAAAATCAATTTTTGTTGATGGAGAGAGATGGATTGTGGATTGACCAATCGACTTGATTGGGGAATAATGGAATTGAAATAATTATCGGAAAAGAGGTTTTTTTATCTAATTAGATTTTTCCTCTTATTAAAAACAAGGACTAAAGATGAATAAGGACACTCGATGGTGGAGAAGTAATCTCCGGAATCGAAGCAAAAATACAATGTATACATTAATTAATGTAAAATAATTGGTTTAATAAATCAATTTTTGTTCCGTCAACCAAAAATAAGTTGTATTAACTATGGCTACACTTTCAAATGCTAGAATAGTGAGCTGTTGGTTGATTTAGAGTTAAAATAATGATAATAAAATGAACTTTCTTGAAATAAATGTTTTCTCTGAGATAAACATTTTACGCTTGCTGCCTGCAGTCGTACTTCACGGTCTACTACTAGTATATAGGGATGACAAAACCAAATCGATATATTCAAAAATATATCAAATATATATATAAGAATTTAGCATCTCCATTTTTACTTTATCCAATGCAAAGCATGGATAAATTATTGTAATCGGTCTCGCGGCAAGCGGGACATAAGGGTCCTCAGGTAAAGACTACGGAACCCATGATCTCAATTAAAGTCACAAATTGTAGTATTCAATTAGGATGAATTTTAGCACGTGACTGTTTTGCCAAAAATTACATGGGGTCTCGTTGAGAGGAAAAAAGTGCCATTTTTTCATGAAGTGCGTGCGGATGGATGTATGATGTATGTTATCGTTTTTATCGTCCAGGATTTTTTCCACACCGTTGCACCGATTGAAATGAAATTGAAAAAATACAATTTTTTTAACAAAATGAAACTCTTATTAGTTTTTGGTACATATCGGCCGACAAACATTAGTACTTTATTTCAGTATTGTTTTAGTTTTTTCTAAATATCTTGAAAATGACTTAACCAATTTTGATGAAATTTAATATTCTAATTAAGTACCTTGTGGACCACAAAAAAAGGTTAAAGTTTTTGTGAAATGCTAAATATTTGGGAGGAAATTTTATAAGTAACCATAGCAACTGCGTCGTTTTCTTATCCGTTACCTTTGCTGAAGACATAGAGGAATCGACTTAAAATCAAAAATAGCGATCGATTCTGTTGAAGTTATAACAACCTCAGTCTTAAAGGGCTCCCGTTTGTCCGCTGCGCTCCCCCTCTCCTTATCATATGTTCACCTAGCGGTTCATCTCCACTCCTCACCTGACCTCTCTCTGATAATCATTACTATTCAATAAACGCTATTTTATTCTAATATATGTGTCTTTACTTTATACAGCTCCCAAATATATCACAAAATATCCAACAGGTTATGTGCCCAGTTAATTGAAAAAGAATAATTATCAAGAAATTTTCATTCTTTTCTTATTCTTTGGAAGAATTTTATAAACGTTCCCGAAAGCCATGTCCTCGAGTGAAGGTCGAGCCCCTCGGAAGGGATAATTTCGACACTTGGAAGATTCAGATGAAGGCTGTATTAACGAAAAATGATCTTTGGGAATACGTAAATGGAAGCTGTACCAAGATGGAGGATGTAACTCAAGCGGCTTTATGGACAAAAATGATGCCAAAGCCATGTCGGACTTGATACTATCAATTAATCCTTCGGAGTTAAGACAAATTAAAGATTGTAAATCTTCAAATGAGGTATGGACCAAATTGCATACTATTTATCAATCGAAAGGACCAGCCCGCAAGGCGAATTTATTGAAACAATTGATCTTAAAGAAAATGAATTGCGATGAAAATATCAAAGACCACTTAAATAAATTCTTTGATATTATAGATAAAATAAAACGATTTGAAGAAATTAAAATCTAGCAACTCAGTTTTGGGACTTAAATTCCCAAATGAAAATTTATCAGCGTGTGAAATATGTTTAGAAGGAAAATGACTCAATCGCCATTTCCTGCAATCAGTGATAGAAGTACTGAAATAAACGAAATAATCCATTCTGATATTTGTGGTCCATTCAGAAATAAATCCGTTGGAGGAGCTAGATACTTCATAACATTTATTGATGATAAAACAAGATGGACAGAAGTGTATTTTCTTAAAAATAAAAATCAAGCGTTAAGTGTCTTTAAAAGGTTTAAATATTGGACTGAAAAACAAACTGGTTTTAAAATTAAGAATTTCCAAACTGATAATGGTTCTGAATATGTATCTAAAAAATTTTCAGATTATTTAAATAGATGTGGAATTCAAAGACGATTAACAGTGCCATATACACCTCAACAAAATGGAGTCTGTAAACGAATGAATCGGACGTTATTGGATATGGGAAGATGTATACTACTTGAAGCAAAATTACATGGACGTTTTTGGGCAGAAACTATTAATACGGCAGTTCACATCAGAAATCGATGCCCGAACAGCGCACTAAAAGGTGAAGTTTCATTTTACCTCCGGAAAGGTAAGCGGCCAACAGTTTCATATTTTAAGACATTTGGATCAAGAGGATTTGTTTTAAATAAAATACCGAATAAAGGAAAATTTCAACCAAGATCAAAATCGTGTATTTTCCTGGGATATTCTGAAAAATCTAAAGGATATCGAGTATGGTTAACTAATAAAAACAAATTCCAGATAACACGAAATGTAAAAATATTGAATGAAGATTTGATCGAAAAAGATGAAAATAATTCAACTTATCTCGAATATCTTATTCCATTAGGTCAAAATGAACCAAATGAAAACAGAAAAACCTCTGATGCTCAAACACAGCCACTGCAGCAAAGAGCAAGAGGCCGTCCCAGAAAAATAAAAACTGGAAGAAAGGGTAGGCCATTGTGGCGTTAAGTGTTCAACTGGAGATGAAAGTACATCAATTGGATGTGGAAACAGTATATTTAAATGGAGATTTGGATAAACCATTATATATGGAGATTCCAGAAAATTTAAAGGAACATTTATTAAAAATGAAGAAATCGAAAGATATTTTAATAAAAAATGAAGCATCGAAAAAGCTGAATGATATGAACCAAGGCAACAAAGTGGGTGCCTTAAAGAAAGCTTTGTATGGCCTGAAACAATCTGGAAGACAATGGTTTAAGAAACTGGATGAAACTTTAGTGAAACTAGGATTCAAAGCAAGTGACTATGACCCATGCCTTTACATTAAAAAGGAAAAAGGAAATTTCATGTTTTTAGGAATCTACGTTGATGATTTAATTCTTATATCCAAAAACACGAAATTAGTCAGTGAAATCAAGAAAAGTTTGATGCAAAAATTCAAGATGAAAGACCTGGGTTTAATTAAATATTTCCTAGGAATCGAATTTAATTATGATGAGAAGAAAAGTGAAATATGTCTATCACAAAAGAAATATATTTTAGATCTTTTGACAAAATGATAAAATGAATGATTGCAAACCCAAAATGAATGATTGCAAACCCGTAGTAACACCTCTGGATCCTTCAAGAAAACTAATAAAGCCTGAAACGATTAATGAAGAATCAAGAAAACTTCCTTTTAGGGAATTAATTGGATCCTCATTGTACTTAGCAGTTGCCACACGTCCAGACATTAGTTATGCGGTGAATTCCTTGAGCCAATTCAACAATTGAATGAAGATCACTGGCAAGCTGCAAAAAGAGTGCTGCGATATCTAAAAGGAACAATTGACAATCATTTGAAATTCGCAAGAACAAAGGAGAAATTAAAAGGATATGCCGACGCCGATTGGGGAAATTGCCCTGTGGATAGAAAATCGTATTCTGGATATGTATTTACTTTTGGAGGAGCTGCCATATCTTGGGAGGCTAAAAAGCAACAGACCGTTGCTCTTTCAACTGTCGAAGCAGAATATATGGCGCTAACAGAAGCAGCAAAAGAAGCAATACATCTAGGAAGATTTTTAACCAATATCGGATAGTCGACTTCTCCTGTAAAAGTCAGCTGTGATAGCCAAGGAGCCAGTAAATTAGCAGAAAACCCTATGTACCATTCACGTACAAAACACATAGATATTAAACATCATTTTGTTCGTGAATGCCTTAAAAATAAAAATATTGAAATCGAATATTTGCCCTCAGAAGAAATGCCAGCCGACGTTTTAACCAAGCCCCTATCATGTGAGAAACATGAAAAATGTCTTATAAATTTTGGAATTGAAAAAGGGGCGAAGACTTCGTTTGAGAGGGGGTGTTGAAGTTATAACAACCTCAGTCTTAAAGGGCTCCCGCTTGTTCGCCCTGCTCTCCCTCTCCTTATCATATGTTCACCTAGCGGTTCATCTCCACTCCTCACCTGACCTCTGATAATCATTACTATTCAATAAACGCTATTTTATTCTAATATGTGTCTTTACTTTATACAGCTCCCAAATATATCATAAAATATCCAACAGATTCTTATCTATTACTTGAGGAATAAACCATTCTACATTGGATTTTGACGTTTTTTTGAATTTAAGTCAACGTGGACTGCAAATAGCAAGTGATATCTGATTAATAATAAAGGAATAAACATATTAATATTTCAAATGACTTTGGATAAAGTTTAGCAACGATCCGTTGTAGTTTATTTATAATGATATTGAGAAAAAATTTCAGAGATAAGGTCAGAGTTGAAGGTACCTCTGGATGCAGGAATTGAATGAAGGTCATGGGAAAAGGTTCAAAGGGTTCAAGTCTCTAGAAGTCATAGGTTGCCTAATGCTTGTGTTCGATTAGTAACTAATTTTATCACGAAGGGGGTGATGATTGTTTGAAAATTCTTGTATTTCGCGTAAATGAAGCTTTAGGAGATTATTAATTTTATCTCGCACGATACGATATATAGATACCGGCTGTCTAACGGGCCATGGAATTTATATATAGAATAAATAAATAAAGCTACTGGTTTTGCCATCCCTGTCATTGGATATTGGCATTTTTAATTGCATACAAATCTGAATAAAATAAATAGTATCGTAAATGGCTTATGGCTAGAAAGGCCGAAAAGCAAAAAAAATCTATATTGAGTGATATTATCAAAAATCAGCAACCGCTAGAGGCACTACTCAACGAGAAGTAAAAGTAATTAATAACTCTATAATCTCGAAGGGTCATGCCTATCACGATTTTTCAAAAAAACATTATTTAATAATGACTTAATTATTCATTAAATTAAAATATAATTAGTAATATTAGGTTGTTTCAAAAGTTTTGTCCGAATGAAATTTCGCAAACCATCGTCGAACAGTGCGTTCATTAACATTATCATTGCCAAATGCCTGGTTAATTTTTCGGGCTGTTTTGGTTCAATTTGAATTCGTAGAGAAAAATTGGCCGTAAATCGCTTAACGACATCATTTAGTAAAAACCTGAAAAGAGGCAAAAAATTAAAATTTGGAAAAAATGAACAGCATCAATGTACAGAGTACAAAATTCTCTATCGATCAGTATATACCACGACACAGTAGAATAAATTTTTATCGAGATATGGAGCTACAAAAACACATGTCATTTAAACGGACAAAACTTTTGAAACAACCTAATAATAAAATGTATTTCTATAGTGTGATAAGTAAAGCTTGAAGTTAAAATAATACAAATTACTTAGTTACTATAGTTTTGGAAAAATCTAAATTAAAATATATTTAAGTGTAATCATTTCGGATACCTGTGTTTAGTTAGTAACGAGTATTTTTAAATAAAATATTATCAAAGTTTACAATAAATTTTTTACAAAATTTTTAATTAATATTGTCTAATTAATACATTTTGCATTAAACATAAGATCCTATATATATATATATAGGGTCCGCCATCTAACGTTTTTTTTTCAATTAGTGCTTATTTCGTGAATGGTAACACTTAGCTCATGTTTGATTTGACAGATAATTAGTTTTATCCTTCCGCTGAACGAATATGGTTGTGTATACGCTTGAACAACGCTGGGAAATATTGCGACATTACTTTGAAAATCATGGTAATGTTGAAGAATGTGTGCGAAAATTGCGTACGGATTTTGGAAGAAGAGAAGCACCGTCAGCTCCGTATGTTCGTTATCTTGTGAAAAAACTGAAAGAAACTGGCATCCTCATCGATAAACCAAAGCGTGAAAAGCCAAAAACAGTGCGTACACCCGAGAATATTGCTGCTGTGGCAGAAAGTGTGCGTAAGGCGCCATCAACATCAATTCACCGTCGTTCTCAACAATTGAACATTTCGGAGACATCATTGAGACGAATTTTGCATAAAGACCTTGGTATGACGCCATACAAAGTCCAATTGGTTCAGGAGTTGAAGCCAATTGACCATCCAATGCGTTTTCGCTTCGCTAATTGACTTACAGAAGATGCCGATTTTGCCAAAAAAATCATCTTTTCAGATGAAGCTCATTTTGATCTTGGCGGGTATGTAAACAAGCAAAATTTGCGCATTTGGGGCACAGAAAACCCGCACGCATACATTGAAAAGCCGACGCACCCAAAACGAGTCACTGTTTGGTGCGGATTTTGGTCCAGAGACATAATTGGGCCATTTTTCTTCGAAAATGAGCAAGGAGTGGCCGTTACAGTCAATGGCGATCGTTATCGGGCCATGTTGAACGAATTTTTGTTCACAAAAATTGAAGAGGAGGATATTGGCAACATTTGGTTTCAACAGGACGGCGCTACGTGCCACACAGCCGAAGCTACACTCGATGTTTTGCGCCCTGTTTTTGAAGATCGCATTATCAGCCGCAGAGCTGATGTCGTTTGGCCACCTCGGAGCTGCGATTTGACACCGTTGGACTAATAATTGAATATTTGTAGGGTGCCGTCAAAGATAAGTGTTACGCCGACAAGCCAGAGACAATTGACGCTTTAAAGGACAATATTCGTGAAGCCATTGGTGAAATACAGCTGCACACAATCGATAATGTGCTTAAAAATTGGACCGATCGTGTAGGCTACTGGCCAGCCGAGGCAGCAATTTGAATGAAATTATTTTCCATTATTAACCGGAAGGATTGTACTTTCAAATAAAAAAAGAAATTTGAGAAAATATTCAGTAGTTTTTTTATAGCATTTAAAAAAAAAAAGTTATTTGGCGGACCCTATATATATATAATATAGATATATATAATATAGAGAGGGAGATTTTAATTTGCTTGTCTTTATTAATAAAACTTAAAAAAATAAAAAGTTAATATTATTTAGAAAAAATAAAAAAATATATATTGATAAATCTTGTAAATTAATTAGGTTAAGTTGAGAAAAGATGTTTTTAAAATATACCAATGTTTATGATAATTTAAACAACTGTTTTGCTTCTGCTAAAATTTTGGCAATTAAAACTTGACCTTTAAAATTCAAACCGTTTAATATCTGACAGGCTTTAGCATCTTCAAGAGTATTAAAATAAACTTGACAGTAATTGCTAGAAAAGAAAAAAACAAATAATATAAAACTTGTAATTAGTAATTCTCTTAAATCTAATCTACACACAAAAGCATTGTTGATCAGAAAATCAAGTTCTCTTTTTCTAGACAAAGGCAATATAAGCAGCTGGAGTGAAAAGACTCGGTCTTCAGGTAGTTGTTTCGCGACAATACTAGCAAAAAGTTAATGCTAGAGTATATAGAACAGACAATAAGGATTCATAATTCATAAGCCCAAAACTTTTAGCTGTTTATGTACCGATTCTAGCCAATCCCGTGCTCGTTTGACAAATCTGGCACCATTGTAAGAGATTGAATATTTTTATATTAAAATGACAGATAAAATACATTTTAAAAGTTAAAATTTTTTTATAAAAATCGTTTTGTTATTTTTTAACAAATATAATCAACGCCTACGTTACACCTTATGAAAATTATAATTTTGAAAAAATTTAGAGCATGCGCGCTTTATTCATCTGTCGCTGGTTAAATAAATGCGCTGTTGCCAAATTGTTTTTAGTGTAAATTTTTTTATACATTTTTCATTATTTATTCCTTATTATCTCAGAAACTGTGTTGTAACTATGAATCAAAATTGTCTTAAAATATGTATTGGTTATTGTTTAATGTTGGTTTAGTTTTTTATAAAAATGTTAACAAGGGTTTCTTAATTATAATTAAATATGTATGTAAATTTTCCGATATCCCGTATAGTGCAATGTTTAAGAGGCTGAAAAACTCTAATTTTGAAATTTAATATCTCGGAACTATATTGTTCATAAATTTCGTTTTGACACCAATCGATGCAGAAGTATTTAAATAATAATATGTCTAAATTTCAAAAAAATCCTAAGAAAACTCATTGGCGGAACAACTACCTTAAGCGGGTTTTCGGGGTTTTCTTATCTCTGTTAACCAAAAAACAACAACTAATGTTGAGGAGCTTTTTAAAAACACTGTTGGTGAGCAATATAGCATGTACCAGGAATCGAACTCGAGCCTTCTCACTCTTAGTAGACAACTCTCCCCCTTGACAATTTGATAACCTTCAACTCTGACCCAATCCCTGAAATTTCTTTTTCTTTTCACGGTACCAGTTGCACCCCAGACTAAAGAGGTTGTTCGAGTATACTAGAACTTGAGTAAAAAATAAATTTCTGTCTCCTAATAAGCTAATAAATTTTTTGGGGCAAATAAAATTTTTCAAAATTTGATCTTCTGTTTCAGGGTTCATTTCCTTTCCATATAATTGTTATACCATTTAAAAAAACAAAAATTATCAAGTTATGTTTTAAGTATACTTGAATGTTATTCTGCTGGCGACTGAATGAAATATCTAGTACCAAGCCGTATTTTATATTATCCCAACCAAAACATTCTGTGAAAAAACAGGTCAAGTTCGAAAAAGTAGTGAAATCTACTGTGCAGCAAGTTATATTTGCCAAAAATAATTCAGTTGAGAAAATAGTACGTTCAATTAAATGCATTCTTTCCATTTTGAATGACAATCCAAATTTATGGATTCTAAATTTTTAATTTAGATTATTTTCATGAAACTTAGCTGTTCACGAATTTAGTCCATTGACACTTACAGTATAATTCGTAACAGACAAGTTTCATGAAAATAATCTAAATTAAAAATTTAGAATCCATAAATTTAGATTGTCATTCAAAATGAAAAGAATGCATTTTAATTGAAAGTACTATTTTCTCAACTTAATTATTCTTGTAGCTATTTTCTCAGGTCCATATCTCAGAATCCATTTAAGCTATATTATTGAAATTTAGTACTCTCTTCAAGATGGATTACATAATTACTTGTGTATAATTTCAGCTCTATATCTCAAATGGGTTCCGAGCTGCAGGGGTATCGAAATTGGCTCGAAATGGTTCGTGTAAATAGCTTGCAGCGTGTACGGCCAAGCCAATGATCGAACTTGGCCTGCACACACTGTGCGCTTTGATTATAAATACAAACAAGCGAATGTTTTGGTTTAAAAAATATTTTTTTTTTTAATTTCAACATCATTAGAGACTCTGAGTGAAATTATATAAATTATGAATGTAAATTTTTAATAAGTATACAGCTAGTGATTAAATTAGTAAAAATAATACTTGTTATAATAATATAATTTAACTTACACTGTTTCTCCTTTTAATAAAATACTTTTAGTAAATGAAACATGTATAGGATTGAATTCTTGACACAATGTAACAACATCCATAAAAGTCATTTCCTTTGACATATTTATAATAAGTATAGTATTGCTTTCAGATATTTTGGGCTTAGCGATTTCTGTAATTTCGTTTCTTAAAGAAGAAAGATCCAAATCTAAAATTAAAAAAAAATTTAGAATTTAAATTTTTATAAAATGAAATTTATAAATTTCTTTATATATACCTTCTTGAGTTAATCCATCGTTTTGAACTAAAAAAGAAAAGTTAGATTAAAATAGATTCACATAATTTATTAATATAATTTTGTGTTATATACTTGGATCGAGAGGCGGTGGAGGAGGTAGATCCAAAGGCATTTCTTCAACTAAAAAATAAAAGTTTTAAAATTAAAATATTATTAATATTTAAGGATTCTAAAACTAATTGATTAAAGAAAACTACATTATACAAAACGGTAAGAAGCAAATAACTTTTCAAAATTTTTATCAAATGTCGAAAAATGAGAAAAATTATTTTAAGAATTTTTTAGATTAAATAATATTTTCTTAAAATATATTATATATGCATACCTACTAATCTAATTGAATTAATGGGAAATTTTATATTGAATTTATAGATATTTATTTCTTTAATTCTCAATTGAGCAAATCTCAGAATTCTCTAATCAAGTTTTATAGTGATATAGATAGCGTATTTATATTTACAATCATAATTTAAATAAATTTTAATAGGTATTAGGTAATATAAAACTTAATAAATCATTCCCGAAATCACCTATCCTTTATTTCTCATTGTATTGGTTCAAATATCCGATTGGATGTGGTTAATTCGTTTTGTTGTATAAGTAAGCTGGTAACTTCACAAAGAAATTCTTAATTGAGAGCACATCGACCTTTTATGCGATTCAGAATACGTTTGTGAAGGGACCATTAAAAAAACGAATTTGCCTACATCCAATCGAGTATGTGGCAATTCTACGGTAACTGTGGCGCCGCGATCTGACGATGGATTCTTATAGTACTAACCAAAATAAGACGAAAATGAAGAAAACCATTTTTCGAGATTTCGCTTAGTTTTCGGGATATCCAGTTTAAAAAATACTGTTTTTTTAACCGACTTCAAAAAAGGAGGAGGTTCTCTATTAGACTGAATTTTTTTTTGTGCCTATGTTACCTCATATCTCCGCCAAATGTGAACCGATTTTGAAAAAAATTTTGCATTGGGTTCAGTCTAGCTTCCGATTGGTCCCATTTTTTTTTTATTGGTATTAGACCTTTTTTGTTAGGTTTGTTCAGGACTAACTTCGTTGTTTATGAACCGATTTCGATGATTCTTTTGTATCTTAGGGATGGTGTCATATTAATTTGGTCAAGTTCTGATGATATGATCATTATTAATAACATCACTAAGAAAAATAAAAATAATTTTTAAGAAAAAAATAAAACCGACTTCAAAAAATTAAATGCAACAAATAAAATACACTAAAAGGTATAAATAATTATTATCTTATTTAGTTACAACTAAACGGCGAAATATTAACATAAAATTACTTTTTGATGTCGGTACCAAACAAACTATACCTATAAGCGAGCATACCCTCCAAACGTACTAAGTAGGATCCGTCGAGTGCAATTCATAAAAGGTATAGTGTTTGGCACCGACTTCAAAAAGTAATGTTAATATTTCGTCGTTTAGTTGTAACTAAATAAGATAATAATTATTTTATACCTTTTAGTGTATTTTATTTGTTACATTTTAATTTTTTGAAGTCGGTTTTTATTTTTTTTTTTTTTTTTGGCTTTTCGGCCTTTCTAACCATAAGCCAAATTTACGATACTATATATTTTTAAATTTTGTCTCTACCCCGGGGGTCAGATTTTAGCCGGAATGCCTCGAGTCGGATTCGAACCCGGGTCCACTTGGTTAGCAGGATGATAGAAAATGAATATTAATTAAAAAATAATTAGTAAATACCCAAAAAAATTCGAATATGTAAAGTCGTTGCCGGTTCGGTTAATATATATACGAGCCGAACCGAGACGAACTGAATATATCTTAACCGAACCTTTCAAAGTTTGTTCGGGAACCCATTTTTTATCTAAATGAACCGAGATGATGAATATAACCGAACCTATGAAAAGTTCTAAAAATGAAAATTGCCAACGCTCACTTGAGACAATTTGAGACATCACAGTCCATAAACTCAATTTCAGTTCAAATTTCTAGTTTGAAATTTTATTTTTACTTTCCTACTTATTTTATCTAGTTCTAAAAGAATCCGTCATCGGATAGCGGCTCCACGTGGAACCCATAATACTACGGTTTCCGTGGTTTCTATAAATAAACAATTGAAAAATAAAAGTAAATAAATACAAAAAACAGTATTTTTTAAACTGGATATCTCGAAAACTAAGAGAAATCTCAAAAAATGGCATTCTTCATTTTCGTCTTATTTTGGTGTATACTATAAGAATCCATCGTCAGATCGCGGCGCCACAGTTACAGTAGAATCCCCGAGAAACCATGAGAAATAACAAATGAAATATTTCTAATTAAAAAGAATAATGATGATGGTCAAACCTTCGGAACTATAGACCCCAACAAATAAATTCTATATACAATAAAAAACAATCTAGAAACCGTTATTTAAAAATTCAGATGTTTTAGGAGAAATTTTCCTTTTACATAGAAATATTAAGAAATTTGGAAAAATAGTTGCATTAAAATAATTATTTTTATTATTATTTAAGGTAGGTAATTTCAACTCCAAAACAAACTTTATCATTGTCTCTCGGCTGGCACTTGAGAGGCATTTGAGGCAGTTTTTAATGAAGAAGAACTGAAAACTTCGGAAACAAGGATTGTAAGCCCATTCTCTTTAAATTTGGATATGTCGGATGATGAAGAACTAAAGGAAGATCTTTTAGAACTGCGCATAAATCGTTTTCTTCGAATGCAGTTTACAAGCAATACTTTAGAACAATATTAATGTTCGGCAATGAATATATTCCTAATCCCCGATTGGTCACTAACTATGCTCATCCCATTTGAGACGACATAGTTACGGGAGTCTGGATTTAGTGCCCTTTTGTTAATCAAAATAAATTTCAGAAATCGCTTGGATGGAAAAGCAGATATGCAAATTGTTATTAGCAAAAAAGTGCCACGATTTTAAAAACTTATTCAATAAATAGAAACAAAAGGTTCATTAATTTTTTTTAAGATTTATGCAAATGTTCATTTTTGTTTACTAAAAAAAATTTGATTATACAACTTTGTTTTCGTTATTTTTTTTTTTTTAGAAACTGCTTTAGGTGGTGTAAGAGCATATTAAAAATTTATAGGGGTGCGGGACAAGAAAATGGTTGGGAATGCGTGCTCTACATAAACAAGCGCTGAAAAAGAAGTCGAGAAGGAAAAATACTACTTGATTCCTTCATTGATCCTTTTGAACACTGAAGAAGGAAAGATCTTACAAAATGTCGGTTTCAAAAAAATGTACAAAGAAAACTTTCGAATAAATAATTTTTCATACGAAATCTGCTTTTTATTTATTCATGGAGTGCCTTTCACTCAATTTTCAGCTATAAATCTACCAGTCTGTCTCCAAAGAAAAACTTATAACCTATTAAGAAATAACGATTTTTATCCTCACTTATGTGAGCAATACCCTCTTCGTTTCATAAGAAAATACTAATTATTGAAAAAAAATCTCACAAATACGAATTTATCTAAAAAACTTACTGGATTTCATTGGTCCTCTTGGTTGCGGGAACTGTGTTTGTGTTCGATGATTAAATTCAGGTTTTATTCCGTGGGCTGTATTAGGTTTATAGACCGGAGGGATATTATTAGCCTCTCGTGAATTTGAATATCTATTTTTTGAGTTGGCATTAGGTAACTTAAGGCTCTCAGTTTCTTCTTTCGAATTTAAAGAATTTGTAAAACTAGAATTAGATTTGTCTTTATCTGAATAATCTTTAGGAAAAGGTTTGTCATGTCTGTTGTTTTGATTTTGGTGTTGGCGTTTGGGTTTTCTAGTACTCAACTGACGAGCGTTGCCGATATTCAATGTTTCGTTGAGTCCATTAGAACGGGGGTCTTCATTGCTATAAAAAAAGAACAAAAAATAGAAAACTTTTAACATAAAATATACAATATTTTTTATAAAATTAATTGAAAAAAAAACGAACAAATATATTAATTTTATTGAAATGTAATAAGGATGGTTTTAACCTCACTTCTATGCTACTGATATGGGAATCCCCAATAAAGTACCTCGCACTCTAAGAAAGGAGTTAAGACTTTTGTGACATCTCATCAAATATGAAAACAATTGGGGAGGTATTGCTTACAAGCCCATTAGAAATTATGTATTTTTTCTTAATTAATATGATCACAGCCAATGAAAATATGAGAATATTTTTTTAAATTCAATTTATTGTTACAGATTTGATAAGATTTTAAAAATAAAAAATTACGAATCATAATTTCGTTTTAATTAAAATTTCCTCTAAAATAAAAGTTAGTTAAGATGTGACATCACAAATGGGTAACAGGGGCCAAATAACAACGAAAATTGCGTGATGAAATTACTTAATGGATGGTCTCTATTATATAAAATAAATGGGAAAGTAAAAAACTAGAAGAAATGTAATAAATAGATAAAAAAAACCTTCTTTGATTCATTTTCATTCAAGCTCCGCTTCAGCAACGATTAGTATAATATTTGACTAAGTTGCAGAAATTTTAGCTATTGAAATGTCAATCCTAACGTTGTTAGTAAGAAAGATTTTTCATCAAGTGGGAGCGGGAAGTAAATATCTCGGGGGGGAAAGGCGGCTTCATTTGAATGGACCTCTGTCTAGGTTGGGACTGATAAGATACAGACGGGCTTAGGTTTTAGAAATGATTTTTGATGGTTAGTTCCGGCCAGAGAGACTAGAAGGAAAGAGATGATAATTATGAGGGTAATCTGTAATTTAAAATAATATTTAATTAATTATTATATTATAATATTCTTAATAATAAACAATCATAAAACGTTTTTAAATATTTAAACGTTTCGGGAGAAAGTGTCTCTTTATAAATTAAATTATTTTGATTCAAAAGAGGTTCTTTGTCTTTTAATTTTGAAAATGGGAATGATAACGAATTAGTAGATTTGAAGGTGGCATGAATATTATGAATAAATAATATTTTTTTAATGTATTCGGATAACCCTTTTACCATATATATGGAAAAGAGATGTATCTTAAAATTTCTTTATCATGTTATTATTATTTTGATTTGAGTTAATTACAGATATTTTTAATAGAGATAGATGAATGAATGTTTTTTTAATCATTTCCAAATTTTCGGCGTGAAATTTTTCTTTTGATAATCTTAAAGTTCTTTTCATTTGTCCAATTACTTTTTTTGATAATTAGGATGGCTAGACAAAAAATATTTAATATCTTAGGGCCAGTTGTATGTCGGTTGGTAAACTCTTTTTAAACGTTGGCAAAGGGTAAAGCCTTAGAATTCACCTTGTGCCCCGTGGGATGATCAATCAGATGACAGGCAGGATGACAGATTCGCTTCCGAGTAGTTTAAATTTTTTAGATTTACAAGAGGAGATGTTAGGGGTGAATGTGAAATTTGGACGTATAAGTAGGGTGATTGTTGGGTTATATAGATCTCCTAGTCAGGACTTCAACATTTTAGAAAACTTAGATAATTTTTTAAATTGTACATCTATGCAAAGTAAGGATATTTTAGTATGTGGAGATTTAAATTTGCCTAATGTAAATTGGTCATCTGCGACAAATAGTAATTCTCTTGCTCAAATTTTGGTTGATGATATTTTCAAAAGTAGAAATTTTATCCAAATTGTTAGGGAGGGGACTAGGAAGAGGTCCAGTGGGCAAGCGTCTGTCCTCGATGTCTGTTTAACCAACTTTGATAGTGATAATATGAGAGTCACTATTGAAGATGGAATTAGTGATCATTATTCTGTGGTAATAGAATATTCGGGATCAGTTAGTCAGTCTCTAACCTTCGAAAAGAAGCATTGGCTGTATAGATTAGGAGATAAAATGGGATTTAATAATTTTTTGGAATCTAAATTTTTAGAATGGTCTGTAATTCGGGATGTAGATCAGCAATGGGATGGGCTTATGAATCTTTTGGAAGAAGGAAAATATAAATTTATTCCCTCTAAATTAGTTAAAGTGGGTAACGATCCTGTTTACTATGATAGAACCATTAAGAATTTAAAACGGAAATGTAGGATAGCATATTCTAATAGGAATAAGTCTTCGAATCATAAAAGAAAATTCCGAGAGCTAAATAGGCTGTTAATTGAAAAAAAGAATTTGACTAGAGTTAATTATTTGAATAATTATATAGATAGGAATTGTAGTAATAGAAATTGGTTTAATGTTTATTCGTTTCTTAAGGAATTAAATGTTTCGGCAAATGTCCCTGCGCTTTTAGGGGATGATGGTGAATTGGTTGAGGATAATGTGTTGAAGGCAAATTTATTAAATAGACAGTATTCGTCCGTTTTTGTACCTCTAGAGGAGGGTGAGTTAG
This sequence comes from Forficula auricularia, assembly GCA_024734495.1. Lineage (NCBI taxonomy): Eukaryota > Metazoa > Arthropoda > Insecta > Dermaptera > Forficulidae > Forficula > Forficula auricularia. The sequence continues at coordinate 3,113,834 of JALMQS010000841.1, read as the reverse complement.
TTGATGGAGGTTCTAGTGATAGTCAGATGGAGGATTTAGTCATTTTGGAATCGGATGTAGCATTAGGTATTAAGAGGTTAAAACCAGGAAAGGCCTCGGGGGAGGATGAAATTAATAGTGATCTCTTGAAATTTGTAGTGGATAGTATTTCAAAATTTTTATGTTTACTTTTTAATAGATGTTTGGATGAGGGAACTATGCCTATTGGTTGGAAAAGAGCGTTAGTTACTCCTGTTTATAAAGGGGAGATAAGAGCTTAGCTTGTAATTATAGGCCAGTGAGTTTAACAAGTCTGGTGGGCAAAATTTTAGAGAGGTTGGTAGGCTCTCGTATCCGCTCGTATTTGGAAGGGCAAGGATGGTTCTATCATAGGCAACTTGGTTTTAGAAAAAATTATTCCTGTAATTCTCAATTAGTTTCTTTTATTCAGGAATTACAGGAAGCTTTGGATAAAAGTCAGTGTGTAGATGCAGTATTTTTGGACTTTGATGGGTTCTTGATTCTTAGAGAAAATACCCCATGGTGTGGTATGTGCAACTCTAGAATCATAGTGGACCATGTATTAATTGAAAATCACTTTCAATTTAGCCCATTCCCTTCTCTCCAATAAGCTAGACCATCCTAATTCATTAATCATTGAAGTGACACTACTAAACCTATCAAATTTACCAAAAACAAATCTAGCCGCCCTCCTTTGTACCATATCAATTTTTCTCTCTAATCGTTGTGGATGTTTGTCCCAAACCACAGAACAATACTCTAAATTAGGTCTTACATAAGTTAAATAAACTTTTGACTTAACTTCTCTAGATGTACCCTTCAAAATTCTACCAAACATCCCCAATTTCCTATAAGCCTTATTGACTATATAACTAATATGCATATCCCACTTTAAATTTGCCTGAATATGTATGCCTAAATATTTATAAAATTTAGATTCATTGATAATATTTCCACCAATGTAATAATTTTGAGGACTAACCAGATTTCTAGTACTAAATCTAACCAAATTTGACTTGGAATGGTTTAGTTCCATTGAATTGGATCTACACCATCCTTCAATTTGATCCAGGTCATTCTGTAAAGTAAGGCTATCACAATCATTATCAATTACTCTATATACGACACAATCATCCGCGAAAAGCCTAATAGATGATTGCACGATAGAAGGCAAATCATTTACATATATAAGAAAAAGAAGAGGACCCAGAACACTACCTTGAATCACCCCAGACGTGACATCTACTCTATCAGACAGACCATTACCCACTTTTACAATTTGAGTTCTATCCTAAGAAAACACCGAATAAATTTAATTAACTTAACAGACAACCCTGACGAGTTTAATTTTTCTAAAATAATTTTATGACTGACTTTATCGAAAGCCTTGGCAAAGTCCAAAAATACTGCCTCTACACACTGACTTTTATCTAAAGCTTCCTGTAATTCCTGAATAAAAGAAACTAATTGAGAAAAAGAAAGAAACAGACACTTTCTAAAATATGATTTGCCCAATTAATCCTTCTAAAATCTACATCCCTTCTATAAATTATACCACTAAATATTAATTTTGCTCCCTGAAATTTATTTCTAAGAGAAATAACTAATCTATCAAATTTTAAACGGAATACCTCAGCAGTAATATCATAGATATTATGCGTGCCTACATGAATAAAAACTAAATCCTTTCTAGCCCCTACATACCTCTCTACCATATTTTCCAACTGTTCAAATCTTATACCGGGGAAACACCATGAACTAAACCCCCGGGATGCAGTATAAGATGCCGAATATTTAAATAAACTATCCCCTAAAAACTGAACTGGTATTCATCACAGAGCCCAATATCGGCCGTCGATCAAAGGGATTGACTTCCCAACGTTATATCGAAGAGATCCTGGTGGATCACGTAGTGCCTTTTTCCAGATATATCGGCGTAAATTTCATTTTCATGCAAGATAACGCAAGACCACACCCCGTTGCTATAGTACGCCAGTACTTGGAAGAGGTTGAAGTGCCGGTTATGGAGTGGCCTTCTCGAATCCCAGATCTCAATACCATTGAGCATCTATGGGACGAACTGAAAAAACGGGTACGATCAAGAAACACGGTGCCTACGAGCCTCGGAGAGATTCAAACCGCAATTAATGAAGAATGGGATAGGATACCGCAGGATTTAAAAAAAAAATTGATTTCGATAAAACATCGAATGCAAGCTGTAATTCAGGCCAGGGGAGGTAATACCTCGTATTAATAAATGCTTATTTTACTAATTTCATTGTTTGATTACCCTTTTATACCTTCTCAAAATCTCACAAACATCGTTATCTCAAACGAGCAATTTCGGAATCTGTTGTTCTTTTGTTAGTAATCTAATGATTTTGAAGGTCAAAGGTAAACATTTTGTGTTTTTAGAGCTAACATTGTGTACTTTAATTTAATCAAAATAGTACTAGCAAAAAAAAAATTAATTTAAAATATATTCAAGTTTGAAGTTAAAATGTAGGGGGTGTGCGATTTGTTTGCTCTCGAGTGTATTATACTCACTTAGCTAGCCATCGTCAATTCTTTATATTACACTACAAGTAGTCGAGCTTAACAATTAACGTCTAGACGGTATTAAAAACTAAAGATTTATCTTTAAATTTATGACATAACACAAGCCTGATAATTTTAAGGACTAAATAAAAACAAGAACAATGAATGTTATATGGAATAAATCACACATAAAAGATATACATACACATAGTATTGTATTGTATTTATTTGATAAAAAAAAACTATGTTTACTCACCTTTTCTTTTTGTAAGCTTTTCTTAGTTTGAAGTAAGGATCATTTTTCAAGCCATTTATACAGTTAACAAGATCTTCTTTTTTTGTATAACGAATGAATACTAAACGATCTACCTTTCGAAGATTTTGCAAATCCCCAAATCGATTAAACACTCTTATTATTTCTTCATCTGATTTAGACTGATAATTGATAAAACATGTACAATAAGTACCATCGTCATTAATTTTAATCTGTGATTCATCAGTCTGAAAATTAAAAAATGAATTAAAGAGATTGAAGATTTTATAAAATTATGATAAAATTAATGTTTACCAGATAGTCATCCATTTCTATCAAAATTTGTTAAACATGTGCTGAAAGAAAATTAAATTGATAGTAGGTACTCAATTACTCAATTAAGCCAAGATTGTTAAAACAAAATATGTAGAGAAGATGTCAAAGTGTTTATAATAATTAAATATCAAATAGTATAATATTAAAAACAATTGATATTTATCAAGAAAATCGATAATAAAACATTATAGAAATAAATTTAATCCTTATTTCAAAGTTATTTTGAGGTTTCGCTTTTATAAAATATACATATATATATATATTTTATATATATGCATGTTTTGAATGCATAGATGGCAGGAATAGCAAACTTAATGGAATACAAAATAAAAATATTATTAAAGAACCTGCAAAATATATATATAATATTTATTAAAAAATTAAAAAACTAGTAAAAGAGTAAAAATATTTATTTGAAATAACAAATATATATAGATATTTTTTAAAAATTAATTAAAGGATAAAACACTGTGATCAAAGATAAATTGTTGCCATCTTGACTTCTACTAATTCTATCACTCCTCACTTAACACCTGTATTATTATTCATTGTTAACAAGAAAGAAAGAAAAATGGTTAGTTATCTATAAATATTAATTAAATCTTTTAGATATTTATTTAAAGAAGTGATTATTTTTGTTATCACGCTTATGCGATTCAATATAATTCCTTTATTTTTTGTCATGCATTTTATTAAAAATAAACATAACCTAAATAAGTTTTATATTATTTCATTGTTTTTGAAATTATTTATTTCCTAAGCAATTTATACTTTTTTTTCGTTTCAGCAACCCCAAATTATTTTATTGAAAGAGGGAACCGAAAATTCCCAAGGTAAACCTCAGCTAGTATCTAACATAAATGCTTGCCAAGCCGTTGTAGATGCTGTGAGGACCACTTTAGGTCCTCGCGGTATGGATAAACTTATCGTATCAGGAAATGGAAAGTCCACAATATCTAATGATGGAGCTACTATTATGAAACTTCTAGATATTGTTCACCCGGCTGCTAAAACTCTTGTAGACATTGCTAAATCTCAAGATGCAGAGGTAATTTCCTATTTATTAATTTCTTTAAATGATAAGTTTGTTAGAATGTGCAACATCTCTAAGTTAGGACAGACTATGAATTGTGAAAGAAACCATATTTAACAAAGACTTATTTGGCCATTGTCAAGTCTGAGAAAATGGTGGGCGTAAAATAGCGTCTCTACCTGCTAAGAAAGACGAGTTATTTCTAAATAGATTTTGTTTCAGAAGTAATCTGATCTTTTCAAGAGGAATCTGAAGACTCTCTGTGTAAACTTTTTTAGATATTTCACTTGAGATGTTTGACTAAATTCACAAAGAGCAAACATTGGGTACAGCCGAGGGGTGAACCGCGACCTAAAATCGTGTACACCTACTCCCACTTTCATTTCCAAGTAGAAGACAATAGATGACAATAGATTATCTAATGAATTCCAAAGAGGGTGTACACCTAATTCCAATCGCGGTTCACCCCTCGGGTACAACAAATCTATTTAAAAACTTCCAAATACAATTTTTTTAATGTGAGTACTTATCAGAAAGATCTGTAAAATTTCATTAAATTCTCCCGCATACAACAAAAGGAAGGGAGCACAGATAAAAGATATATGGAAGGGAGTGGGGCGTGATTTTCCTATCACACACAATATTATTTACATTTTTAAGACTATTGGGCTTTTTGAATAGCTCAATTTTGATGTCGTGACAGTTTTTCGGGTTTTGATTGAAAGATTTTATTATTTCTAGAGATTCAAATAAACTTAATTTAACGATGGTCGGGTTCTTTTGAATAATTGCTGACTCTTCAAGAAATGAGTGATTATTTGTTCCAAGATATTTTACAAAAGAATTCCCCTTTGTTCCTACTGAGATCTCAAAAAATGTTCTGTTACTCCAATATTAAAAAATTTATTTGCACGAAATTTTCTCTGAAGAGAGACGGAGTGGTAGAACTTTTAATTGAAAGTAATGGAAGGCAGTCCAGGGGTAGTGAAAGAAAAAATTAACACATATCCAAATAAGGTGTAATTTATTGGATTCCTTCCTCCTTTCTCAAACCGATGTTTTGGAGGATTCTTCCCTCCTTCGGGGTTTCAAGGGTTCAATGAAGGAAACAAATAAAATGCTTCCTTCCTCTCTCCCCAGCACCTTGAAACGCTGAATAAGGAGGGAAGAATCCTCCGAAACGTCGGTTTGAAAGGAAGGGAGGAAGGAATCTAATAAATTACACCTTATTTTCTTTTTTAATGCAATCGAATGCAAGGAGGGGTGCACCAGTAAAGATGCATCCCCTATGGATCTCGAAAGACCTTTGCATTACCGAAGAGAAGGGAAAGTTGATTAAATGAGATGGTGTAGATGTAGGTGTTTATGCACTCGGGTTTTGAAGGTTTGAAGATTATAAGTGCTGGAAAAGATGGATCCTTGAAGTCATGGGGATATACGTATTGGCGAATGAAGTGGTCCGGCACTTTTCTAATTTGATCGCGAAAGAGTGTTGGGAGTCGGCAAAACGCGTGCTACGTGCAAAGCATGCTTTGGGGGGAATTATTGATTTTATCTCATCAGAGCACCTGCCATGATAGTATCTATAGAAAAGGGAAAGGGCAGAGACATTTCTTCGATGGGCTAGCGAGTCGAGGGAGTCGGTGAGGGTAGAATCGTCAATTAGCCTGACGGCTCGTTTCTGAATTGCATCCAGGGTAGCAAGAAAATATTTAGAGGCTCCTCTCCATAGAATAGAGCTGTATTCGAGAGAGGGGCGGATTTGGGCCTTGTAGATGGTGAGAAGATGTGGGGGCTTGTAAAATCGCTTGGACCTGAATAAGTAGCCAATCTTCCTTGCTGCAGATTTCGCCACAGGGGAGATGTGTTCATTCCAAGACAGGTCAGATGCGACAGAGACGCCCAACATGGATAGGCTGTCACACATTTTCAGGGTATTCGAATCGAAGTGAATATCAGGGAAATTCTTATTTTCGCGCTTAGAAATTAGACAACATTGAGTCTTGTTTGCATTAAAGTTAACTAAATTTTGATAGCCCCATTTATTCAATTTGTCTAGGTCGAGATTGATTGAGGAGGCAACATTGATTCGATTATTCGGGAGTGAGGGTTTGCCGTGCAGAGTGCTATCGTCGGCGTAACAATGAGTGGGGTTTGACGTTTGATCGATAAGGTCGTTTATATAAATTATGAAGAGTGTGGGGGAGATTACAGAGCCTTGGGGAACACCAGCGTTTGTGGAGAACGATTCAGATGATATTCCATCCACCACAACTTTGAAACTACGGTTTGTCAGAAAGCTTTCTATCCATTTGTGAAGTATTGGTGTGAATCCAAAACCTTATTTGGATATATATTAATTTTTTCTTTCCTCACTACCCGTGGGCTGCCTCCATTACTTTCAATTAAAAAATTTCCCTAAATTAGTATCGTTATGATAACAGAGTTGGCATTTTTAAAACATACCTGAAGAGATTAAAGAAATTCCATAATTCATAGACATTAGGTATTAGCTTGAGTTCAGGGAACAGTGGCCGAGAGGATAAGAGCTAAGGTTCTTATAAAGGCGTCGCAGCGCACATGCGAAGATCCCGAGTTCGAATCCCGGCTGATCCTTTTGTCTATAATATAAAAATCTTTTCTTTGTTCCCTAATTTAATTTAATTAATAATTGTCTTCCGACGAGGCCTCGTTGTGATTGCGCCCCGTGGCAAAGAGAATAAATTATTTTCGACCCTTGGGTTTGGGATCGATTGGGAGGCGTTTCAGAATAGTTTAATTTTAACACTCGTTCAAGTGTCTTTATTTTTAACACAAAACCCATTACCATTGAATAATTAAGGTTTTAAATTCTAACAATTAATTAACATTAAAAAATCTGAATTTTTATAAGTGATCCACTTCAAATTATATTCCTACTAATAGAATCATCGATTCTATTTGTTGGATAATATAAATAAAATCAATTTTCAACGAATTGTTGAATAAACCATTTTATTTGTCTATTTATTAGAAAATAATAATAATCATAAACATTTTCAGGTTGGTGATGGAACAACAAGTGTCGTCCTTTTGGCTGGTGAATTTTTAAAACAAGTAAAACCATTTGTGGAGGAAGGAGTTCATCCCCGAATTATTATTCGTGCTTTACGCAAAGCAACTCAACTAGCATCAGATAAAATTAACCAGCTTGCGGTCAAAATTGAAAAGTCCAATGAAGCAGAGCACAGAGCTTTATTAGAAAAATGTGCCGCAACAGCATTAAGTTCAAAATTGGTAGCACAACAGAAAGGCTTCTTTAGCACAATGGTTGTTGACGCTGTACTTCTTTTGGACGATTTATTGCCACTAAATATGATTGGGATTAAAAAAGTAGGTGGTGGCGCTCTTCAGGATTCTTTCTTAGTTGCAGGAGTAGCTTTTAAGAAAACATTCTCCTATGCTGGCTTTGAAATGCAACCGAAAAAATATGAAAATCCCAAAATCGCCTTATTAAATATTGAATTGGAATTGAAAGCAGAAAGGGACAACGCCGAAATTCGTGTAGAAAATGTAGGAGAATATCAAAAAATAGTTGATGCTGAATGGAAAATTTTATACGACAAATTAGATTTGATTCACAAGAGTGGTGCACAAGTTGTTCTTTCCAAATTACCAATTGGAGATGTAGCAACTCAATATTTTGCTGACAGGTAATTTATTTAAGCAGATTGTAAATTACTATCACTTATTAGTACATATAAGGATTAAATAAAAAAGTGGGTTGTTTGCTTCATGAAAATAGGTATAAACACATATTTATTATTGAAGGAGACAATAAAAGAGTGTGTCTTCTGCTGGAATTATAAATTTTATTTATAACGAGACTATAGTTTCGAGGGCTTTGCCCTCTTCATTTTTTTTTTTTTTTTTTAATGCAATCGAATGCAAGAAGGGGTGCACCAGTAAAGATGTAGCCCCTATGGATCTCGAAAGACCCTTGCATTACCGAAGAGAAGGGAAAGTTGTTTAAGTGAGAGGGTGTAGACGTAGGTGTCTATGCACCCTGGTTTTGAAGGTTTGAAGATCATAGGTGCTGGGAAAGATAGAGGCTGGGAGAGAGTTCCAGTTCCTTGAAGTCATGGGGATATATGAATTCGCGAATGAAGTGGTCCGGCACTTTTCTAATTTGACCGCGAAAGAGTGTTGGGAGTCGGCAAAACGTGTGCTGCGTGCAAAGCATGCTTTGGGGGGAATTATTGATTTTGTCAGTGTATTACAATTTAATAATAAAACTTGAGCAAGATGCGAGGTAGGTTTCACAAAAATAGAAATAAAACAAAATTAAGTTTTAAATTCGATATATTTGGAGGGTGAGCCCATCATTGACTGCTGATGATGGGCTCACCCCCAAAATATATCGAATCAAAACTCAATCTTTTTTTTTTTTTTTTTTTGTGAAACCTACCTCGCATCTTGCTCAAGTTTTATTATTATATTAAAATGTTTCACTTAGAACCAACGCCTAACTTCTTAAAAGTTATCTATTACAATTGATTGCCACACTCTTTTATTGTCTCCTTCAATATATAAAAATTCTGCTACCCTCGGCAAAAAACTTTCAATTTAACAGATTTATTATTTGATATTATTGTCCTTAATTTAATTTAAAAGTATGAATCATTGCGAAAAAAGACACTTTAATAAAATGCTTAATTATTGTTTAAGCATCGTTTGGTCCATTAATTTTTTGACTTCATTAAGCTCAACAATTCAAAGCATTTTTGTCAGTACAGTGTCCTATTAGAGTTGCCTAACAAGAGTATATCATTATATTAAAATCAATGTTAAAAAATTATTTTACCCATTAATAATTTATTGGGGACACTTAAGATTAAAAACCAAGATAAATAAAATGATTTTAAATTCTGTGTGTTAATAATTATTTGTGGCTACTTGTTTTCTAATATCGATTTTAATATATAGACTAAGCGCCGTGTTATTATACTCTTATTAGGTAACTCTAAATTAAAAGTATGAATTATTGCGAAAAAAGACACTTGCTTAATTATTGCTTAAGCATCGTTTCGTCCATTAATTTTTTGACTTCATCAAGCTCAACAATTCAAAGTATTTTGGTCACTACAGATATATATATATAATATATATACCTATTAGTTGCCTAACAAGAGTATATATTTATATTAAAATCAATATTAAAAAATTATTTTAACCACCAATAACTTATTATTGACACTCAGGGTAAAAAATCAAGATAAAGAAAATGATTTTGAATCCTGTGTGTTATTAATTATTTGTGGCTACTTGTTTTCTAATATCGATTTTAATATATAGACTAAGCACCGTGTTATTATATTCTTATTAAGTAACTTTAATATGTGCATTAGGGGAAGACAATGGAAAACCACCCTTGCAAAAAATTTCCCCAGAAAATTACAATGGAGAGGATACTCTCCATAATAATTGCCGACACTCGGAATCTAGAATGGCTCTTAAAGAAGAAGAATATGTACATGTACATTAGGGTGGTCCTTATTTCGGGTATTTTCGAATTTTTACGCTGACAAGGACTCATATGGTTCGAAATAAATGAAAAAAAAATATCCCCCAAGTTTCAAGTCTCTATCTCAATAATATATAACCTGTGCCCCCAGCGATCTAAGTTTCTCATCTAAATAACATGGGGTTTTTGCCATTAAAATATCAATTTTTTATTCCGGCCAGAGTGATGGTTCAAAAAATTTGAAACTCTGTAGGCTTTATCCTTATAATAAATACTAGCTATCCATCAGAATTATTACAGATTTCTAGCTATTATAATTTTGGAGTTACAGCTAGATAAAATTCTGCTATATCTTGGTATTACTAAGTTATAGACTCCAAAATTATAATAGCTAAAAATTTGTGAAAATTCTTAGGAATAGCTACTATTGTAAGGATAAAGTCTACAGAGTTTCAATTTTTTTGAACCATTACTTTGGCCGGAATAAAAAATTGATCTTTCAATGACAAAAACCATGTTATTTAGATGAGAAACTTACATCATGGGTGCACAGTTTATAATTGAGATAGAGTCTTGAAACTTGAGGGATATTTTTTTTTATTTATTTCGAACCATATGAGCCCTTGTCAGCGTAAAAATTCGAAAATGCCCAAAATAAGGACCACCATACATACATATATAGCTATTGAATGAATATTCGTGCAAAATATTTGTAATAGAACAAAACAAAGGCATTTCTTTTGAAATTAAAGCCTAAAATAAATAAACCCACTTTTTGATTTATTCTTTAGAGATAAATAAATAAACATATTACTATATAACTATTCTTTTTCTAGGGATATGTTTTGTGCTGGTCGCGTACCCGAGGAAGATCTGAGAAGAACAATGAAAGCCTGTGGTGGATCAGTGATGACTACTGCTCATGATATTAATGATTCAGTATTAGGTCGTTGTGAATCTTTTGAAGAGAATCAAATTGGAGGAGAAAGGTAAATTGATCGATCAAAATTAGATGGGGTCTTAGATCTTGAATAAAATTTAATTCATTTTAAAATGAAAATGATTTTTCTAATCTCATTTTCAATTAATTTTACTCCTTATGAATTATAATATGCATCTTTTTAAGAAGTCAATTATGCATTCAATTCAAAGGAAGAAATTAATTTGAATAAAAGACTGATAGCTGGAAATAAGACATTTCTAGTTATTTCAAAACTATTCATACAATATATTTAATTCTATTATTCCTATTATTTATACTTGGAATTGAAGCATGGAATTTCTTGATTTTATTTCCTCAGAACAAATGTTTATCTATAAGAAAGGGAAGGAGTGGATGGTTCTACAATGGGCCAGAGAATCCAGGGATCTGCTTGATTTTTTTAAAATCATGAAATTTGCTATTATATTTTAATTTTCTAGCCATTCATCGAGAGGTTTTTAATGATCAACATCTTAAGACTAGTTTTAGACAACCACCCGCCTCCACACATAAAGTCCCACATTCCATATCTTAAATTAAATTCAATAAATAGTATAAAGAAATTAAAAATTAAAAGTACATATTATATACACCAAAAAACCCTTTATAATGCTGGTGTAATGCTTTTAGAGTTTAAACTTAACAGGAGCATTATCTAAGTTCAAATTTCCATTCCCGTGGCTGTTCGACGTCTATTTCCTTTTGTTCTTTATATTATTTATTCTAAATAATTTATTATATTTCAGATTTGATGCTAGGTGGTTGACCTGTTTATCAAAAAAGAAGTTTCAACTTTAACTTCTTTTTTAATAATTTATACCCACACCTACGTTAAAACTAATGAAAATAAAAATAGTATTATATAGAATAGTAAAAAATTAAAATATAAAGGCATATTTCATGATTTAACATTAAATTTTGTGTGTATTTGAACATGTCTGAATGTCATAAGAAAGGTAAAAATTAATAAAAACCTAATATTACATGTTATAAAGAAGACACCGAGAAGGCTCAATGGAAAAGCAAGTTTAGGGTCCGAGGTTCGATTCCTTGAATACATTGAAAAATGGCATTGAATACCTTTGGAAAATCACGATGGAGTCTTATAATAAATCCGAGTTGTTAAGGATAATTTCTATTACTTGTCAGAAGGGTTGTATTCACCCTTTGGGAATTTAACCCAAGGGCCAAAAATTAATCTGGTTCACTTAGATTCAATTCCCAAGGAAGAGCATACAGCCCTTCCGACATGTAATAGAAATTATCCATTATTTCACCTCGGGTTCAGTAGAAGAAACTCTTGTAATTTTCCAAAAGAAATTTTAATTCTACTATGCCTGCAAAATGAACTTTTAAATGAATTTAATACCCTTTCAGTGTCTATAATATTTTTTCTTTGTGTATATTGTTTATTTTAATATATGTATTTATATTTCACAGATTCAACTTTTTTAAGGGATGTCCGAACGCGAAAACATGTACCCTTTTGCTCCGAGGAGGTGCCGAACAATTCTTAGAAGAGACAGAGAGATCTCTTCATGACGCTATTATGATTGTTCGTCGGGCACTCAAAAATGACTCAGTTGTAGCTGGAGGTGGAGCTATCGAAATGGAATTGAGCAGATGTTTAAGGGAACATTCTCGTACTATTGCTGGCAAAGAGCAACTCTTGGTGGCTGCAGTGGCCAAAGCACTGGAAATAATTCCTAGACAACTCTGTGACAATGCCGGTTTTGACGCCACCAATATTCTTAATAAACTTCGACAGAAGCATGCCCAAGGACATCATTGGTATTATTTTACTCTCATATATTTTTAATTATAAAAAATTATGTTTAAAGGTTTCATATTCAATTCAATTAAGCTAAATATACCGGTAGTAGTCACCATGATGAGAATTTCTATCAAAAAACACTCTTAGCGACTCTATATATTTATAATGACGAAAAAAGAAGTCTTTTCGTATGTTACCGCTCATTCTTAACAGGACTACAAGCCAAAAGGAAATTAATAAATCCATTCAATATTAAATAAATTTATTTCAAAAAGTCAAGTTAGAGGTTCAGTAGTAGACATTCCTAAAAATGAAATGTTTCAGAAGTAGACCATTATTTTTTTAGTAGTTGACACCTCTATTAACAAGCCCTTATACGCAAAAAAAAAAAAATGCTCCAGCTAATGTTTGCCACAGGAAATCAAGTTATGGAACTGAGTAGACGTTTCTAGTTTTAGTCACTTGCTTCAGTTGACTGATATGGGACACATCTTTCCAGTCATAGTAAAGCAAATCGGGATTGGTAAATGGCTCTTTCCATATCTTCCGGCTTGTAATTTGGAAAATTTCCTTTTATTGGTGGCATGATCTAGGGATTTTTTTTTGAAATGTTTGTACCTATTTGGCCATATGGTCATCTATGGGAAAACAAGAAGTTAACGGCAAATAAAAAAAGAAATTCCTAAACAGTACATCAACGATTTAATTAAGAGGCAATTCATCTAACGTAAAACAATTGGAACTGCGTTGATTTAAAAATTGACCACCCTCTGTCAATTTCTAAAAAAAAAAACAAGTGATTTGTGTTTCAGAAGGTGGCCGGGACCCCCTTGGCCATGATTCCTGATCACATATTGGAAAAATTTATAATTAATTACAATTATTTGTAGTATCAACTATTGAATTGATATTTTAGATTGAAATTATTATTAAATATAACATAAGAAATCCTTTACATAAACTGAAGTCTGTCCTTAACGATTTGCATAAGAAATTAGCATAAAATGTAAACCCAACTCACCTAGTTGTTTTCAAGATGCACAATGAGACTTTTAATGCATAAATAGCTGTCTAATTCGTTAAGAAGCCATCCGGAAGACCGGCTTCTATTTATTTATAGAAATCTCGCGCCAATATAATGTTTTGATTGTATTTTTCACAGAATTAAATAGAATTCTTTTATAAAAAAAATAATCTAAATATTTTAATTGAACATCTATTGTTTTTAGAAATTATTTGCTTTATCAATGAGACTAGCACTAAAAATCTCTCTGATATATAGAGAACAATATTCCCAAAATGTTTGATGTTTAAAATTAGACAAAGCATTTACTGATTCTGTTTTCATCGAAGAATTGTTTATTTCTTATAATTTAAGGTAGTTGTTTCGCGACAATACTAGCAAAAAGTTAATGATAGAGTATATAGAACAGACAATAAGGATTCATAAGCCCAAAACTTTTTGCTGTTTATGTATCACTACTAGCCAATCCTGTGCTCGTTTGAAAAATCTGGCAACACTGTCCGAGCTTGTATATATTTTATTATAGAAATTTCAGATAAAGTACATTATAAAGGGAGATTTATAAAACAAAAAGTCCCTAATAAGCGATTGAAAGCTATTGCGACAATGACTGAAGCGAAAAAACGTAAAAAAATAAGTACTAAAGTCAACACACTTTTTAGCTTAAATACATGCGTTGTTGCCAGCTTGTTTTTAGTGTAAATTTTTCATTATTTATTAATTATTATCTCAGAAACTGTGTTGTAACTATGAATTAAAATTTTCTTAAAAAATAAATTAGTTATTGTTTAATGTTGGTTTAGTTTTTTATAACAATGGTAAGATGTTTTCTTAATTATAATTAAATATTTATGTAAACTTTCCGATATCCCGTATAGTGCAATGTATAAGAGTCTGAAAAACTCTATCTTTGGAATTTAATATCTCCGGAACTATATTGTTCATAAATTTCGGTTTGCTACCAATCGATGCAGAAGTATTTAAATAATAATCTGTCTAAATTTCTAAAATATCCTAAGAAAACCCATATGGTGAAACAACTACCTTAATTTAGATATTTTAGATTTTCAAACCTTTAAAATGTAGTTTAATATCCTAAAAATAACTTATTTAATAGAAAATATTTATTATGAAAAATTTTTATAACTTGATTGTATTTTTACAGGTTTGGTGTAGATATTTTGAACGAAGATATTACGGATAACTTCGAAGCCTGTGTTTGGGAGCCAGCCATCGTCAAATTGAATGCTTTCACCGCAGCAAGCGAAGCAGCCTGTTTAATACTCTCCGTCGATGAGACAATCAAGAACCCTAAATCTGGAGGTGGTGATGCACCTCAGATGCCAATGGGCCGTGGAATGGGTCGACCCCGTTAATTTAAATTTTTTAGTATTTTTCCTTTCCTAATGCCCAAATTAATCTTAAGGCATTTAATTTTTTACATTCATACTTTAACGCTTTTTAATTAATCACAGTCTAATTTATTTCAATTAAGTTTTCTAATTTTGATTTATTTCGTCATTAAAAAATTAATTATACAAATATTTACATGATATAAAAGCACTTATGATAATGATGAAAATTCTTGGAGAGTTAATTGTACATCAAGAGTTGCAAAGTCAATATTCTGTTTTGTATCGTTAACAACACTGCGAACCTAAAAAAAAATAAAGCATTTCATATATTATTTGATTTTTTTTAAATATTCTCCTAAAATATTAGCTTCGTTCGTGATACATGCCCAGACTTCTAATGTCCGGCCTATGTGCACTGACAATTAAACGTTTATGGTAAAACAAATTAAATGTTCAGAGTAAAATACGTTGTGGTAAACAAAAATTTGATTCTGGGTATGTTTCAAACGTGTTCGATAGATCCTTGTACTTTAGCGAGGATGAAAAATCCCACTCCGAACATATTCCCAGTCGCGTATGTCCTGTTAAATGATTCAGGGCATATCTTAAAAAAATCCCGGACATGCACCACGAACGAAGCTATTATATATACGATTAAATATGTAGTGACATGCTTTGTGGCAAGCCACTGGCCTCTCTGGCTTGAAATGCGATCATAGTCTTGCCGTACTAGACTAGCTAGGCTATGACTTCCCATTTCTCCTCAACATTTCCCCACATTCTCATCTCCCTCCATCTAACACTTCCTAATCCTCTTCAGGGCCTATAAAACCAACAACAACGAGTAAGTAGGCCAACCAGAGGAATACGGAACCTGCTTCTACATATAAAATACACTCCAGAGCTAAATAATCATTTTCAAAAATATCGTAATAAAATCCTTGTATTAACTTATCAAAAATGTTTAGTTAATAAAAAAAATATGTCTTCCTAGTTAGGAGAGTAAATTTCTCTACTAAAGCTATTTTTTTCTATTAATTCTACTGATGCACTAGGAAACACTAGAAAAATTTTCATTGTGGTACACTTACCCCAAGGGGTACTCGTGCCACTTTCAGAAGATACGCGCACGATTCTAAAGGAAAAATTAGCAAAACGACAAATGAAGCAAACATAGCGGAGAATTTTCTTGAAAAAAATCGTTAACTGTTTTCCCTTAGCATCATTTATATTAAAATATTTCTCTATTTTATGACATATTAATGTATTAAATAAAAGAAACAATTTTCCCAAAAAACCGGTTAATTACAAGAGTAGCACACGGAAGCGCAGAAATGAAATTTATTTATTTCATCTAAATTTTAGAAGGGTCATAAAATTTTTTTTTAAATGTTATTTAGCGAAATTCTATCATGGGAGGGCATTAGGTATTCGATTATCTACCAAGGGTATCAATACAAAAGTAGTTAGAAATTCATTAAAAAGAGAGAGAAATTTCCCATATAAGAATACAAAGAATTAAAATGATTTTAAGGACATTCCCTAATATAGCTCAGATGCAGTTCGCTCTTTACCCTACTCTCACATGCGCAGAAAAGCAAAAATATTTTCACTGTGTCGTTTCTTGGATCTGGCAACATTGCATTCTTACCGACGCTAAAAGACAAAGAATAAAAAAAAACACTTCATGAAACAGCTCAATGAAAAATTCCAGATGAGAACAGTATAGGAAGTTGAGAGAATAGCTAAAAATCTTAAATGCACCAGCTGCAGGAGTCTTTTAGATATAGAAAAATTGGGTGATTTTAATGCGACGTTGCCAAGTCGCCATCTCCCACTTGCCATGCCATGAGAGAAAAAAATGAAAACCATCAAAAATACCTAACTTTTAACATTTTTCATACAAAACGAATACCTCTTGATACAATTATTTTAACAGGAAAATATTTGTTATATCTTCAGTTAATGATTCACATTTTTCAAAATAATATCAAGAAAATTACGATTGTCATTTAATGAAACAGTCGCTTTAACATCAATCGGAATAGGGTTCGCGTGTTGAATATGCAAATTTCAATGATCAATATTTATAAATTTAGTGCCACAAGGACTATTGAAAGAAATTTCTACGTATAAAGGACACTTATGAATATGTGTATTCAAAGTTTTATAAGGATAGCAAGAAAATCGATTTATTAGGGAACGTCCTTAAGTGAAATAGTTTCATTCTATGTACAAATGTAAATGTAAACACAGGCATAGTAGGGAATTGGATTATTTAGTTATGTATTAAGTTAGTTTTATTTTTAGTTTAAATTAATTACCATGGAAGTGAAGAAGGCAGAGTGTTTAGGTTTTTCTGAATATCTTTCATATTGATCCAAACTATCTTGCAATTTCAAAGTTAAGCTATCATAATTTTTTCTAACTACTTCTAAAATCTAAAAAAAAATATATATATATATCATAAATCTTGTAAATGAAAAAAAAATATTTATTGAAAAATCACCTGTTCTTCTGTTGGGGTAGAAACTTCACTACTAGCCAACCAATCATGAATTTTAGGATTAAAATGATTTATTATGGCACTATAAATTAAAAATGAATTAATATATATAAAATTAAGTACTAAATTCATTTATTTGAAAAATATTTACCTAACATTAATCAGACTATTCGATAATCTTAGTGCACTTTCTTTATATTCGCCATCATTTGAGGAAAATCGTAATGCTGAAATGTTATTTTTTATTTAAATTAAAGTTTTTTTATCTTTTAATTAATTATTTATTTGTTTTACCCATTTGATGAAGTTTTTCAAATACTTGTTTCATTCTGATTAATTCATAGTATAGTTCATCGTAACTGCTTGGCGAAGGTAGAAATGTATCTCCATATGTGATGAATAAATTGAAGATATTAATTACCTAAAAAGTTATGGAAAATTATCTAGTGAACCAGTTAATATTATTTCCGAGGTAAGAAAATGTAAGGTGTAATTAGAGATTCTTTTCCATTACTATGTAAGGGATAGGTAGACTCTGATCGATCCGTAATGCATATGAACCCTTTAAGATCTTACGGAAAGAACTATTTACGAGAAATAGTGACCAGAAATGAGGGGAGGGGGGGGGGGGTTAAATTTTTTTTATTAAATCTCCATGACCAGGTAAAAATATATTTGTTCTTATTTTAATATAAGAGGAGGGGAATCATTTGTGTGGTAAAGTCATGTGGTAGGCCAAATTACTTTTTATAATTATTTGAGAGTATGTTTTGAAGAAAGCCTTGCCTTTATCTTCAGTCTAACTTAAACATTTTAAATGGATATTTAATACATAATGAAGAATTTTAATTAAAAATGAATTTAATTCTTAAGAAAAATGAAAGTAGTTCATAGATATTACTGATTGGTAGTCTCAAATAAATAAAAATATTTTAATAAATAGAAGACACAATCTTTACTTTGATCCTTATCAATTTTCTGCTATTGTAGACAAAATTTTATTTTACTTTAAATTAGTTTGTAAAAATTTTTTTTATATGAGAAGGTGTAACACCTAAAAGTTAGGATTTGCTCTTGTATTCCAGAAAGAAAATACGAGTAACATTCATTAAGGAGATAACGAAACCTAACTTTTATACATAAAAAAGTTTGAAAATAGCAAAATATATAAAGCAGAATTAATCTAATCAAAAGAGGTGATGACAGCCCAAGAGAGGGTTGTTATAATCTCGAAGTGAAATAAAACAAATATTTTTTCTTTTAAGGTAGTTGTTTCGCGACAATACTAGCAAAAAGTTAATGTTAGAGTATATAGAACAGACAATAAGGATTCATAAAAGATAAGCCTAAAATTTTTTGCAGTTTATGTACGACTACAAGCCAATCCCGTGCTCGTTTGACAAATCTGGCAACATTGTCCGAGCTTGTATATATTTTACCATAGAAATGTCAGATAACGTACATTATAAAGGGAGATTTATAAATCAAAAAGTTCTTAATAAGCGATTGAAAGCTGTTGCGACAATGGCTCAAGCGAAAAAACGTCAAAAAAGTACTAAAGTTAACCCACTTTTTAAGTTAAATAAATGCTTTGTTGCCAGCTTGTTTTTAGTGTAAATTTTTCATTATTTATTCATTATTATCTCAGAAACTGTGTTGTAATTATGAATGAAAATTTTCTTAAAAAATAAATTAGTTATTGTTTAATGTTGGTTTAGTTTTTTTATAACAATGGTAAGAAGAGTTTTCTTAATTATAATTAAATATGTATGTAAACTTTCCGATATCCCGTATAGTGCAATGTATAAGAGTCTGAAAAACTCTATCTTTGGAATTTAATCTCTGGAACTATATTGTTCATAAATTTCGTTTTGCTACCAATCGATACAGAAGTATTTAAATAATAATCTATCTAAATTTCAAAAAAATCCTAAGAAAACCCATATGGGGAAACAACTACCTTAATTGGAAAAAATATTTAATATTTAAAACCACGAAACATGTTTCGGTTGCAAACCACAACCATCTTCAGTCTCGAATTTTTAGTTCAAGCTCACAGAAATATCTTTCCTTCCATAAATAGAAAAATAATCATCATCATTGAGTATACAGTCCTAAAACTGGTTTGACGCAACCACCCGTCTCCACTCGGCTCTGTCCCCCGCCAGCTGTTTGACCTCTCTAAATGTCTCGCATCCCATATCCCCAATTATTTGGTCGAAATATTTTGATCTGGGCCTTCCCCTTTTCTTTCTCACCTTCCCCTCCGAGATATCCCAAAGAAAAATAATACTCATGTAAAATGAATCATAGAGATATAAAGTTGTAATTTCAGAAAATCAAAAGTGATGTTGTTAATAAACAATGTAGAAAAAAACCAACTCGTAAATTGAATTATGTAAGATAACCTATGGCAAATGCTGGGATGGCTAATGCGTCGCTTGCTCCTGGTATCGGGTTTTTTGCGTGGAATTTGTAAATTACTTTTTGTCTTTTGATGGAAATCTATGGTCATATTATTTGTTAATGAGCATACATTTCTATTTTTTTTTGTACTTGTTTATTATTTGTTAATTTGTATTGATGTATTGTAGCTAGATTGTATTGATGTTTGGAGGACCTAGCCAGCGAGGACTTGTGCCTCTAAGCAGGTCGAGGAATAAAGATTTATTCATTTATTTATTAAAAGATTTTCTCGCTTTATATAAATCTCTTCGTTAATTTAAAAATCGAACATTCTTTGAGAAATCCATAGATAAACCTGTGATCACCTCATTTGTAGAAGAAGTCTGCTTTATATACTAACTTTTATAAATATAATAATTTGCTATTACCTGAAGAGCCAGATTAAAAATATTCATTTTTTTGGCAAGTTGATTTTCATTTGTTAAAAGAAATTTGAGAAGTGCAATAAGTGCTGTCCAAAGTTCTTTCCATTGATAATTAATTCGTACTCGACTTCTTTTCTGATAACAAAGTACTCTATGTGCAACACCAATGCAATGCAAATATAATTCCATCGGTAATTTCTTCATCATGTGGCTCATTATGAATTCGGCTATAAGATCTACAAAATATATACATACAAAATATGAGATTTAAATTTTTTGAATATTATTAATTTTTAAGTATATTTTTATCAACATTAACGTACTTAAAAGTGTTGCTGCAAGAGGTTGAGCCATTCCAGTGGAATCAGAAGGCGATTTTCTGTGACGCATTGGTACTCGATGGAGTTGTACTTTGAAAAGAAGATTGGCATCGTGCATTAATGAATTTGCATACTGATCCTCACTAATACAAGTAAGGACCAGAAAGCAGAGCTTAACTGTATTCACACTCGCTTCACTTTTTGTATCTTGCATTGCTATTGAACTGAAATAGAAATAAAACAAATAATTGTATTATCATTCAGGTATGGTTTAATCTAGTGTAAATTAATGTGATAAAACATTTTTATATTAATTAAAATAGAACAACATGCTCTATTACACCAAAATCTTTTTTTACATGATAAAGTTCTTCAGAAATTCGTGTAAAAAAAAGATGAATGTAATTTCTAATCAGGGTTGGACAGGCTATGCAAATTGTACCGGGAAGTTTTGGAATACCGGCCCATTTTCTCTGAAAAAAAGCAAATTGGAATACCGGCCCATTTTCTCTGAAAAAAAATGCAATGCTTATGCAAAATCACATCTTTATTACTTACTTTTATTTATTTTCTTAGAAAGACGGACTGGTAAGCGAAATAAGTAGGTTATAATAAAAGGCAGTCCAAATTATTTAAATTTTTTTATTCAAATACTGACGTTTCGGAGACCTTTTCTCTCCTTCTTCAGGGTAATGAATAGTTATTGATGGGTGAGTATAACTCGGCTCCCATTTGTCTCTCTTTTCAGTGATAACAACAATATTACAATACTTTTCACCATTATATCATAAGTGTACTTAGTCAACTGAAAGTATCAATGAAAAGAGAGACAAATGGGAGGCGAGTTATACTCACCCATCACTAACTATTCAATACCATGAAGAAGGAGAAAAAGGTCTCCGAAATGATCGGTATTTGAATAAAAATTTTAATAATTTGGAATGCCTTTCATTATAACCTATTTTTATTATTACTTACTTTTACTATTTAAATTATTACATTTTTAGAAAATTCAGGACTACCCTTACATATTTCTTTAATTACTACTTCATTATCAATAAAACCATTAACAAATCTTTGTTTCCGTTCATTACATTCAGCGCATCTACATGATCATCTCTTAATCTATTTCTTAAGTGATTCTTAATATATTTTAGAATATTAAATGTACGTTCGCATTGATAAATATAATAAATTGCTTGTTTTTTTTGTTACCAACACTTTTATAGTTTGATT
Organism: Forficula auricularia; assembly: GCA_024734495.1. NCBI lineage: Eukaryota > Metazoa > Arthropoda > Insecta > Dermaptera > Forficulidae > Forficula > Forficula auricularia. Next base: position 3,092,143 of record JALMQS010000841.1, on the reverse strand, counting down.
TTTTAGCACTAAGTATTTCTAAAGTGAACTTTGTTTTTCAAATTTATTTCGATGGTAATCTTTTTTCAACGGTCAAGTGTTCACCGGCCCACTATCGCGCAATATACGACCGGCCCACAGGGAAACTTCCTGGCGGCCAGTCCAAGTCTATTTCTAATTATTAATTCAATAATTTTAAAAATTCCCATATAAAATAATGAAAACTTTTTTGAGCCATGTAACTTAAAAAAAATGTGTAAAAAATAGTTAGGTGTATTTATCTCAAGGCCCGATCTAGGGAGGGAGGCAAGCCCAGAACGGCAACATTTTTAGATAGAAAAAATCAATAAAAAGCATAACTTATTAAAAACGGTAAAAAAAAGTAAGGGTTCAAAAATTAATAATATTAAATCTCCAGCATAGAAAAACAAGAAAGTTAAATATGATCTGTCCTTTTCTAAGTAGTTTGTGAGTCTAGAAAAAGCAATCGAGGTTCAAAAAATTAAAATTTTTAAATGCCAAACCCGAAAAACAAAATAATGCTGAAATTCACCGAGGAAGTAGGCCATTATTTAAAAGATACTGTGAATATTTTATGGGGGCTGCGAATTTGAAGGTGAGATTTAAAAAAATAAAATTATTAATTCTCAAAGTTAAAAAAAATCGAATAAAATTTTATTTATTAAAGTAGAGGATTTTATTTTAAAATGTGTATATTTGTTGAATCCTAGAGATTCTGGATAAGAGGGTTCATAGAAATTGAAATTATTAATAAGATCATCAAACCTAAAAATCAAAGAAAAGTGAAATTTATCCAGGTATTTCGCATTTGTTTGAAAGGGTGTGGAATGATCCGAACCAGTATGGAGAGGAGGTGAAAAATAAAAAAAATTTAAACTCCAAAATGAAAAGTTGAATCTTTATGGATTCTTTTTATATAATTTAAGTCAGTGTTTTTCAACGTGTGGATCGCGACCGCCCAGGGGTCGCGAAGACTCAGTAAAAAAGAAAAAAAAAGTTTACAAATATATTTTTATTAAGAAAATGTTAATTAAAAAACATTTGTAGGTTAACACAAGGCGAGGGATTTGGCGATGTAATCGATATAAAAATATGTCTGTTATAGGTACTTAATTGTGTTTAGTAAAGAAAATTTTGAAAAAATTTTCAAACATTTCTTTACTTTATTTAAACATTTTCACCAAGAACCCACACCATTCTCCCTTAACAAAACTTAATTTATTATACTTATACCTAATTATAAAAATTGATAAAAATGTTTTACGGATTTGATATTTGTAACATAATAAAATACAGATTACAAAGAGCGGGGGGGGGGGGTCGCGAAATTTTTTCATACTAAGGGGGCCGCGTCATGAAAAAAGTTGAAAAACACTGATTTAAGTCATAGACTTTTGAAAAATTTAATTTTAGATAAAATATTTAAATTAAATTAAATTAAATATTTTTAATTTCAATTTTTTTTTTATTTATTATATAACCTCGGGAAAAAAGTCCATTTTCTCCTATGGGATTATTATTATTTTTTATGTATGTGTTTATATAAGTGTAAATTGATGTAGTGGACAGATTATAACCAGTCTCATTTTTGCAGTGAGTTGGGCTTGAACTCAGGCTTTCTGCACCGTAGGCAGAGACTCTACCCATTCGTACAATCTGACACCAAATTTTTCTAGTGGATCAAATTAAAAAGTAAGATTAAAACTATACCAGTATTGGAAGAAAGTAACTAGAAGGTTTGAAGGCTGGGCATAGAGATCTTGGCCAGGAAGCGCAGTATTAGGAATAGTTGGTGGCATGTTGGCAGGAGGAGCTTCAGGGGTTCCAACTGGTGTTGCAGGTTGTGGCTCGTTCAACGAGCCTACAGGAATGAGCTCAGTCGGGACTTCAGTCTGGGCATGGGCCATCGTTGTGATGAAGTTACGATTCAAGTGCACTGCTTCATATAGTGCTACTAAGACTGCATTATTCGCCCTGATAACAAAATATCACAAATTAATAACTAAATTTTTTATATACAAAATTCTATTGATGAATCAAAAATAATTTTTAAAGAGGAAATCAATGAACGTGACCTTGTTTGAAGCAAATAAACATACATATATATATATATATCTGTGACCTTGTTTGAAGCAAATAAACATACATATATATATATATCTGTATGTTTATTTGCTTCAAATAAGGTCACATTCATTGATATATATATATGTTGCGAGTAAAAACCCGTTTTAGTAAGAACGAGTTCTTGCTAGTTAATGCATTTCACTGAATACGTTTGTGACAACTAGAATTTACTGGTGTTGGTCGAGTTTGGTCCAAAGGTCTAGAAACTTCATTTTTGACCTTCCGCAAGAATTTTTTAATAAAAAATGTCAAAAATAGTAATTTTTTATGAAAAATGGTAATTTTTGACATTTTCGTTTAAAAAACTTTGAAAATAAACATCCAAAATGAGGCGGAAGGTCAAAAATGAAGATTCTAGACCAAACTCAACCAACATCACTAAATTCTAGTTGACACAAAGGTATTCAGTGAAAGGCGTTTTAACTAGTAAGAACCCGTTTTTATTAAAAAACGGATTTTTACTGCAACATATATATAGAAATATAATTTTATTATAATAAGAGAGATGATGCCAGTTTTTTCAATTTTCCCAGAAAATAGTAAAATAATTGAAATTATAAAGACATTTTTATATATGAATTAGAGAGGGAGTGTTCACTCGAAGTTCAAATTAAATGTAATACAATTTTAATATTGCAAATAAACATTTTGTCCAGAAAATTTTATTAGAGAATATATTTTTAAAGGCACTGACCTTCATCTTCAATCATATTTAGGGCTCGCTTTTGATACATTGTCTGACTGTTGGTCTATCAATGTCCAGACATGTAGCAAACTAAATAAAATACATATATGAAATGCACAAGTAACATGTATTTATTTTTTTAGAAAACAAAAATCGTATTAAAATTTTAATCGAATGATTATTATGGGAAGAGTTGGATTTTTTTCTGTCGAAAATAAAAAATATTTTTTTTTATCATGGAGTGTGAGATATCCCTTTAAAGATCTTATTAATTATAATTAGGTTTAATTTTTTTAATTCAGATTAAAAGACCATGTGAGAGTCCCAAATTTTTAGGTGATTTTTGAATTTGAAGGCGATCAGACGAGTTTGAACTTAAAATTATGAAAAAATTCGACAAATATCCCCATTCTCTCCTTATCAATGACACATAAGAACGAATTTGATTACTCAGATATTTTAGAAAATCATTAGTACGTGAGTCCGATTCTTACATGGACGGCTTATTATTAATTTCTTTTTTGTTTTTTCTTTCATTGATTTCCTCTTAAAAATCAACAATTCTGCTTATTTTAAAATTACCTTAATTGTGTAATTTTAGCACCATCATCATCAGAGACAAAGATACTCCCGACAATATTAGTCAATGAAGAAAACCAGCCGTGGCCTCCACCACCCCCACCAACGCTACTATGTCCACTGTGAATCGATCCATTGTCTAGAGGAGATGAACTTGTTCGAGCGAATTGGCGACAAAATTCAGATAAACTCGAAGTAATCACCTTAAGTTTTATAATAAATAATTCACAATAAATAAGATAAAAAAAAATTATGATTTCTTACCTGACCATACCCATTGAGTGCAAGTTCAGAATCAAGAATTGATAATTTGACAATATATGGATTTGTAGATTCATGTTTTCGATAATTCACAAGTAAAGTAATCAAAAGAACTGCGTCGTGCCCGTGAATTAAACGAACATTAGAATAGCAAAGCAGCTGGAATAAATAAATAAACGAAAATTTTATATAAGGTTTTCTGAAGAAGATTGCAATAGCAAGGGTTGATAGAGGAAATCAAGAGGCCGCATTTCAGATTTAAAATGTTGAAAGTGATATCGAAAGATTTGCTCAACACCAGACATTTGCCAAGCCATGAACGTTGAAAGAAATCATTTTAAGGGAGGGAGGAAAATACTAAATTAAATGAAAAAATATTTTTTTGTATATTTCGATAAGAATCAATGACCGTTCTTGGGCCAAACAACCCAATGCCTGCTTGAGAGGAGCCGAAAGGGTTTTAGAGAATTTTTTTCAATATTGAAAGATTATGATAAAAAATATGACTAGATTTTGATATTTCCATTTATTTTTAAGTTTTTATTTATTATTATTATAGTGTGACAAAGAGAAAGACTGCTTGAAGTAAGATTTTGGGTAGGACCGCCCGTGATAAGATTGGGCTGACTTAACTCTATCAACCCTTAAAAATGGGACCAAAAACGTCTGTCCTAGAAAATTGCAATTAATTTTACTAACTCCAAAAAACATACAACAAAATTCTAATCTAATTTAGATATATGAAGTTTATCATAAGTTATATATTACCTGTACAAGTGCTTCAAAAATACTGTTTACCATAACATATTCTAATAAAGTATTTTGACTAACATTCTCGGTGCCAGTAATCAGAACCAAAAGCAATTTTAATGTTAAACCTTTTAAACTTGGTGGATATTCACCTAAAAATTAATCAATTAGGTACTTTTAGTTTTTTAGAAATAATTTATATTTAGAGTGTGTATTCTATTGATTTTAAATATTGTAATATTCAATGATTAATAAATGTTATATATTTTAATTGAATGTAATGGAAGGCAGCCCAGGAGTAGTGAGAAAAGAAAAAATTAACACATATAAAATAAGGTGTAATTTATTGGAATCCTTCCTCTTTTCCTTTCAAACCGATGTTTCGGAGGATTCTTCCTTTCCTTCTTCAGGGTTTTAAGGGGTCAATGAAGGAAACAATTAAAATGCTTCTTTAGAGAGGAGAGAGGAAGGAAGCATTTTTAATTGTTTCCTTCATTGACCCCTATGACACCCTGAGGAAGGAGGGAAGAATCCTCGGAAACATCGGTTTGAAAGGAAAAGAGAAGGATTCCAATAAATTACACCTTATTTTATATGTGTTAATTTTTTTCTTTCCTCACTACCCCTGGGCTGCCTTCCATTACATTCAATTAAAAGTTCTACCAGTCCGTCTCTCTCCAGAGAAAATTTCGTCGCAAGTTCATAAAATGTAATTTTGATTATTATAAAGAGAGCTTCATTCGGGTAGTTTTTTTTGAAGGGAAACTTCTTTTAGCACAGTAGTAATTCAAATCGAATGAAAGGGAAATTCCAGAGGAAAAGAGATAGAAAGCGTGGTAAAGTGAGAGAAAGAGAGCGGAGCGTTCCACCATCCCATCCAGATAGGTGCGTAAAGTTTGCGCGTCGTATATTCTCTCTCAAGAGGCGGAAGGAAATAAATTTTAATTTTCTCATTAATATATCAAAGAATAATTGATACGTCAACAAAATTATTTTGACCAGCAGCAGAGGAAATAGTTTCGTAATATCGAAAAGCCTAGCGAGTTTTTTCTTTGAGTGTGATTCTTCTTAAGGTAGTTCTTTCGCGACAATCCATACAAAAAGTTTTAGCCTCGTATACATATGAACGGTGCTAAAATTTTAGGTTATGTTTTTTAACGTGACTATATTTCTCACACTACTATATCCTCTTTATGAATGGATCGTTTCCAAGCCATTGATCTTATATCCCTCCAGTAAAAATAGTCGCCCAAATATGTTTTTATTTTTTTTTTTTTAATCAAAACTACGAGGTAAATAATTTCAATTTTTTTTAAAGTTCTTCTTCTTCGAGTGCCATACCCGAAACGGGTGTCGGCGCCTCTCCACATATACCTGTGCTGAGTGTGTTTAGTTGTTTTACACAGATATACGGGACCTACTTTTTAACGCCGGTTCCGAACGGCTAATTTGGAGAGGTCACTTGGCACTTATACTCTTGGTAGGTTGCCATTACTTTCCAAGAGGAGGCAAATATCTATCTGCCGAGACTCGGTCTCGAACTAGCGATCTCCGAGTCAGCGACCCAACACTCTAGCCACTGAACCACAGTCGCCTCTTTTTTAAGTTACTCCGAATATATTATTCTAACAAATATTAGTTTTTCATCATGATGGTGAAAGTTCTTCAATGAAAAAACATAAAATAATGATCATTTTCCCACCCTTTCCCAATCTACAATTTGTAAAAATTTCATTTTTAATTGCAATTATTTCATGTTTGGTGTGGTAAATCGTCTTCAAATTTTAACAGTGTGTTTATTATGCTTTTAATGACTTATATTCCAAGTTTCGAAGACTTCTTGAATTTTTGCATTTGTAAAAGAACTGCCTTAATTTCAAGTATTATATGAAGATGCCGTAGATAACAGTAGAAAATAAAAATTAGATAAAAACCAAACTAAAAAATAATGAACTTTTTAGAAAAACAAAATATATGATTTCAAAGGTGTAATAAAAAGGATAAAATTGATGTAAGATGATGTACACCAAGAAAGCGTAGAAAGTAGCACAAATAGGTCTTGAAAGACCCTTGCATTACCGAAAAGAGCAGGAGATAGGATCAAGAGAAAGGGTGGAACTGAAGATTGTAATTCGTAGTCATAAAAGAGGCAGGAGGGGAGAGGGTTAACGGTTTATTCTCGAATAAATACTATTTGTGTTTTAAAACTCAAATGAAATAATGTTTGTTTATACATGTAAAAAATAGATAATTCTTCATACAATTTAATATGAGACTCGTGAGATTTCTAAATTCCCTTTTAATATTACGAATAGGAATTTTGAAAATAATTAATTTTGAATATAAAAATTATTATTTTTTCTTAATTAATTCTCTATATACTATAAATGGTATATTAAGGTAGTTGTTCCGCCAAATGGGTTTTCTTAGGATTTTTTTGAAATTTAGATAGATTATTATTTAAATACTTCTGCATCGATTGGTGGCAAAACGAAATTTATGAACAATATAGTTCCGGAGATATTAAATTTCAAAAATAGAGTTTTTCAGACCGTTATACATTGCACTATACGGGATATCGGAAAATTTACATACATATTTAATTATAATTAAGAAACCCTTCTTACCATTTTCATAAAAAACTAAGCCAACATTAAACAATAACCAATACTTATTTTAAGACAATTTTGATTCATAGTTACAACACAGTTTCTGAGATTTCTAATAATGAATAAATAATGAAAAATGTATAAAAAAAATTTACACTAAAAACAATTTGGCAACAGCGCATTTATTTAACCAGCGAAAGATGTATAAAGCGCGCATGCGGTAGATTTTTTCAAAATTATAATTTTCATAAGGTGTAACGTAGGCGCGTTGATTACATTTGTTAAAAAAATAACAAAACGATTTTTATAGAAATAAATCGACCTTTAAAATGTATTTTATCTGTCATTTTAATATAAAAATATTCAATCTCTTACAATGGTGCCTGATTTGTCAAACGAGTACGGGATTGGCTAGAATCGGTACATAAACAGCAAAAAGTTTTGGGCTTATGAATTATGAATCCTTATTGTCTGTTCTATATATTGTAGCATTAACTTTTTGCTAGTATTGTCGCGAAACAACTACCTTAATTTATTTTAAAAGTATGAATGATTTTCCATGATCGGAAAATTTTCTTCATACGTCCAAACAAATTTTATTATTTCTTAAAACTATATAATAAAAAAATATACCTGTTAAAAATGTACAACACTGGTCTAAAAGCTTTTGCATTAATTTATCTGCTTCATCAAATCCCATCAAAATATTAATAATATCAAAACCAAATTCACCAGTCAATTTTTTATATATTGAATCAATCAAAGCACATAATGTCTATTTAAAAGAGAAAAAAGTTTTTGGTTAATATTTATATCACAAATAAATTATTTCACGATTTAATAGTTTTTGTAGAAGTAAAAATAAAGACAAACCTGAATAGCATAAATTACTCTTATATTAAGTTCATGACCTAAAGTTTCAATGCATTGCTTAAAGAGAAGATTAATGTTGTCTTTTAAATTAACTAATTGTTCTTCATTTAATTTTAGTATTTCAGATTCCAATGCTCCAACCTAGAATAAGGAAAAATAAATAATTTAATTAATATATTGTTTTAAAAAAATGAATATCTATTTAATTTAATTATTATTCGAAAATAGTTTAAATCATGAAGAAATAATAAAAGTAGATAGAATTAAATGGAAAAACTAAAAACTTTTTTTCCGATTTAAAATGACAGTGTGAGAAAATCCAAAGCTGAGATTTTGTACCTGTCGGCGTTTGGAAATGGCTTAAGTTAAAATTATGAAAAAATTTCGAGAATTCCCCTATTTTCTCCTTTATCAACGACAAATAATAACGAATGTAATATCTCAAGTAATTTGGAAGATATAATCATTTTTATGCTTTCGGGCTCTGGGCGGGCAGAAGTATCGAATTCACGGAGGGACGAGACTCTTGACTATATATACAGGGTGTTTGAAGAGGAATAGTAAATATTTTAGGAGGTGGTAGTATAGACGAAATGCAATAAAAAATGCCATATAACATGTTTCCAATTTTTATTGAGTACAGAGATACAGCTGTTAGTATGTAACCCAATATCCGCATATTCAGCATGTGTAGATACGTGCGGCATGTTTACACGTTACAGTACAGTAGACTTGGCCAACAAATCATAATGAAAACATCAATGTAAACTAAAGAACAACTTCACAGCGACGTCAACACTCTACTGCTGACATTCGATAAATACTCCCATAGTAACCGGTGTACCAAGACACGAAACGAAAATGCATTGAACTCAGCTGTATCTATGTACTCAATACAGATGTTATATGGCATTTTTCATTGCAATTCGTCTATACTAGCACCTCCTAAAATATTTACTATTCCTCCTGAAACACCCTGTATATGTATAGGCTTAGCCCATAAGTCCCAGCGAAATCGTGCTAGTACCGGTCGAACCGGGGTTGTCCTGGATTCAAGGTATGGTCTTGGCGTCCCGGTCAGTTTGTCATCAAGTCCCGGTTATTTAGAAAAAATCGAGGGGTAAACCCCGATCTAAAATCGTGTACACCTACTTCCACTTCCATCTTCCAAGTAGAAGACAATAGATGACAATAGATTATCTAATGAATTCCAAAGTAATTCCAAATAATTCCAAAGACGGTGTGCACCTAATTCCAATCGCGGTTCACCCCTCGGAAAAAATTAAAATGTACTCTAAATTAAAAAGTGCAGCATCGAAAAATGACAATTAGTCAACAGGAAAACTTTAATTGGGAACTAAACAGTGAATTTTTCAACTTAATTAAAAATAGCAAAGAATTTTTAAAGAAAGTTCACACTATGGATAAATACATATTTATAACTATTTAATAATAAGTTATGCTCAATTTAAAATAATTATAAATTACTAGAGTGTTGTATTTTGCTAACTACTTCATTACTTGGTCTTTTTGAATCATTAGTACTTTAGTATTTAGCTGAATATACTTCTCTCTTTCAAAAATAGCATTGAAGGCGCTCACTTTCTGTTTTAGGTTAAGTCTCAAAATTGTGCGGGTTTGAGAAAAAAATATTATCGTGGGTGGCCAAATTATTATTCTCATTTGAAAAATTATATCTTTCATACGTTTTTAGGGTTTAGCTTACTATTAAACTCATAATATCGTTTCAATTGTTATCTTTATAAGTTTATTAGCTTAGGACAATACAAATTCAATAATACAAATACAATTTCAATATTTAATGAATCCTCCCTTTCGAGCAATCATTTTTTGTTTGCTGGCAATGCATTTTTTGGCTATTTCTTGAAGTGCAGGTATATTGTGCCATCCTTAAATTTATCTTTGCAAATTTCTTTTTTTAGGGCCCCCATACATTTTCGATCGGGTTGAGGTCCAGCGAGTTGCCAGGTCAGTCCAAAGGGGTTATTAGATTAGATTACTAGTAGATTTTTTGAAAAGTTTGAATAAAATATATTTACTTGATAAAAATCATTTGAGTATAATAATTTGGCCACCCACTGTATGTATATTATTAGGTACGGAAGGAACAGTCGGTAGCGAGTCCAAATCACACTTTTCAGGTTTATTGTAATTATTTTTTATACTGAATGCAATGAGTTACTACAAGTACCAAATATCATATCTATCTATCTATCTATCTATCTACTCTTATTAAACGAACAAAAATCGTATATATATAGAATCAAGTTCTTGAAAACGGCTCTAACGATTTCGCTAAAAATTGGTGTTCTTATCAAGTCTCATGAGTTATTAGTCGTGTATAAATTTTAATCCGATTGAAATAAAGGAAGGTGGTGTAAATTAGTCATGTCTCAAAATAAATGTTTTAATCGTTAATATCTCGTCTTTGGAAAGAGCCTTGAAATTTGAAACTTAAGCTATCTAGCGGCTACAAGAAGTACCACAAGATTTTGGCTAAAATAAAAGTACCGGAAGTTGATGTTTACGTACTTAAGAATGTACCCCCCTGCGTTTCGCAACCATAAATCTCAGAGCTACGATATTCGAAACTTAAGCCCGATATAGGCTAGAAGGGGTACAGCAAGTTTTTAATCGGAACACCGGAATTTGACATTTACATAATAGATTTTTCGTTTTTTTTGATTTTCTAAAAAATATTTTTTTTTTTAAATTGGTGTAGGTACTTATCAAGTGTCAAATAAATTTATAATTTTTCTCATTAATATATCAAAGAATAATTGACATATTAACGAGAATTGTTTTGATCGCGCTTTTTTGAAAAAGATATATATCGCGAGACTACTGCGGTTGAAGCTATTTGAGTCCGCGGAGTCTTAAGTCTGGACCAAGAGAGTATGAGATTGAATATATAACATCTTAGATTTCAAATTCATTTGGTGATCCATCCGAGTGTCATGCGGGCTATACGCAAAATGACGTTGGATTGTAGCTAAATGGATCAAATCTTTTTCTCTCTTGGACCAGAAGACTCCGCAGACTCCAATAGCTTCAACCGCAGTAGTCTCGCGATATATATCTTTTTCAAAAAGCGCGATCAAAACAATTCTCGTTAATATGTCATTTATTCTTTGATATATTAATGAGAAAATTATAAATTTATTTAAAATCATTAGATGAAGGAGGAGGTATCAGCCAAAGATGGAATCACTGGGTTCATAAAACACCTTTAATAAAACGTTTCGGCCTGAATTTATTTGGCTATCTTCAGTTAATTAGGCTACAAAATTTACAAATAGATGTTAATTGATATATTCTTTTCGATCACATATGTGTACCGCATTTTTTGTATAACTGTAAGTTTAAACAATCAACTTTGTCATCTTGTAATTTTGTATAAAATATATCTATTTGTAAATTTTGTAGCCTAATTAACTGAAGATGGCCAAATAAATTCAGGCACGAAACGTTTTATTAAAGGCGTTTTATTGAACCCAGTGATTAAATCTTTGGCTGATACCTCCTCCTTCATCTAATAGAGTTTCATCACAGCCACGAACTCTAACAATATTATTATTTCAAGTTAGAAATATATAAGTTCAGATTTTATTTTCACTCAATATTTGACAAAAATCGCCTACATTTGATTCGCGATTGAATCAAATGTAGAAAACATACGATTTATCAAGTGTCATGAGTTATTAAGCTATTTAGAGGCAAAAACTTACCGAGCATCGCTCGGTGCTTCAACCTCTATATGTCAGGAAAGAAGAGAAAATTGCCTAGGTTAGAATGTACTTAGGGATGGAGTTTTAAGGATTAAACGTGTATGTAGGGCAAAGGTTTCGGTTAAAAGTCAAACCGAATGAATTATCATTAAAAATAATAAATTACTTTAGTAAGAAAATCTCTAGAAAAACTAGAATGCCTATTTAAGTAGCGACGATTATTCATTTAACTTTTAAATTCGATTTAATTCCCTTTTGACAGTTACTTGTCAAAATGAATTTATATATTATTTAACACTTCAAAATAACTTACATTTGGTTTTAAAAGAAACAGTTCATCCCAAAAATAAGGATTGTTATTAGATGGATCTTCTCCTAAAAAATAAAAAGATCAGATAGTACTAATCTACGTTTCTTAGCAAGAGTGATTAAATTTATAATTACTTTAAAAAATGTTTCATAAATCTGTACAACTTTTTCTTTTAAAGGTCTTTTTGATCCAGAACCGCTTCTTTTTCTTCCACTCATTGCTAAAAATATATTATAAAATATATCATTAATAATTAATTTATTTTTAAATAACTTAATTATTTTCGTTTACCGATTAAATTTCGAAAAATATTTCCTTATTTTGTTAAATATATTAGAATTGAAAAAATTAAATATTGCTTGAACAATTTATAAAATATATCATTTATATGTATTATATTTGCAATGCATATTAAAAATATAAATATATATGTACATGGATCTAAAATAAATTTAAAAGTGTTAGGTTATAATCCCCATCTACTCTGTATATAGAAACGAAAGTGACTTAACGAGCGGCGAGGATTTTTATTCATTTATTTCATTATGATTAAATTTATGAAAAGTAGAATAATTAAAAATTATATAATATACAGTATAATTATTGTAAATATTTCCCTTTGACTAATTGAAGCTTAAATAATAATTGTTATACGAAAAAATACTATCCGCACCCAGGCGAGTATCTGGGGGGGGGGCACACATAGCCGCTTACAAAATTTGCAAGGGGAGGTGCAAAATGTATTTATGTTTCTATTAATATAAAAAATACAATTCTTTCATAAAAACAATCTCATTACCTAAAAAGGGAAATATAAAGCAACCACTAGTGCTGCTTTATATTTCAAGTATATTTTTTTCGAATTTTCATTGATAAAATAGGAGTGCCCCCTAATACTTTTATTTTTATGACTCTCCCCCCAGTTTCATAAAAAGTCTCACCCACCAATTTCTGTATCACCTCGACCTAATGAAACCCCCCCCCCCCCCAAGGGCGGATTTAAGAGACCCAGGGCCCCTAGGCACTTGACATTTCCCCCCCCCCCACCATCTCGAAGCTATTTTGGAAATTTAGCAAATTAAATGCACTAGTACAGAACATTTATTATTATTTTTTTTATTTATTCAAGAACATTGTATTTGTAGGGGCATCTAGCCTTTTTAATGTACAATCAGAGATTGTGATTGCATACTTGTATGATATTTGTAATGCCTGTTGTAGATCCCTTGTGATCTTTTTAGGTTGAAAAAAAAGATTCCGCAAACGGGGCCCCCAGGCCGGCTGGGCCCCTAGGACCGGGCCTTGTGGGCCTAGGCGGAAATCCACCACTGCCCCCCTTACAAATAGAAGAATAAAATTAGGGCAACTTTAAAACTTCTTTCCTTTGAAAAAGAATTGCTTTAGTTGTAATAAAAATAGTGTCATTACAACTTTAGGCCTTGTTGTCCAGTGTATTTTATTCACTTCTAAAGAATTAGAAGTGGTTTTTATTACCTTTTGATGAAGTTATAAAACTTGCTGTTTTTATTTTTAGCAAATAATGCTAATTTTGCAATAATTCCCCCCAACCCCCGAAATTTCAACGACGCACTCTGCGTTTTAGCCCCGTCCCCCCTCGATGGACACCCCTGGATAAAAGGAGTACTTCACTTGAAACTTATGGATTGCTAATAAACGTTTGAAAATGGTGTTTAGGAGAAAAAATTATATTTATTTAATACGAAAACAAAAAAATAAATTATTTTAAAATCTATGATTATAATGAAAAACGTTTATTTAAAAATCCAATCGTTTTGAGATTGTTCTCGTAAAAGAATTGTATTTATTTAATTGGCAAAATAATCAATAAATTAATTAAAAAACGAATAGATTATATATAGATATATATATATATATAATAGAAGGAGTCGTTGAGCATCGGGGAAAACTCATCGCTATAGTGCTTTGTCACCATTATAGAGAAAACAGTATATCTGTAGTTAACTATAAATTTTTTATTTTTGAAAATAATGCAAAAGCCTATTTTATTTTGAAATTGAAAAAAATTTTAAATATAGCCTGACCTTTGAATATAAAAACGTGTTAAATAAAATTGATAATAAATTGCTTAACAAAATAATTGAAACTTTCAGTTTAAAAAATCAATTTGTCTAAAAATTGATAATAATTAAATAAATAAAATAAAATCTTTAGGGACACCTTTGCCTTCATTTCCGGAAACATCTTATCATATCCTATAGATATATTTTCAATTTATAAGTAAATAAAACGAAAAATTGGAGAAAAATATAAAAAATTTCAAAGACCCGATAGGCTTTCTTCAAATTTTAGTTATAGGGTAATTTTTGGTCAGGTTAAATCTAAACATATATGCCAAAATTTCAACTCATTATCTATATATATATAATCAATCAAGGTTTGAGGAGGTTTGGGAGTTCAAACCCTCTCTCACTCAACCTTCATTAAAAAAAAATTTATTTATTTATTATACATAAAATTTATATATTTAAAACAACCATGTTATGAATTTTCATACCAAACATAAGACATTAATTCCTTCTCTTTTTCTGGTGTAAAGTCACACTCGAGATTGACCCCTCCCCAATCATTATCAATCCTACTAACGCTTATGATATCTATTCAATATATAAGAATGCATTTTATTTTATTTTATTTTATTATAATTTTTTGAAATTTGAAGATAAAAGGCCCAATATCTATTTACTTCATTATTTGGAAAATACAAACATTTTGGTATCCGAGCACACTTTCTACGATTTTAATTTCGTGAGATATCGCGGGTATTATGAAATCAGAAAGAGACTCAGAGATGGAAAGAAAGAAGTATATACTTGAAAAAGACTTTTCTTCAAGTTTCAGCTATTTTTAAGCATAAATAAGAAAAAAAATCGGGTGAATTGAATACTATGGCACTCCCGGCACACTTGCATATAATGTACGGAAATAATATTAGAATTAGATTAATACTAAGCAATAGTATATTGTATGGCACGGGAGTATCCGACAAGCGAAAGTTGAGCCATGAGCTAAGAGTTTATGGTGCATTCAGCTGAGTTCGAGTGTGAATCCAATCCACGAGCCATAAAGTGTAACGTGCGAAAAAGTATAAGAGATTGTAAAGAAAAGTAGAACTTTACGCACATCGTGTGTACGATATATTATGGTCAGTCAGAAATTAGTCAGTTTACCCCAACTCTCGAAAAACTTATTTTCAAAACGGGTATTACGAAAAAGATATTTTATGTTAGACACTTAAATAGAGAGATTTTCATGGATTTACATTTAAATAATAGGTATAAGTTAGATGAATTTGCGTAGGTGAGGGAGGGAGGACACCTGGGTACAGAAATCAAATTATTACAAAAGATTAAGATTCAATATTTAGAAAAATTACCTTAAATTACAAGTTTTTATAGGGGTCGTAATTTTTTAGAGAGCTAAGTATTTAGGGATGTTGAGACACAACCTGCTAGAATCTAGCTGCGCGGGCGTGCCAAAATCCGTATATATACGCAGCCTTATATAAGTATGGGTGATCAATGAAAGTAATTTCATTTAGCTATAGTTCTCGTCGTTTTGCGCTATATATTTTTTTGAACTTTTCATGAATATTTGATATGCTGATAAAGTTCTTTTCATCTACTCGATTGTGTATTGATCTCCTGCTGATAATAAACCCGCTGACGTTGGCATCGGATTCAAGTGGGCAAGTGAGGCGGGCGGTTACGAAGTGGTTGCATTATGGTTGTTCGAACCATCCCCCTTTCGAGGGGGGCTCCAGCGCAGACTCCATCGTCCTGGCAACCAACGCCCGGCCTTAAAATTCCTCTTCTCGCCCTCGGCCCTCTCCCAGATAAACAACAACTTTGCATGAAAAACATCTCCATCCCGAATTCAGTTCCTCAATACATGATAATAATGATTTTATTTTAAGTGAAAATTTATAATAAGGATATCATATTTTTAATTTTTTTTTCTTTGAAATACGGATGGGACATGAAGGCAAGTATTCTTTTAAAAATGTCAAAAGGTCAAAGCTTAAGCCAGTTTAATCTAAGAATAAATATAATCTAATTTACAAAAAAATTATTTCGTGAATTTTCAAATTTTATAAATTTTTGATTACCCTTATGAAAATCAAAAAATTATAATTAACTTCAGGAAATTGAAATCATTTTGAAAAAATAACTAATTACGCAGAAAATCAAAAAATTCTAAAATCAATTTAATAAAGTGTTATCATAGATTTCGATTATACATAAATGTGAATTTTAACTCTTTTATTTAAAACTATTTCCAAATAGCGTTTCGTTGTGTAACAAATAATAAAATTTTTTAGTTTATTCATGAAATCGCAATTTGAGACGAAACGTACCGCTATTTAGAAATAGTGTTTTTATTTAAAAAATTAATATTATTTTAAAATAAATAAATAAATTTATTAATGCTAAATTCACTGTTGTTTTACAATTTCTTATTAATCGATTGATCAAATTATATAATTCTTATAATTATAGAAAAGCTTTAATTCATTTTCAACTAATTTACTTACCCTCTTGGCTCTTTATTATATTATATAGCTATTAAATAAAGTGTGTAGCGAAATGATTAATTATTATAGTTAATTTCTTAAAGGTATATTTTTTTGATCTTATTTTTTGAATGATAAAATTATTTTTCAATTTATAGGGGTTTTTATTTTATTTATTTTTAATTTTTTAATTGTTGACTGTAAATTGAATAATATATATGTAATCTTTAAATCGATTAGGTTATAAATGATTCATTAGCTAGAAACTATAAATGGGTTTTATTAACAAATATACAATACAATTTATACAATAAATAATTAGAAGATAATCTTACCTATAAATGAAAAAGATTATAAGACCTTTATCACGTATTTAAAGATGTACAATTTATTCTTATTATCTTCTATTTATATTAAATTACAAGTTCATATTATTAACCGAACTGACATGTGCATAGCAAGCCAGAGCTACTACCAACATAATATTTAATAAATCCCTAGAGGTTATAATAAGAGCGCTAAATTAGGAATAAGATATTATTATCTAATTTACACTCCTCTGCTAGGGGACTCTTTTTCTCATAAGGGGAAAAAGAGTAAGGTCTCAGCTTCCTACTGTTCACCACACTTTCCTTGTTTTTCTTATTACACTTTAGTTTATACATAGAGTTTGAAACTTTCTTGCTGATGATGAATGGTCCGCTTCTTATTTCTTCTAACTTGCCCCTGTTTAATTTATTTCCATTCATAACATATACCCATTCTCCTTCTTTGAATTGATGTTCTTTTTTATTCACATCAAATTTCTTTTTATTTTTGAGAAAATTTTTTCTGAGTTTCTGAATGCTTCTTCTCTATCTTTCTCTATATCTTCTTTTTTGTGTAACTCTTCCGGGATAATATCAGAACTTTGTTCGTACAACAGGTAAGAGGGTGAGTATTTTGTTACGCTATGATTTGTAATATTATATTCTCTTACGCATTCTTCTGCTAATTTCGGCCATGCTCGTTTATCTTTTTCATTTATTTTACATCTTAATCTATTTACTAAAGTCTGGTTTAATCTCTCATTTAAACCATTAGATTGTGGGGAATCTATAGATGTAAATATTAGTTGAATTTTCTTTTCTTTTTAGATACTTTTTAAATTTAATTGAATTTAAAGCACTATATTGGTCAACTAAAATCATTTTTATTTCGTTTTTATTTATAATCGGGTTTAGTAATTTAATGAAATCATCTGCAGACTGGGTAGTTGATGTCGAAATCCAAGCATATCTAGAGAAATGATCCACCAGCAAATGCATATATTTCTTTGTTGATCTATTACCACCAAAACCACCTATTGTGTCTATTGACATTATTTCAAATGGACATTTTGCTGGTCCTAGTTTTGATAATAGACCTATTTCTCTTGGACCCCTTGATTTATTCTTTATGCATGTTTCACATGTGTTACAATAATCTTTTATTAATTCGTCCATATTCTTGAAGTAATAAAATGGTCTTATTTTTTCTGCCATTAGATTATTACCAATATGACCGTAGAATTTATGTATTTTATCTATCAATTTTTTTCCAAATTCTTTAGATACATATATTCTTTTATTATTTTTTAATATTTTGAAATTTATATCACCGTTTTTAAAGATTTTTTGAATTTTCAATTTCATCTTTAATAGATTCATGATCATTAATTATTTCTTCTATCTTGATCATATTCACTATTTCTAAGCAATCTTCTTTATTTTCGAAATCTTCCAAAGCTGGATTTCTCGATAAGGTGTCAGCTTCTATATTTTCTTTTCCTTCTTTGTAGACCACTTTAAAATTATATTGTGTTAAGTATAACATCATATCTCCTAGTGCTTCATCAGTTCTCGCTTTTGATTTTAAATTTACAAGTGGTTTATGGTCTGATGTGACTATGAATTCTTTACCTATTAGATAATGTTGCCAGTATACAATCGCTTCCTTAATTGCTAAACATTCCAAAAACATTACTTCTTTCTTCATTTGTCCAGTGTCAATTTCTTTGAGAAGTATGCTACTGGATGTAGAAATCCATCTTCCTGTTTTTGCTTTAGAACAGCACCCAGCCCCAATCGGCTTGCGTCCACTTCTACAACTGTGTCCTTATTTCTATCGTAGATTGCTAAATTGGTGTTGTGCATAAATATTTTTTTATGTCTATAAAACAATTTTCGCATTATTCAGACCATTTAAATTTTTGGTTTCTTCTTTAATAAGTTGTGTAGTGGTGCCAACTTAGCGTGTACAGTGGTCGATGAATTTTCTGTAGAAATTTATTTTTCCAATATTTGACGAACCATTTTTTTTGATTTTTGGACGTTTAAATTCCTTAATCGAAATTAAATTATCTATAGTTGGGTATACTTTCCCATCTTCAATTTCGTGGCCTAAATATTTGACAGAGTGTCCTAGCAAACATACATTTTTCTAATTTTAATTTAAAACCTTCTTTTATTGCCTCAAAGAATAACCGAATGTGTTCTAAATGTTCATTAAAATGATTTTGAAAAAATCAGAATATCGTCTATATAATTTACACAAAATTCGTTTTAAGTTGTGTCGTCTGATTATACTTGCCAGAACTCTTCGGAAGATAGCGGGCGAATTCTTGTAACCGAATGGTAGTACCTTCCCATTGCCAGTGCCCTCTTCTTGCATTATAAAGGCTGTTTTTTTCACTGTCTTTTTCTCTAATTGGGATAGCCCAAAAAGCTGAATTTATATCTAATGCCGTATGTCAAATCACAGCCGTTAACGTCCACTACTAAATCTTCTATTCTAGGGAATGGCTGTGGTTCTGGCACCACCAGTTTATTCAATTCTCTCAGATCTATATGCAATCGGAGTTCTTTTCCCTCTACTTTCTTAAAAGCTAACGTCACCGGTGATGCAAAAGGTGAACTCGATTCTTCTATCAGGTCATTTTCCATTAATTTTGAAATTTGAGAATCTATTTCTTCCTGGTCTAGAATGAGCATCGTATATGGTTTCTTTGAGATATATCTGTCTTCTTTTAACTTTATATTTACTTCTCCAGTTTTAACTGAACCGACATCATATTTATCTTTTGCAGAAACATGAGTTGGTATTCTTGAATTAATTTAACGGTTTTCATTCTCTTTTCTTCATCTAAGTGGATCACATTTTCCTCCAAATTTTTAATATTTCTGTATTCATAAGCTGTAGGATGGTTTACCTTTTATGGCTCTTTTCTTCATGTGTAGTATTTGTAGCTTCTTCTGTTGTTTCTTCTTTTATTTCGTTCTTGTTCCTAAATATATCATCATCATTGATATTATCTATGTCTATTATTTTACTCATTTATTCTTTGTTTAATTTTACAAGTTTCCATCTTGTATTAAATTGAACCTTTTTATTGTATCCAATCCAATCAATAAATCGTAGTTAAAATTATCATTTTTTGCAACTATTAAATTTAATTTGTCTTCTATTTCTCCAAATTTTCATATGTGAGTTAGCCCGGTTTTCAGTAAATTTCACACCATTTATGGTTTTCAATATACTTTTATTCTTTATTAATTTTGTTTTTAATAATTTTATAAATTTTTCATTAATTAGTGAACATGTAGAGCCATTATCGTATACTGCTTGAATTGTTTTCTCTTATTTACAATTACCCTAATCTTTATTAATGAAAGTGGTGTGGGATTCCCTTGGCCAATTAGTTTTTTTAACATCATTATCTTGTAGTCATGTTTCATCTTCATCGTCTTCGTCTTCTTCAGTTATATTTATTTCATTTTTATTGATTCTTTTATTCCAACATGCCTGTATTGGGTGATAACGGTTTTTAAGACCCAACGATTCACATCTTGTGCATGGGGTCTTCTTAGTTTTTGAAATTTTCAATAATTTATCTTTAACATAATCAAATTTTTTTCTTCACTTTTCTTCGTTTCCCAATTCGTCGTTATATGGTGATAATCATTAATTTTCTTTAGTTCGTTTATTAAATCATCCATAGTCTTAATTTTCTCCCTTTCCAATTTATTTTGTATTTCAGCCGGTAAATTAAACACAATTTGATAAATCCTAAATAATTCTGGTATATTTTTATCCGCTTCCAGTAATAATCGTTCTTTCTTAATTACGTATTCGATTAATGATCCAGAAATATATTTAAATCCAAATGCTGCGCAGATGGGAGCCCAATTTCTTTTTTCATAAGTCAGCAAAAATTTTTTTCCAACCATCCCAATCAGAAGCTGATAATTTCATTAAATTGGCACTATACCACTCTTTTATATTGCCCTCAACGAAGATTTTTAATATTTCTATTTTTGTGTTATTATTACTAATTTCACACCTAAGGCACTCCTTTTCGAATGACTCCATCCAAACTGTTGCCTCTTGCCTTCCATTAAATTTTACAATTAAAAATTTTTTCTATCTCGTTTAAATTTACTTGAGTATGCGATTTTAATTTAGTTTTTAGGTCATTGATTTGCTCTAATAGAAAATGTTCATTGGATGTTAACTCACCCTTTTTTCCTGTTGTACAATCAGTTTCCTGATATTCCTCCAAAACATAATCCTTCACGCAAAAATTTTCTTCTTCATCCAGATAAATTTTTTTAATTCTGGTTT
Source organism: Forficula auricularia (assembly GCA_024734495.1). Lineage (NCBI taxonomy): Eukaryota > Metazoa > Arthropoda > Insecta > Dermaptera > Forficulidae > Forficula > Forficula auricularia. Next base: position 3,071,007 of record JALMQS010000841.1, on the reverse strand, counting down.
AAATGTTACACCTATTTTCCTGTATCCTCCGTTCTTTGTAATAGATTGCAGAGTATTACTAACCGTCCTCAAAGATAGCAGTTCGGGATGGTTTTCAACCTTCTTCAATTCTTCTGGAATTCGATACCATACCCTCTTGTCCAAAGATATTCCGATCAAGATGTTCTCCCTTTCATTCATCTTCATCAGATGTAAATGCAGTTTTGGTTGAGTCATTATTGTATCTTCTTATAATCTTTTTGTAATCTTTAAATCGATTAGGTTATAAATGATTCATTAGCTAGAAACTATAAATGGGTTTTATTAACAAATATACAATACAATTTATACAATAAATAATTAGAAGATAATCTTACCTATAAATGAAAAGATTATAAGACCTTTATCACGTATTTAAAGATGTACAATTTATTCTTATTATCTTCTATTTATATTAAATTACAAGTTCATATTATCTAACCGAACTGACATGTGCATAGCAAGCCAAGAGCTACTACCAACATAATATTTAATAAATCCCTAGAGGTTATAATAAGAGCGCTAAATTAGGAATAAGATATTATTATCTAATTTACATATATAATGAAGAAAAATAGTAAAAATATTGGACGAGACACGAGAATTGTTTTGTTTAATAAATATGGGCAGATTTATAAATATAAGTCAAAGATAAAGTAAGGTATCCTCAAGGGAACAAGCGCAGGAGGTTGAATAAATTAAAATTCGAAGCTATTTCCGATTTTCCATTTAATGTTAAGCCACACTGTTTATTTGTCAATAAAAATATATCATTGGGGGTGTACTAAAATTTCATTATTTCATATATATGTTTTCAAACCCCTTTTGAGCCGACAAATGAAGGGGGGGGATAACAGAGTGCGAAAGTGTTATAAAAAATTTAATAATATGACCATCTTTAGAAAAAGTACAGGTTTTCTAAACATATTATTTTAATAAAAAAAAATAATAATTAAGATGATTATGTGTTAAGGTCTTGACTTGATTGTACCATTTAATAAACATAGCTTATTTCAGGTGAAAATATGGAAAATATTGAAGAAACTGGCATAGGAACCTGAGCTTACACACTGTGATGGACTACATACGAGAATTTGATATTAGGCTGGAGAAAGAGATGTACTATGCTGGGGAAACTCTTGTTGGAAAGGTTATTCTTGATACTCTAGAAAATTTCAAATTAAGAGGTAAATATTTAGTAGAAAATTTCAAATTAAGAGTAATATTTAGTAGCATATTTAAAATAAATAATTTTTTCAAAAATAATTTTAATTATTATAGCAATTAAAATTTGAAATTTTTTATTATTTTAAAAATTTTAAACCTATCGGTACTTTACGATTATTATTTAAACAGTATTTTTCGGCCTAAATTTAATAAACCTTGGTTTTTAAAAAATCTAGCCAAGGGCCATTGCTGTTTGAATTTATCTGATTTATAATCGTATTATTAATTATTTTATTTATTTATTTAATTAATTTATTAAATTACTTTATTGAATATTTAAATATAAAAAATTTTAATATGTTAAAAAATATTTCAATAGTGTAGATTGAATGGACTCCATGTATCCATAACAAATCGCTTTGCTAATGCTAGACTCTTGCGCTCCAAGCTATCGATAAAACAGCACAAAAATATAAAAAATAAGAACGAAATCGATCTTATTTCAACAATATCAAGTATTAGGAGGTTCAGAGCACCTTTTTAATAAAAAAATAGCATTTCAATTAAGAATTTTAGTGTTTAATTGAAATTTTATGAAAAAATTCAATTTCTTTTCTCCGGAAGTGAATCAACTCGAAATGGCAAAAAGTTTTATTTTTTTCTCATTAGATATTTATTTAAATTTATTGAAAATTCATATCTATAGGTTATTTCTATTTATTTTTTATATCAAATAATTATTATTAAGAAATTGTCATTTTAAAGGGTTGTTTGAAGTCCAATTAAAAAAAACGCTAATAACTCCGTTGAATTTTTTTTAAATATGAAAATAATACATATTATAAAACAATTAATTATTAATAATTGAATTGAATTTTGAACGAAATCGATTTAGTACTTTTTGAGAAAATGGTCAAAAACCATCTGAACCGTCAAAAAAAAACGATGTTTTTGAAAGCACAGGAATTGCATTTTGAAAAAAAGTTAAAAAGTCATCTACGAAACGAAAGCAATGACTTGTACGATATGGAGGTGAGGTTTTAAAGATGTTTCTAAAACGGCATTTCATGGGCCGATTTCAGGATGTTTCCGATTTTACATCGAAAAGTACTAAATCGATTTCGTTCAAAATTGAGTAAATTATTAATAATTAGTTGTTTTTATAATATGCAAATACATTTTATATTTTTAAAAATTATTTCAACGGAGTTATTAGCGTTTTTTTTCGAGTTGGACTTCAAAATGAAAGCTACCCTTTAAAAACCAAATTTCCTACTACTAATTATTTGCTATAAAAGTTAAATGAAAATAACACACACATATGAAATTTCTAAAGATTTGAATAAATATCTAATGAGAAAAAAAATAAACTTTTGCCCATTTCTAGTTGATTCGACCCCCGGGAGAAGAAATTGAATCTTTTCTTACAATTTCTTTTAAACTGCAAAATTCTTAATCAAAATGCCATTATCTTATATTAAAGAGTTACGAATGAACATCAAGATAGATTAAATCGATAAAATAAAATCGATTTCTTCTTTCATTTATAATTCTTTTGGTCTGTATATCGAGAGGACATGCGGCAATCACAGACACATTATTTGTTATTGATTCATGAAGACCATTCACTCTGCAATATTGGAATATCTTTTAACTCGTTAACTATTGATTTTAGACATTTCACTCATATACTGTTTTTCTGTTGAAAATTAAATTTACTTTAATAAAGGTCATTATATAAATTGGTGTACCTCAAATGGTTAGGCAGTAAAGGTGAAATTTATGTGGAAAGTTAGATACTGATTACAGATTAATATACTGCACTATTCTATTACTCTATTATGGAAACATTTTGATAATTTAATTTCGTAAATGAAAGTTCATTATGTATAATTTGCTTCGATGACTATTTAAATAGCTAGAGAAGATTAAAAATTAAATAATTGATATTACTTTTAAATACAAACTTACAAATATCTAATATAAAACTTCTCTGAAAATATCATAGCTGTCTAAAAATAGATACATTTCATTTTAATAAATAGCTACATTAATTTTATAATATGTTAGTCTGCTTAGCTTCATCAAAAGTTAATGAACGCCGCGAAGTTACTCTTTTAAAGTTATCATATAAACTAGTGTTCTATGTATTTATAAAAACAAGGAATTAATAGTTAGCTACTACATTCAGTAAGTTTACTAATGAATAAGTTCCATTAAGTCGGAAATATAAAAATTCCATTTAAATATCGCGAAAAATTTATTGATAGTTGAGAGGGCAAAAAACTTAGGAAATTGTTTCCTTTATTTATTTATTTTAATTAATCATTAACCATTATATTTCATCCAATGAGGTGATAAGGAAAAAATTTGCTATAAAGTAATTAAACATACTAGTAGTTTGGACTCGACCAAGCTCTGAAGAGATGGCTGTCAGCCAAACTCCAATCTTAAACGAAAAAGAAACATACACACTAATGAATATTTCCTTAATTAGTAAATAGTTTAAACAAATTAAATCAAAATAAATTACTAGAATTCTAAACGAAGAGTTCGATTGATGGCGCTATCTTGACGTGGTGAGTTAAAATAGATTTTAAAATGGCCAACTATTTATCACTTGAAATCTTCGTTTTTCAAAAGCTGGCCTTAAGACTTTAGACCAACAAGAACACAAAGTGAATAAAGACACCCGCAAGCGTCGATGGGTCGAGAGATGAAACATCCGAAAGTACCCTTAGTTTCTTTTCTCAATGAAGTTAGAAAATCTAGCAAAATTAAAAAATAAAAATTATATAAGTATCAAAAATATAAAAGTTTTAATATCCTATAGTAGCAGACTTTAAATTTCTAAAGAAGTCAGGAGTCCTATATTAAAATCCGAACTGATAATTTTTGTTATATGCCAGAAGGGTTGTATTCACCATCCGGGGAATCGAAACCGAGAGCGGACAAAGCAATTCGAGCTATTGGCTGCCTATCGACCTGAACTTCTCTGACAAATATGTCGAGCTAAATATTTATCTCAAAGATTTAATATCAATTTGCAAAATTTCGAGGTTTTGTTAATCTAAATTTAAACACCTAACAATGATAGTTTAAATAAGGATTAATGAGTGTTTCGGAAATTCAATTTCTTCAAAAATTGGAAAGTCTGTTACTATCAGTAATTTGAACTTTTATATTCAATTTGTGAATAATCTTTCTATTGCTCTTGGATTTTTGAAGTAATTCAAATTAGGAAACACTCTTTACCAGTCTTTAATTTTACAATTGAAGATTAAACTCTACCATATTCATTCAGAATGAGAAACAGATGGGGGAATTATTAAATTGAACAAAAAACAAATGCATTTAGTATAAATTCAAAATAAAATACAAAATGACAAAAATATAATGTCTGTTATCACTTACCAATTTTTACTTATTTTCATATCTAAAATGGCTTCGAACACCTTCTTAATCATGTTTTATATTGTTTTTCTTATTTGCTTAACTGCTTCTTAGCAACAAGTTATTCAATAATAATGTGTACCTACTCATTGAAAATCAAAATTCTCAAATAGTATTACAAGAAGCGTGTATTATTTTTCCATAATTGATATTTAATTCAATATCCTCATTTATTTTTACGTATGTTTGTAATTGAAGACGTTGACAATGTTTCAACTAAAGTATAATGAGGTGACGTGTTCTGATGTGGCCATCCAGTTGACTTTTACCATACAACCTCGCCCCTCACTTATATTTAATATTTAATAAAATTGTTTATAATCATGTAGGGGAAGGGGGTTAGTTTTTGCATTTTTAGACTCCTGGGGGCCCACTGATTATGTATACAAAATGTGGTTGAGTTTGCTCAAGCCTAAATTTTTAATTTTTAACCCCCCTCCACCCCCGGGGGATATGCACCAAAATCTAATCAGATCTTAATCTCAATGGACCAAAACTACGTGTGAAATTTGGTTTTGATATTCAAACTAGTTTTTGAGCTAGCTCGTCCACAAAAATTTGATAACGCACAGACTAACAGACTAACAGACAAATTAACAGACATTTTGACAAAACAATTAATATCTAGAAAAATATAATTTTTTCGATGTTCACTATATTTTTTTGTAGACCGAAATGCCATGGTTTCACCCAATTTTTTTAATCAAAATAGTTTCACGCCCCTGGCTAGCAAGAGGACCGCCGATGACAGGCCTTGCAGCTAGTATCATATAAATTTTTAAAAATTAAAATAAATATTTTATTCTTTATTAAAAAAAACAATTATTAGCTACAATACGTTCTGGGCCGCTTTTCGAAAAGTGATCAGAATCAGAAGTAATGTAAAGAGCGCGAAAGTCATGAGTTGACTAAATATGCAAAAATATTTTACTTAAAAATACAGAGTAAGGGGAAGCATTTTTACTTTATTTCTGTATGAATTAAAATTTAAGACTTTCGGCTTAACTGGTTATCTTGAGTTTCAAAAGTTTTATACCATCGACAAGTTGAGATTTTTCAAATTAGAGACAATTATTTATTATTTTAAAAATAAGGAATAATTGAAACTTTTAAGATTTTTTTCTAAATGGATTAACGTTCTCGGTGCTTTATCCTATTTGTTTAAACATTTACAATACTAAAATTAATTGATTAAGAATTTAAACAAAGTTTGAGGGGAGTAGCTACGCCGCAAGCAAGATGCCCGCCGAAAGCGGGCTTCGCAGCTAGTATAACATAAGCTGGCCTCTTTGATTTGATCTTATAAAATATATTAACCAGCTGCCAAGCTTCGCGACTCCAGTGTCCCCTCCTCCTATCCCCTGTACGGTACGCCTCTGGTATGATAAAATAATTTTTAATCACTACCCCCCCCCCCCCACCCCCGATCCCAGTTTCTAGTATTTTTGTTTGAAAATTTTAGATTTTAAATTATTTTTGAATTCCCTTGAATTTATTTAAAAGTTAAATTTGTATTAATACTCTGAACCTCTGTACCAAATTTCAGTTTTAAAGCTCAAATTGTTCGCCGACAAAATATTTTCAAGTCTTAAAAAAATACTTATTAACAATAATAGTATGTTTTCCCCATAATTTATCAAAAATAATTTAATTGATTCCTAAATCTTGAGAAAGATAATTAATTATATGTGCTCGAAAAGTTGATGAAAAAATATTTTTTGAGAATCAAGATTTATCTTTTCTTTCGAAGGAATTCATGGGAGCCCCTGGCTTTTACGCAGCTATTCGTGATTTAAAAGGCAGCGGTTGCATAAGCTCCAGGCTCTACTTTTTTATGATATTGATGTGAGAAGAGGAGATACACCAGAAGGTGCCTCCCCCTAAAGGCCTGTATGGGCAGGCCCCTCCATCCTGAAAAGAACAGAGTAGAAGGAAAAGAAGCCCGGGATCACGAGCCAAATCTCAGAAAGTTAGATATACTCAATTTACTAAGTTTTTAGGGGCTTCGAGCAGTGGTAAATTCTCCGCGCGATAAATTAGGTTAAATTTATCTCCCACTTATTTTTATTACCAGACCCTATACATACAGAAATACAGAAAAAATGTCTGGGTATAGCCGGGAATCAAACCCGAGACCTCCGGGTTTCCAGCCAGTTATGCTGACCATTACACCAGGTAGGCGGACTGATGAATTTAAAGAAATAGGAAGAATTTAATTAAGCCAATCCATAATTATCGATGAGTTAAGAGAATAATTTCATTGGTAATTCTCTGAACATTATCAGACGGTTGATAAATGAAAGCAACTTAAAATTAAAGGAAAAAGTGAAAACTTTTTCATCTTTGGGTAAACTCTGAATCAATTTTAGAAAATGACAAATTTTTTTAGTAAGCTAACGGTTTAAATTAAAAATTCAATAACAGAAATCAATATGTTGTCTTCTTCTTGATGTAAATAAACATTTATCTGTGAATCTAAAAGATTCATTTGTTAGGAACCATAGTTCCAAAAGTTTGACTTTTATCTTCAATCTTTTTAATTAAAACTATTTTATCTATTCTTTTTCATGGACACAGATAATGTTTAATTAAAAATACTGAAGATTGAGGCCAATTATTCGAAACTATAGTCCCTATCTTTTACCTCTACTAATTGTACTTCGTACAAATCTATTAAAGGGTCTAAGGGTTACTCGTATATTGATAGATCTATTTTTTGAAACACCTCAATTTCGGACCCCGAACAAAATAATACTATCTTTTTTGATAGATTCATTTTATAGTATATTTCATTGTTTTTTTTTGTTTTTTATTTTGTTTTTTATTTTTTAGTTTGAAAATTTTATAATTTTTCTTTTTAAACCCTCTCTTTATCTCATTTTAATCTTTGGTTCAATTTCAACCAAAAATCTAATCGACTATTAATCTTAATTCACTAAAACTACATCTGAAATTTCGTTTTGATATTCAGACTAGTTTTTGGGCTAGAGCCTACACAAAATTTCATAACGTACTAACAGAAATTTTGACAAAATAATCGATATTTTGTAAAATATAATTTTTTCGATGTTCACTCATTAGGGGTTTTTGTAGAATTGTATTTCTTAAGAATTTTAAAACCTATAATATATTGGAATGTTTTATTTCGTGAATGTGCGATTGAACGATTCGTTAAACAGTATCTGAACGGGGAAAAATTACTAAAAAGATCACGGATATAACAATCTGTCTTCCTTTCGTTTGCTTGATGATAAAATGTGTATTTCTTGTCAAATGTAGTTTAAACAGTTAATTTGATTTAATATGATTGTATTTGTTTTTGATTTCTGTAAATTTTAGCCGTGCTTTTCACCTAATTATTAGAGGCTAAAGATCAAAAAATTTATTTTTCAGCTATTCGAGTTTGTTTGAGAGGCAAAGCACACTGTGAATGGAAAGTTCTTGTATCAGGTGATAGAAGAACAGTGAAGGATGATCAATATCTTATGGATGAACGTGCAGTTGTTTGGGGAAAAGGTGACGCTATTATTTAATATAGTATAAATTATGTGAAATATTCTTAACCAATTCTGTTTTATAAATAATGATAGTGAATAAATTCTAATTGGATTTTTGTTTTTCATTTGTTCAGATAGTCCTGAGGGTACCATTCCTGTTCTTACCCGAGGGCTACATCAATTCCCATTTCGATTTCGTTTACCTGAAACATCTCTTCCTGGTTCGTTTGAATCTAAGCCCGGATGTATTCGTTATTATGTAAAGGTTAGAGCAAAATAAATTAATATGACTTTAAAGCCTATATTAGCTAGTTTAACTTGCTTCTAGTTTAATCAGAATAATCAAAGTATTATCTTAAAAGAAAGGTGAAATTTCTATCAGTCAAAAGGGCCAATCATATTCTCAAAGGATATGAGGGCCGCGACTCATAAAGGGGCGGCAAAACGGCTGCGGCCTTAAGACAATAAATATTCAAAGCGGCATAAGCACTAAGCAGTAGCAGGCAGGGATGTGCTGTGGTCCTTATTTTGGATATTTTCGAATTTTTACGCTGAGAGGCTCATATTGTTTGAAATAAATAAATAAAAATATCCCCCAAGTTTCAAGTCTCTATCTCAATTTTAACCTGTGCCGTACAGTGATGAAAGTTTCCCATGTAAATAACATGAGGTTTTTGGCATTGAACGATCAATTTTTCATTCCGGCCAAAGTAATGGTTCAAAAAATTGTAACTTTGTAGACTTTATCCTTATAATAATAGCTATCCTTCAGAATTTTTACAGATTTTTAGTTATTAAAATTTTGGAGGAACAGTTAGATAAAATACTGCTATTATATCTTATGTTAGTAAGTATTATAATAGCTAAAAATATGTAAAAATTAGAAGCTACTATTATAATATACCAAAAACCCCTTGCTATTTAGATGCATCGCTGTGCGGCACAAGTTAAAATTGAGATAGAGACTTGAAACTTGGGAGATATATATATTTTATTTTTTATTTTGAACCATATGAGCCTCTTTTAGCGTAAAAATTCGAAAAATCCCAAAATAAGGACCACACTAAGTGCATGTCTATATTTGGAAGAGTATAGGACGGCCGGACTTACAAACAGACAGACACCGAATCGACACTAATAGGGTCATGTTTTACGTTTTAACGATCCAAAAAAGAGAAAAGCACCATGGTAGCTTCAATCATTACTTTCCTAATCAACCATTTAAGGGCTCTCATAAACCCATCGAAGCCAAGATTCTCTTGGGAACCTCTAGCTTATGTTTCACGAGAAATCTTGAGAATACTTCAACACTAATATGTGGGATTTTTTAAAAGCTTAAAATTTATTCCCTTATTAATTTAGATCCAAACAGAAAGCTATTAGGTATCAACGAAAATAAATATGAAGTTTTTCAATATCTATATATGTTTTAGGTCACTGTGGATATTCCATATGCGTCTCCGCCTCAAGGTGTGAAATATTTTACAATCATCGGCCCGCATCTGGATTGTATGGATGAACAATTTCTAAAAGGAATGTCGGGAGAAGATAAACGAGCACGATGTTGTTGGTGTTGCGAAAGAGGTCCTGTTGTACTTCGAGCGCAACTTCAACGAAGTGCCTATGCATGTGGGGAAGCGATTCGACTTCGAGCTTTCATTGACAATGCAGGAGACGAACCAGTAAGGTAAGAGTCACAAGAACAAATACCGAACAAAGAATTAAAAAAAAAAATCTCTGGCTCGACCACTCTTTATGGGTATTGGCCTACTGAATTGGTTGCTGTCCTAGTTGGAAACAGTACCGAGGGGTCAAGTGGTTAGCTCAACGCATCTCTACAACCTTCGTTTCAGTGTTCTTAGCCTAGATTCGCTGCTTCTCAATCAAGCAGCTACTCATTTATCCTCACGAGGCTGAGTGAATCCCGTTCCAGACCCTATACTTACAGAAAAATTTCTAAGCAAAGCCGGGAATCGAACCCGGGACCTCCTTGTTGGCAGCCAGCTATGCTACCAACTGCACCAAAGAATTAACATAAATTATTTAATATCTATGATCTAATAAATTGTGATTTAAAGTCATGATTGAAAAAATTCCCTTAAATCTCTTAGGAATCTTAAAAGAAATTTCTACTATCTTTAGGCTGGAAATCCGATCAAATAGGATTTGAGTTGAAGCTATAGGGCATAGGGGTTTAAGCATATTGAATCGGCTCCTGAAAGATAATTTAATGATACTTAGGGGATATGTAGGTACTAATAAAATAATAAGATCCTGAAAGTTCCAGATCCTTAACTCCTTTGATTTTTGAGAAAAAGCAAAATATGTAAAAAACAGAAGAAAGAAAAATTTCTCAGGATTGACCGAACGGATTGATCTACATTTTTAATATGTTTTGGGGACTGATAATAGCTTTTAGGAAAATAATTATGAGCTTTATAGGTTATTTAGATCTTTGAAAAAAAATGTTTTTCTTTTGAAATTAATAAAAGAGAAACTCTATCACTTTATGATTTTGAGCAAAGGGTGCATATCGAACTGGATTCTAATGGTATCATCATTATGTAAAAACTTAATCAAAATCGGTGTTTTTTTAATTGGGTAACTTTCGTAGACCGCGGGGCCTCTCAAAACGCCGGGACGGGTTCCGGCGAACGCGCTGAACCTGCCTTGCGCCGGCCCTGGCTATTCCCATAAGGGCCTAGTTTCAAGATAATTAATTTTCTAATTAATATGTATACTAAGTAAAATTTACAATTAAGGCTTATTTTATTTTTATTATAATCTAAATCTAAATTTTTAATATGTTTTGGGGACTGAGAATAGCTTCTAAGAAAAAAATTATGAGCTTTATAGGTTAATTAGATCCTTGAAAAAAATTTCTTTTCATTTCAATTTTTAGCCATGATACAATTTTGCCACAATTATGAAACTATTTTTTTTTCAAACCTTATTTATTTCCCTATAAGACTAGTACCTTTTCAAATTTCGAAAAAAGGTACGCTATAGTAGAAAAAAATAAAAACCAATTTTATTTCATGTTTTATTAAGCTTTCATTTGATTATTAAAAAAAAAAATGGTTTTTATTTTTTTCTACTAAAGTATACCTTTTTTCAAAATTTGTAAAGGGGGGTCGGTAGGCTAGGCGGTAGCGTGACAGCCAGCTAACCAGGGGACCCCGGGTTCGAATCCGACTCGAGGCAGCCAGCCAAAATCTGACCCCCCGGGGGTAGAGACAAATTTTAAAAAAAAAATATAGCTAGTATCGTAATTGGGCTTATGAGCTGAGAGGCAGAAAAGCCAAAAAAAAAAAAAAAAAAAAAAAAAATTTGTAAAGGTACTAATTGTCAATTTATACTCACAGGAAATCTTTTCAGATATAAAACTAAAATTTGGAACATTAAAATGCAAAAATACATAATTGCATACCAAGTTTCTTGCTTATAGAGAGCTTCTAATTTTATTTTGGTAAATTTTATACTTGAAAATAGCTTCTCGTATATGTAATATATCTACATACTTACAGAAAATGATATTATGTATTAGTAATTGTTTATATTTTTTCTGGCTAGATAATTATAATAAAATTCTAATAAAGAGACAATATTCAATTTTTCTTTCAGATCGGTAAATAATTGTTGTTCTAGAACATTCAATCATAAAGTTTGCTAGTAGAAAATTTATTTCTAAAGAAAATTGAGTCGAAAATAGACCAAAATGATTATTATTTTTTAGGAAATCTTGAAATCTAGTTCCAGATTCAAAATGTAAAATTAGCCATTTTATTTTTCGAAAGCTTCACAGTAGATTTTCAGATTTCTTATTTTAAAGAAAAAAAAATATCAGGCCAAATTGTTGTGTGTTTTTCAGTATCTTGATATAAATATCAATGTTTTAAGAAATTTTATAACTTTATATTGGGCCAAGGGTGGACAGGCCTGGTTTAAGTCGAATGGGATTAAAGAAGGATATGAGAAATGATAATTTATTTTTTAAAAAGGTCACGGATATAATAAACCCTGACTATCAATTATCTATTGACATGTAAGAAGGTGCAAAGATCTAAAAGACATGTCCTGAGAAGTTTTAGTCCAGGAGAGAAATTATCAATTAATTGTGATTGTTCTAGAAAACCCCAAATTCCTTCTGTACTAGAATGATAACTATCTATAGACTTGGATAGTGTCGTAGCATATAAATTACAGAAATAATAAATATTTAAAAAAATGAAAATATGAAAAGAAGAAGAATTTTTAAATATTAGAAACTTCATTATTTTTTTATCTTATATTTGTAGTTGAGCTTATAATTTTGCTTTTAGTGAATTTTATTCTTGTAAAAAGTTTCACGTATTGTACACAGTGGCGTAGCCAGAAAATTTTCATGGGGAGGGGCAGGGATGAGTCCACAAAGCAAAATATTTAGTAGGAATTTTTTTTATTAAAACAAATAGGTACTTTAAGAAATTAAAAAAGAACATAATTTTTGATTAAACATATTAAATATATTTAATTACGGTTAGTTTGTCATAAGAAACGATTTGCCGTTGCCGTTACTCATCCCATGAGCCCTGCCCTTGGGGGTGCTGACCCCAAAACTACCTCCCCCCCCCGTGGTTACGCCCCTGATTGTACAAATGTACATTCATATTTCGAAAAAGGGAATAAATATATCTCTACATATAAATCTCAATGTTTTAAGTAAGTTATGATTTTATTTTGGGCCACACTCACTGCAGTACTGGACCGCATGAGGCGGGCCACGGGTTGGACAGCCCTGGTCTAGATTTTATTTATTTAGAGTTATTGAGTGAGTGACGAAATAATCTATATATTTGGCTTTTTTTAACTTGGACATCATAAGATTCATAAGAAATGGGAATAGGAAAATTTCTTTTGAGGAGATAATTTTTAGCCTTATGAACGTGTCTAAGGCAAAGTTATAGATGAATTAAAATTGCTCGAGTTGCTTCCAGTAAAGGGTAGTCAGTCCGATAGAACTCGCGGGCTCGAAACGAATCGAAGATGACTGGGATACTATCCTATTTATTTTTATTTGTATATAGGTATGATATTTATGACTAAGTTTTAAGTTAAATAAGAATATTTTGAATAAATTAAGAACTCCTTATATTAAAGTTGAAAAGAAATTGAAATTTATATATATTTAAAATAAATATAAAATATAGGGGTAGAAATTAAGGGGTGTTTTTACCTTTGGATGAGTACAGGTGGCTGTCGGTCTTCTCTTGAGAGTTTTCCAACACCAACTAAAGCGAAAATGAAAAAAGAAAGAATCCCGTTACTCGATTAGATTACCGAGGCCGGCAATTTTCTCCGAACTCTTTCGATAAGATATCCTTCGAAATATTTTCATAAGCATTTAATAATATTCCCCTATTATAATTAATTAACAAAACAAGATTAATTTTATATACAGGGTGTTCCATATGTGGCGCCCGGTAGGCAAGGGCGGATCCAGTAATTTTTTATGGGGGGGAGAATGTATATAAGGTGTCCGATGTATATAAGATCTACTTTTTATCTCGAAAGTGTGTGTCCAAGCGGGCGGGGGGGGGGGGTCAGATAAATTTTTTAAAAAAATAAATGTTTTTTTTTACAAGTTTCATATCTCATATTTTAAGTTCTATTAAAATTAAAAAATAAAAAAAAATTGTTATAAATTCCCTGTCGATTTGGCCGCCGTTTTTTGGCCTCTATGGGAGGGGGATCGCCCCCTCCGCCCCCCCCCCTGGATCCGCCCTTGCCGGTAGGGTAGGTGGAAAAAATTTTAAAAACTAACTTTTTATTAGTATTATTTCGTTTTCCGATGTAATTATCAAGTAATTAACAGATTAGAGGCGCGATTTATTATAAAATATAAAAATCATGACAGAGTTGACTGTTATTTCATGATTCTTATATTTCGTGCTTCTACCATATATCATAGCTAATTAAAAATTAATTATAGGTACATAGGGTTGAAGAAATAATACACAACTACCTTTTTAAAAGATTTTCATTGACTTAGTTTGGAAAATTTGGAGCGGAATTTTAATAATTAAGATTGATTCATCTCGTCTTGGTCTATATAAGAAGTACTAAATTTTATAAAAGTTCTTTATAAAACTATTTATTTTAATTATTCAATTGGATCTTCGGAATATTAAAGAATAATTAGTTAAAGTAATTGAAATAGAAAAAATTAATTACAACTAAAATCGAAAAAGACCTAAAATTTATTTTGAAAGAAGCTATTACATATTACGTACATTAAATGCAATTTGTGAGTAATTTTACTTTACCATACAGGGTATGTCTGTTAGTTAGTTAATCTGTCTGTCCGTTAGTCTGTGCGTTACCAAATTTTTGTGGAAGCGCTAGCTCAAAAACTAGTGTGAATATCAAAACCAAATTTGCCACGTAGTTTTGGTCCATTGAGATTAAGAGCTAATAGAATTTTGGTGCATATCGACCCAAAATGGGGGGGGGGGTATTAAAAATTAAAATTCTAGCCCATTTGAGCGAACTCAACCAAATTTTAGCCGCCTACATAATCAGTGGATCTCCAGAAGTCGGGGGGGGGGGGGGGGGGGGGGGGGTCAAAAAATGAATATCTTGGCCTTTGTACCAAACTCAACCAAATTTTGAATACATAATCCAAGGGCTCCCAGAAGACTAAAAATGGAAAAATTAACCACATAAAATGGGGGGGGGGGTCAAAAATGGAAATATAGCCCCTTATACCAAACACAACCAAATTTTGAATACATAATCAGTGGGCCCCCCGAAGTCTAAAAGGGATTGATGTTGGTTAGGATTAGGCATGGGAAATGATTCTCTTGATAAAAGAATCATGAGCTCACGTGTGCAGGGAGACCAGGCCCTGAAGTAGGTCTGTAGTTTTTGATATATAATAGCAAAAAAGTACACACCAGGCAACATCTTAAATACTTTTTTGTAAATTAATAAATAATTTTATGAAAAATGTTTTTTTTTATTGTCATCTGATATTTTAAGATAGTGTGCATTTGATTTACATAACGCAGCCATACTGATAAGAACAAAGTAGCGCCGTCTGTAAAATGGTAGGATATGCATTCAATTAGAACGTTCTAATGTGCGGGTTGCGTCATCAGGCGTGCACAATATTTAAACTTTTATATTTGTGCACAAATGTTTTTTTTAATTGTTTATAATTTTAATCTTTGTATATTTAATTAAACTAATATTAACAAGTTTTTTTAATAAATTGTGCCAAAAGCTATAGCTTTGTTGTTTGATGACAAAAAAAATTTCCAAATCTCTAAAATTTATGCAAAGGATACCTAGTTTAAAAATTTTTTCACTCTTCCCACAAATTTTTATTTCATTTTTCTCATTATAATATAAAATAAACCTATTATCGTTTTTTTAATTATTACAAATTTTCCTTTTCTTTTAGATTAAAAGTTCGTTTGGTGCAGCATGTAGAGTATTTCATCGAGAGAGGAGTTCTTGGCCTAAGCAAAGAGATCCAGCACCTGGTACTGGAATATCGAGGAGAGCCTGTACCGCCAGATACGAGAACACACTGGGATTCTGCACAGAGCCTTATTTTACCAGTTATGCCACCATCAATCGTAGGCGTTTGTCGTCTCATGCACATCTATTATGTTCTCAAAGTATATATTACTTTATCATTTTTTTATTTTAATTTATTTTATTTTATTTTAAAAAAGAAAGAATTCAATCGGTCTTTTTCGGACAAATTCTAAGATTTTAGTAGAAATATTATTAAATTGCGATATCAGAGGGAATTCATCCCCCCAGGAGTCGAACCTGAGAACTAACATGCTATCCGGGCAGTCAGCTCACACCCTCGAGATCGCATTTTAATATTATTTCTACTAAAATCTTAAATTTGTCCGAAAGGATCGTTAATTCTTTTCTCTTTTAAAATACATCTTGGTTAATCTGAACCCGAGCTGATTTTTGAAAAAACTACCAGCTATTTTCAAAAAAAAAATGCTCAAAACTTTAATTATACATTTAAATAAGAGGACTTGTATGAAAAACTTTTTTTCATTTTAAGCTGAATTTTTTAATTTCAGTTCTAGAAGAATGGTGTAAAAAATTTCTGTGCTTATATCATATATTGCGATTCAGAGAGAGGTTTTTGTCTCGAGGGTGTGAGCTGACTGCCCGGATAGCATGTTAGTTCTCAGGTTCGACTCCTGGGGGGATGAATCCCCTCTGATATCGCAATTTAATAATATTTCTACGAAAATCTTAGAATTTGTCCGAAAAAGATTGATTGAATTCTTTCTCTTTTAAAATACATCTTGGTTAATCTGAACCCGAGCTGATTTTTTGAAAAAACTACCAACTATTTTCAAAAAAAAGATGCTCAAAACTTTAATTATACATTTATTTTATTTGTTTTATTATATTTTAGGTTTGCCTTGAATTCGAGAAACACGGAGATGATCTTTTGATGCATTTTCCAATTACAATTGCAACCGTGCCGTTTCGAATTCCGAATTCAGGAAAATTACCAAAACTATATTATGGTAAGAACTTGACTTTACATATTTAATGGACACGGCTCTTCTGTTTTAAAGATTAGCATTTATATACAAAATGTAACAGGCAAACAAGTTAATATTATTATTATTATTATTTTATTATCCAAAATTTTTTGATATTTATTAACATGGGAAATAACATATAAAATCCTTTTTAAAAAAAAAACCAATCGAACGTTTATTTTAGTATAATAAGTTTCGCTTAAAATTTTCTCTATCAATTATGAATTCAAATTCGGTTTTTAAATAAATAAATGATAAAAATAAATTTGTTCTCGAAATGTATTTATAGGTACCTACTAAAATAAACTTTCGATTGATTGTTTTTTTAATAATTTTATTTATTTAGTTAATTAATATAATAAAAAATAATATTATAGGAGTATAATGTATTTATATAATTAAAATATAATTACATAATTATAGGAGTATAATATATTTATATAAGGTAATTATTAATTTAAGTAAATATTGTAATAGATGAAAAATTAAATACATTTTAAAATATATTTTACATTAGATTTTCGTACATCTACATGTATAAATAGTGTAATCTAGATGATTTTTTTATGGGAGGACAAGAGCAAGCAGGACTTCCTGAGAATGTCCCTGGAATAATTCAAAAATTTTATGTTCTAATTAACTCATTTTAATATTCTTAATCACATTGAGGAAAAGCGTACACAAAATTTAACTTAAATGAAAAAATTATTTTTATATTATTTAACAAATGAGATCTTTTTGTAGGGGCTTAAAGCTGTGTTTTAACTTAATTTTTCATTTTAGTCCTTTTTGATATAATTAAAAAACAAAATCTAATACTTTAATCCCTCTACCATTTCAATACTTCTCCATACTATGTATGGTAAAATAAAATAAAGCAGAAATTTTTCACAAATACAATAATACTAAGTCCAATCAGTGCTGAATATTCGCGTATAATACAGATTTTTTTTTTTCCTTTCAGAAATGGCCTGTCCTCATGTGGAAGGAGGCCAATATATTAGCCCAGAATTCTTATTAGGTGGCGAGGTTTATGATGGCGGTATAGATGGTCATGGTATTGTTCTCTATAGACCTGTATATGTAACTGTTGCTAGAGCATGTGATTTTGCTCGTCTACAAAGAGGAGAACAGCGCCCCGCCTCCGAAGAATCATCTAATGCCCAAGGAAGTACCTCAAGTAACACATTGTAACTTTTCATCGAATATTTTGGAAAAAGGCCTATATGAACTTTTTTTAAAAAAGTTTTTTTTTCTTTTAATCTACGAATTTGTTGAAATTTTATATTAAGTACATAATTCTTTAGTTTTTATATTTTATTTATTTTATAATTGAAGTGTTAACCCCCTAGAGGCCACTATTGCCGTTATCAGGATAGGAAAGACTATAATAGTAGGGTGGGTCGCAAAAACTAATTTTTTTTTTTTTCAAAAACGCTTTAGTGCGGAAAAGGTGCCTATTGCAATAAGAAGACCAATATAAAAAATTAAAGTCGGTTAATATCTTCCGCTCGCGCATCGAACTTGGAACTTAGGAAAAATTGCAAAAATCTCTAAATTTCTAATTTTTTTTATTAGTTAAAATTTTTAAAATAAACACACTCTAGTTTTTTGTGCTTGTTTTATGGTTTAAATAACCTAAATAAATTAAATTCTGATTAATAATATACTTTTTTATGTTCGCGTAACATCTTAGAAGGAATAGAATTTTTCTAAGATGTTGCGCGAACGTAAAAAAACGTATAATATTGATCAAAATTTGATTTATTTAGATTATTTAAGCCATAAAACAGGCATAAAACACTAGAGTGTGTTTATTTTAAAAATTTTAACTAATAAAAACAATTTAAAAATATAGAGATTTTTGCAATTTTTCCTAAGATTCAGGTTCGATGCACGAGCGGAGGATGTTGCCAGATTTTAATTTTTCTTTTATGCCGTTTTTCTTCTTATTACAATAGGCACCTTTTCCGCACTAAAGCGTTTTCGAAAAAAAAATTCAGTTTTTTCGACCCACACTACTGTATAGCTCTAGAGAGAAAACCTAACTGATATGCTGATATGACAAGTTTGCGAGGGCGCGGTTGCCATATCAGTTAATAATCCTTCTATCTCTACATTCTCCTGTCCTGATAACGGCAATATTGGCCTCTAGGGGGTTAAGACATCTAATTTCGCCATTCATTGTTTAGTGTTTAGTTTATATTATAAAATAATCGTTAAGAGATAACTGCCGAGACAACTAATAAGACATCAAATTAAAAAAAATTAATCCAACGCGTTATGAAACAATATCATATTTTCTGATAAGGAAATTAAAATTAATTATATCCTTTTAATTACAAAAAATAAACATAGGGAGAAGGGGGCGAATTGATAAAAAAAAATTATTCTTAAAATAATTTAATTGAAAGTGATTATTTAATAGTAGTTTTCTAAACTAAAAATTAGATTTTAAATAAGTTTACTTCAGGAATTTTTAAATTCATAATATAAATATCTCTTTGAAAAGAGCCTGAAGAAGTGAAGAATAAAGTCAAGACGAAACGTAGGCTAAAACAAATAACGTATTAAAAAAATATAATAATAATAATTCATTTACCCCAACAAATATTTTTTATTTAAGAATTATAAACACTAACAATTTAATTGAAAAAAGTAATATTAATTAATATTTTAAAATTATATTCTGCTAGATGGGTAATCGAAATCGGTTGGTCGAACTAAAAAAAAAAAAAAAAAAAAAAATTATCTAAATATCAGCCTTTATAATGTAGAAATCAATAAAGGTAGAAAAATTGAAATTACAAATACCAACTATTCATTTACAGGGATATAGAGTGAAATTGTAAGTCTCTGGACGATTGCAAGTCGCTCTCTAAACTTCATCGATTATTCAAATGGGCTGCATGCAACTAGATTGAAACGTTTAATTCATTTCAATATCTCATTCGTATTTGTTTTCATGCCTAAAACTATCAACTCTAAATCTTTCAAATTTTTGATTAATTATTAGAAACATTAAAATTTATTTACGATTAATAGATTCTTAAAATTGTGATTGTGAGATAAGTGAAATAAAGTAACCGTAAAGGAAACCAAATTCCTTCAAAAAGATTTGTAAAAGGGTTGTCTCGGCCCACTAAAATGAAAATATCATCAAAGAGTTGCCTGTACTACTGCTTGACAACAAAAATAGTTACTAAAGAGTTTCAAAAAGATTATCTGCGAAACCAATTTATTTGTCATCACTAATAAAAATTAACGAGTAGATCTATAATTATATAATATATGATTATATATAGATAAAGATAAAAAGCACATAGCTAGGTCAAAAATTGAATTAGAGAAAATGGAAAGAAAAACAATCCTACTATAGAAAAACGAGAGAGATGGTTATAACTACTAGATCCGAGATGTTATGGATTATTTTTATTATGCCAGAAGGGTAGTTCGAAATACTCAAAATACATTATTAATTGTATGTTAAGAAGTGAACGCGAAATTTTTTAAATGATTAAGATTAATGCTTTGAGCGAAAATTTTTTACGAGTGGTATAATGTCAGGTATGTTTGTACCTCGGTGAACAAGCCAACTGCCAGGATTGCATTTTTTGGCATTCGGCGTTATATCCGAAGGGGTGAAACAAACCTTCTGATATTATAAAAATAATTCATAACATCTCGAATCTAGTAAATGACCATCTCTCTTGATTTTCCATAGTAATATAAAAGAAACTAATATCGACATTTGTCTTTTATATTCAAAAACAATCCTAGTCATGTTGCACGCACCCCATCAAAATTTTGAATTCAGAACAATTATCTGCACATAGGGGCGTAGGAATTTATAGTATGAGGTCGAAGATATACTACCTTGATCAAAAAGTTTCAGGAATTTATTTAGAAAATCACAAATACAAATTTATTCATCAAAATCGATATTGTCCTCTTCAAAGAACTCCCCACCGACTGCAGCGCACTTATGCCAGCGTTTGATCCAATCCTCGAAACATTTTTTAAATTCGATTTTCGGTATGGCCTTCAGAGCTGTCTGTGATTTTTACGATTTTAAAAATGAAATCGTCTTTGCATCAACGAGTTTGTATTAAATTTTGAGTTAAAAACGGTGCGTAAATGTTGAAGAAGTGTTACTCTATCGAAAACAAACTTTTATGTGTGGCCCAAGTTTTCGTGAGTCGGTCGAGGATGACAAACGAAGTCGACATCGAAAACCGACGAAAACGTCGATAAAATCAAAAAAATTATGGCCGAAAATTGTAAATTGACCATTGGTGAGATGGCAGCGAACTTGAACATCGCTTATGAATCCATTTAAGACATTTTGTTTAATGATTTGGCTTTGAGACGCCAAAAAAGACCAGATTTGTGGGAATCATGTAACGCGCGATCGAACAATGCCATCGTTATCCGCAACTTTTTGACCAAGAACGGGAATAATACCATCCAATAGCAACCGAATTCAACTGATTTGGCTCCCTGCGACTTATTCCTGTTCAGTCGACTCAAAAAATCGCATTTAGCAGGCAAAAGGAGATAATACAAAAAACTCTGAAGGCCATACCGAAAATCGAATGTGAAAAATGTTTCAAGGATTGTATTAAGCGCTGGCATGGGTGCGTTGCAGTCGGTGGGGAGTACTTTGAAGGGGACAATATCGAATTTGATTAATAAGTTTGTATTTTTAATTTTATGAATAAATTCCTGAAACTTTTTGATCAAGGGAGTATATTCTATATGCATATATATAACACTGAGAGATTTTCTAATAATAAAAATGCAAAAATTAAATTTAAATAACATTATAATTAAAAACATGATACAAAGTTTGTGGGGATTATTTAAATTAAATTCTTTAACAGGCTGATGTGGAGAGCCCATTCTTACGCCCCTGACTACACAGTTGTTTCCCTTATTTTACATTTTAACTTTAAGGGGAACACTTGAGTGTATTTTTTAATACATATAATATATATATATGAGATATTCTAAAATTGTTATTAATTAAACCAGGAAATATTGATTATGTTTTGTAATTTTTTTCATAAATTCATTAAACCAAAACACAGGTCTGCGAAATTTAAGAGTAATCGAGGGGTGAACCGCGACTTAAAATCGTGTACACCTACTTCCACTTCCACTTTCATGTCCAAGTAGAAGACAATAGATGACAATAGATTATCTAATGAATTTCAAAGTAATTCCAAATAATTCCAAAGTAATTCCAAATAATTCCAAAGACGGTGTACACCTAATTCCAATTGCGGTCCACCCCTCGAGAGTAATATTGTGAATCCTACACTCAAATACAGTAGAAATTGGAATCTAAATAATTCTACCTCATCACAATTATTGATACATTATGAAATTTTCGATTTTTTCTAACTCTTCAATAACTTACTCAAAAATTAAGATTTTAGTATTTTTTTTTATTCTTTAACCCACTAACAGGTAGATGTGATTTAAAAAAAAAATATCTTTACAGGCCAAAATATGATGAGCCTGAGCCAACTTAAATACCTTTACAGTCATTAATTTTTGCTTTCTGAAAAAATGTGATGTGATACTTAAGTGATACGCAAAAACGAAATTTATTTTCGGATTTAGCAGCAGAAAATCTACAAGAATCACATAAATTATTCAAACAACTATCTAATCGTAGACCTGTGTAATTATTTATTTATCAAAACTAAACCAGAGACTTTAAATTAAGGAAATATTCCTTTTTTTAATAAAGTAAAATAGAAATTGATATGTAATTATTATCTTATGAAAAAGTGTATTTTTAATATACCTATATATATATAAATATTTATATATATATATATAAGAATATATTTATTTGAAATATTGACCATTTAAAAGTAATCATAGTATAATAATAAAGTTAATAATATATTTGTTATGAATTACTAGAAAAATATCTAAAAAAAATTAATTAATAAAAAGTATTATTTAATATAATAAATAATAATGTTTATAGAGGTGAAAACGTAAGAACAGCCTTTAAAATCTTCATTCTTTGCTCATATTAAAAATAATAAAATAATAATGTAATTTTTAAATATCTTTTACTAATTACGTGTTCTTAAGCTGATACAATTTTTCTCAAAAAATTGGAAGGTGAATTGGTGAATATAAAAGCTTTAGGACGGTCTTTAGAAGACCTTTCTGCCTCAGATAAGAAACGTGAGCCATGACTAAGCTAGCTTGTAATAGTAATTGGAGCTTTTATTGATTGAAAAATTAATCATTGGTTTGGTTGGTATCGAAAGGCCTAGGGGGGGGGGGGGGGCATGGATTGGGCTCTAGCCCAGCGAGCCTATGCGTAAAGACGGCTCTGCTCGGAAAGATTACAAGGAGTGAATTTGTGTTTAGCAACCAGTTTTTCTTAGATCGGACAAAAAGGCCTTAAAAGAGTGTACAAGTTTAATTCACCAAAATAAATATAAATAAATTAAAAATATGACAAATTTTTTAACATTTTATATCGTCTTTAATATCATAATATGAGCAAATGAATGAAAATAAAAGAAATAAAAGTAATTTTATGGTTCACCTTTCTAGATGGATTAAAACATAATAACGTATTTTAATAAATATGGCCGGGATTCAAAAATTGTAGAATTGTACCTGTATTAATAATATTTGTTATTATCTTAATTTTTAAAAGGTATTTCTATAATATTAAATTAATATAAGATTATTGAAAGGGGATGAAATCAAAGCATACAATCGATTGGGAACAATTTGTTTTATTTAATCTAATAAATAGAATGCTATCCCATTCTCAAAAATATATTGAAAACACTTAGTAAAAACACTCAATCTTTTTTATACTCTATTTCTAATGATTTTCTTACAATATGTGACTGTGGAAATATATTATATATATATAAATGTTAAAAATATTTAATTAAAACAATAATTGTAATGAAAACCAAAACTGATGCTTAGGCAAAATGCACCAACGAATGTACCTGCCTAAATCACGATTTGATAGTTAGAAAGTTATATCAATGTTTTGGGGGGGAAAATTTGCGCTCGTTTTATACAATAATTATTAATGTCAATTTCACCCTTTATAGATTGAAAATTGTTAATACAAGACTATGTACATGGTAAAATTTAATTTCCTTGTAAGTTTAATAGGATAAGTGGATATTTTCTTTGGTTTATAATGTTTGAAAATGATTATTCAAGGGATTTGAAAAGAATAAACGAAATATTCGCACTTTTGAATAAAAAAAAAAGTGAATATTTTTACAAAATAAGCTGTATTTTACAAACACATTGTGTCGCACAATTTTTATAAAATTAAAAGGAATCAGATACATAATTTATATATATATAAAAAAAATATTTACTTGATTTAATATTAACACAAATTTTCTCCAAGTAAATATTAAGACTATTTTACAAAAGAATTGAGCGGCACTTGTTAGGTCCTTATGTAGTACAAAAGATACTGGCACTATTGTTATTTGTTTGCCATGTTGTTAAATCCTTTTAGAGTTGATGTTTTTGTGGTCAATAAAAGCTGGCTGTGTTTTCATGTTATGTTTGTTCCTAAATTTATACTGTTTGGTCAAGGAAAGACCGGCAAAGCCGAATCTTTGTCTGACTAGTTAGTAATGTCAACTTAATTACATATATAATATATATATTATTAATTAAATAAACTCTTAGAGTACAATACTCATAAATTATTTTTTTTTTAAGGAATTTTTTTATTTATATGTTGTGAAGTGTTTGAAATCATCCTTTGTGTGACTTGACTTTCAGGGCCTGTAATGAAAAGAAAGCAAATTATTATTTCTTTGATATTGAATAATTTATTTTAGTTGCTAGAGTTAATCATTGAGCGTTTCTTCTGCCTGATGCAAATAAACATTCACCTATCTATAAATGAATATCTAAACGAAAGTAATACATAATTTTATTAGTTAGAGGCTATAGTTTCAAAGGCTTTGCCTTTATCTTGTGTCTTATTTTATATTTTTTTCTTGGGCATAAATAGCCGATTGATTGAAGAAGATCCGTTGGTAAATTGGCTTATTCAACTTCTACTGAATACTTTTACGTGTTTATATTAATTTTTTTCATATAAAAATGTACTGTTACGCTTAAGTGATACGTTAAAGGATCTCCGAAAGTTCTTCACCGATTTCTTTGAAATTTTCACACAACATTCCATTCAAATACACGAGTGTTTTTATATATAGTGTTTTTATAGATATCACACCTGTGGCATGTAAAAAATATTTTTTTCGAGAAAACAACGCCAGCGCCTCTCTGGGTGGTAAAAGCAAACAAACAAGATGGCCGGTAATAGCTTTTTGGAAATCTTTCAACTGTCACCATTATTTTTGGTTAAGGGAACAATTTTGACAAGTTTTATATAATTCATTTACTGTTTTAATACCTATTCTATAATTATTTTCATTTTCAATTTATTTTCAAAACTATTATTATTTTTTAAATATATTTAAATTTTTGATTAAATCAATTTTGACAGGTAAACAATTATCTAAATAAATTTTAACCATAAAACGAGACGCTCCCCGCCAGGGGCTAAGTGAAGCAGGACCCGAAAGGCCCGGGCGTCAGCTATAGTTATATATATATATATATATATATATATGTGAATGTTTATTTGCAACAATCAGAGAACACGTTCTTTGATTTCCACTTAAACAAAAAATCAATTACTTACTTCACTTTGTGGTTCTGATTTTATTTGAGTGACTCGGCAGCTTGTGGTTGGGAAAAGACCCTGGTCAATCTTACAGCGGCACTCTTGGTAAGTCTCTCGTCCGAGAGATTGAGCGATACGACGGGACGTCACCTGAATAAATTGTTTGCGACCTGCTGGTTTGGCGTCCAAGAAATTGTTGGAATTGAATGTGGCACCATTGACTGCTTGGGTATAGCTAAAAAAAAGGGTTAATGAACAACATAAAACTTCAAATTGAACATTTTTAAACATTTTTTTATTATTTCTAATATCATCATCGATTTGTCAATCCTAAGTCTAGTCTGACTCAAGTAATCGCCTTCATTTGACTTTATCCCATGCCAATTCTTTCATTTCTTTTTTGAGCAAAATGATTTATAAACATTCAACATCCCTTCAAGTTCAAATGGAACCAACTCATTCGTTAATTTTTTCAACTCTGTTACTTGTAAAGAATGAATTAAATACCATTTCGATTTCCTGAATCCTACAACTATCAATCCTTCAAGATCTAGTTCAAATATAATATTGCATCTATCTTCAAGATCAACATAGGATTGAAAAATCTTTTTATTAAATAGATAATATTAGATAATAAAGAAAATATTTTATTATAGACAAGAAATCGGCCGGCGTTCGAAACCGGGACCTTCGTGTAACCGAAGCGATGCTCTAAACTCTAAAGAGTAAGGCCAACCAAGTGAGCAACCGATCCCCAAACCCAAACCAATGCTTAATGTCTATATGAAAATGAAATTTTATTATTTTAAATCGTATCTTTATTCATTTTGACAGCTCTGTTGTGGTCTGACTATTATTAATCTATATTTAAACATCTAATCTTTAAATATAGTTTATTTTTATTTTATGAAACCATATCACTATCCTGCAAACTTAAATGTTTTCCGTAGGAACCAACACGATATACCCTAATTATAATTAAAATATTATTGCAAGGAAATGAGTGTCTATTTGAGAAAGATTTTATTCTCAAAATCAACTAGCGATATTTAATCAATTTTCTTAACGAAAATGAATTTAGGTCAAATCAAAGATTTTAATAGATATGTTTACCAGTATACCTATTTCATGTAGGAGGGTCTTGTCCCCTCGGGAGTTGAACCCAAGCACTAGTAAGCTTTCCGGGCTACTAGTCAGTAAACATATCTATTAAAATCTTTGATTTGACCTAAATTCATTTTCGTTAATAATGTTGTGATATGCCTTGTCGACATGTTTTGATGGTCAACGCGGAAGCAGTAGGCTTGCGTAAAGCTGAATTCGCAGAGCTTGACCTGAATATATGATACTTAAGCAAGAAGTCTCGGATGATCGAGAGACAGGCGGTGGTTGACATGTCGATCGCAAGGCTGTCACTCGCCTTTCCGGCCCTCCCATTGTAACTAATCAATAAAACCCATTGTTATAATATATATTTCTTCTGTCATTTACCTAAAAACCCTTAACGATAAACCGAACACAAATATATTATAACAATAAAATATTATTGTTTGAGAATTTTTTTATTTTTAATAATAAAAATACTTACGGAATGCACCGATCGTTGTCATCAACTTTGATCTTAGGTCTCAAGTCAGGTTGACCATCGAAACTTTTCTTCTTGGCGTCACTATTAAGATAAACAGAATGACTATCAAAACCTACAACATTCTTGGCTTGTTTTGAGTTTCCTTCAATATCGAAATTTTCAATGGGGGTGATAAGGAAGGAAAATGTGCCATGGAGAATATCATTCCATTCCATCAAAGTTTGTATGACATTTCGTATGCTGAATGGCCATAGAACACTCTTCTCGCATGCGCTTGTAGGAATGAAGACAATAGCCTTGGCTGCTCCAGCACGATGAGGATAGCTATAAGTGGTAAGTAAACTTGTTATCCATGGACGGTTCATGGTTTCAATATCTAATTGAAATTTAGCCCATTTCAGTTTATCTCTAATAGTTCCATCCTTGGGGAATACATTAGAAGGTTTTTGTTCAGCCGGCTCATCGAAGCTAATACCATTTGCTGAACCCTGGAAAATAAGTTGGTCTCCATTCGTGTGCTGGGATGGCCATTTTGAACTTGGTCTGTATCCAGTTAATGAATAATGAATATCAGTGATTCCTTTAGCTTTTAAATCAGCTGTGAGTGTGGTCATCAAGGGGACTACTAATTCTTTATAAATTTCTGCATTTGGTATTGTTTCTTCAATAACAAAAATAATGTCAGCTAATGTTTTTGGTGATTCAACAGCTACGGAATAACCAACATCTAATGGTTGGGATCCAATAGTGCAGTGAACGCATTCCTTTGGAAGTTGTACTAAGGCTAAAAAAATATTAAGATGATAAATATAAATTCAAGAAGCAAAAATATAGAATATTTATATAGTATTACTAACAAAGAGGATTTTCTTGAAGACATGCGGTAATATAGGCAGCGCCAATATTACAAGCTTGCTTTTGAGCTTGGTCAGGGGATGCTGAGGAGACTGCATGGTTACAAGCCTCTTTGAAAGGTTCAGAGCTTACGAATGGATAGCAAATTTGTAATGTGCTAGCTCCACCAAATACTTTAGAACATTCAGAGGATGATTTTTCTTCTTTATGGTCATGGGCATGATGTTCAATTGCAGTTCCATCTGGGCAACTTCCTTCCACTTTCCATGAATTCGCGAATTTAGCAATCTTAAAAAAAATTATAAAATGACAAAATTTATATAAGAATACAAATTACATATATAAAAATGAAGATAATTTTTTTTATGTTTTAATAAAATTTTATATAGGAGGAAGTTTCAGGATTTTATGACTAGTAAAAACAATGAACTCATATTTTCTGAGGAAGAATTATTTAGCCTAAAGTTATTAAATATTCTATCTTCAAAGTTTAATAATAACATAGCTCGGAGACTAACTTTAAACAATAAATATCACATATGTACTTAAAAAAATATCTTGTTTACACCTATGATTATAAGGAGTGACGTAACTAGCCTTTGGTGGGACCTGGACTAAGTGTAAAATCCCCCTTCCCTTATATATATTTTTTTTATAAATATTAATAAAACAAGTAATGCGTTTTTTATAACAAGTTAAAACTTTATTATTATAGTATTCAGCAATTTAATATGATATCATTTTTATTATGTGATTTTCTATGCCCTTCTAGAGACTAACCCCTGTGCGGGTGCACCTATTGCACATACCTAGTTATGGCACTGATTATATGTGTATAAAATTGATTCTTAGAATGAATAAATACCTGTTCTGGAAGAGCTCCACTTGGTGTAAAGGCATCATCAAATTGCTCATAATTGAGATTTCCAAGCAAACCACGAAGGCGGCCGAAATAGAATCCGTTGACTGAGAAGAGAAGCACTTGATGAGTCGGATTGTAAGCTACAGAAACTCCATAGTTCGACAAAATATGGGATGTATGGTATCTAGAAAAAAAATAATATATAATTCAATTAAATTAGAGAAAAAATAAAAGATATTATTCTATACAAAAGGATCAATCCCCTCCACAACAACCCCAGATCTTCGCATGACCGGATGATTTCAAAAGCCGAGGTTCTTATCCATTAAGATACTGATCTCTGATCTTAAACTATGGGGATGGGATTTCATTTAATCAACGTTTAATCCTCTCTTTATTCATTTGAATTAATTTCAAAAATAAATTAATTAATTAATTAATTGAAATAAATAGTTTTAGAACTTCGGTGACGTGATTAATTGGAAGGTGTCTTTGAATATAATTTAATTCAATTTTTTTAAAACTATAATTTGTATTAATTTTGATAATTTAATTTACCTTTTCCATGCGTGGAGATTGCCTTGATGAACTGGGAATTCAGCAGGTTGTCCGTCTAATTTAAGAATTTCATCATCTGCCATTTCAATTGAACTCTTTGGATCCGTAATTTTGACAGATTTAAACTTGCCATCATTAAGAGTAACAGATACAGTGAAATTGCCGTCAAGTTCATCTCGTGCCAACACATATTGGCAAGAACCTTTGAAAGTAAAATGTTTTCGATCCCAGGTGACAAAGTGCTCACCATCAACAAGAATAGCATGAGCGGTGAAAGGAGGCTCCCAGTCCAGCAAACCAAGGGTTTCTGGTCTTAGTGATCTGAAGAAAAAAAATATTATTATTTAATGTTTTAAATTAAAATAATTATAAGATATTATCGTCCTAAATTTGATTTACTGAAATGAATTAGAGTGTAACATTACAGAGTGAAACTATAGTCTCAAACAAATAAATAATATATATATACAGATATATCATCTTGATATATATGTGTATATGTTTATTTGCATCAAGCAGAGGACAACCTCTTTGTTTCTCTTTGTGTAACATTACACTTGAATAAAACGCTTATTTATTGTTTAAGCAATGCTTCGTCCTTTAATTTTTGGACTTCATCTTTTTTAGAGTACTTTATCCCAAGCAATTTTAGTATTTTAAAAATTCTTCAAATAGCTTGATTGATTTCGAAAAAAATGAATAAACAAAATGACTTACTAGTAATATAAAAGCTGCTATTAATACTTTCTGTAGAAAATTTTCCGAGAAATTAATTATTTATTCTATATTATATATAAACCTTTTGTTTTGTTTGTATTCAAACACCTGTTTTGTTTAAGGAAATCGTCGCCTTAGAGTAAACAAGCTAACTCACAACAAGGAAATTTTACAGAAGAGAGAAAAAACAAACAAAATTTAATATTGTCGTTATGGAAAGAAACTATTTTTCACATTTTTTCTACGACTTACGATCGTAATTTTAAATAGCAGTTTTACTTGGATGATGCTGCATCTCTTTTTCTTTCGAACGGTATTAATATGTCATATATGATAAAAATGGAGTTAGCAGCTTTACACTCTAGGGCGAAGAAATTTATTATTTAAAAATGTGGTCCCTTAACAATAATAGACGAATTTCCATTACAGAATGCACTTATCATCTTATTTGTTTTATTTAATAAATTTTCTTAGTCAAATGAGATGATAAAATCGTCCAAAATGTATTCTGTAGTGAAAATTTGTCCCTTTTTGAGGTGCTACATTTCTGTTATTAGAGCTGGTTAATACGAAAAATCTTGTACCTTCATATGTTAAAATAAATTATATTATAGTAGACTCTAATAATTAATTATTGTTCGGACTCAGGATCTTGATTTCTAATTCTGAGTCACAACATTATTTTAAGGGCTAGTATAATATAATATATAAACTAAACATTTAAGATTTTTCATATTAAACAACTTTAATATGTGTACAAATCTAAAAACAAAAATGATTTATTATGCTTGATAAAGTCCAAAAATTAAAGGACGAAACTTTACTCAAACAATAAATAACCGTTTTATTTAAGTGTTATGTTACCTAATAATGGATATCATTAAAATAAAAATAAAAAATAAGGAGGTCTTGAATAAAATTCTTACTTCAATAAAAGAAGTGGAGATGGAAGATCATCTGATCGAAGCCAGTTCAGAGGCGAAAGATGGAGAGCCAATGAAGGGAGTTGAATTAATGGAGAAAGTTTAACGGAACCTGCTCTCAATAATCCGAACCAACTAGTAGGAGATTTAACTAATGTCTTATCTACTTGGAGCAAATCCAGAATAGATCGAATTGCAGGTCCTATTTTAGATACTATTGACTTCAATGCCTGCAAAATAATAATAATTATTAATTTTTATAAAAGAATTTTTTTTATTTAAATTTTTTTATAATCTGTAAATGCCTCAACGTCATCAACGGGTTTCTTTTGGACTCGGTCATCAAGGTAAGAAATTATAGATTCGGTCAATTCTCTAAGCTCTGGTGTTGGTAAATCTTGGTTTAAGCTGGTAATTAAATCAAAGAGGAACTTCCAAATCTGAAAAAATAATGATTTATGTTTAATTAAAATTTTTCAAGACTAAAATTCTGCGTGTATTTATTATACATACATCTTCAGGAATGATTACTTCATGCCAGGCTTCTTTTAGCCATTGTACTTTATCTTCGATTAATTCAGGTATTGAAAGAGCTTTAATTTGATCACTCAGAACTTTCAGAAATTCTTTGATTTCACCAACTACTTGATGGGAGATCTAAAAATTATAAAAAGATTTTGTAAATTATATGAATATATTATAATAACATTTAGAAAGTGTATTAAATGAATTTATAAATTTACCTGAGATAAGGCTCGTGAAATCTCCCTCACTAATTCGCCGACAGCAGTAATTAATTTTTTTAATTCATCATCATATTGTTTAATAAATTCGAGCAAGTTCGCAATTTCTTGTAAAAGAGTAGCCAAAACAGATTGAGACGCGCGAACAATGACGGCTAAAATATTTTTGAATGTTTTGACGATTTGAGGATTTAACTTCTGGAATGTCTGAATTAACTAAAAATTTAATGAAAAATATTAATAAAATAAAATAAATTATTCACAAATAAATAGCAGCTATTAACAACTCTTTTGCTTTCTGTTTCAAAATCTATATTCAGTTCTAGAAATTTTAAAAAAGCGACAGTAAAAATTATAATTAACAAATCCTTAACTTCGTTCAAATAATCAAGTAATGAGCTAAGTCCAGTGAGTAGAGTCTTTGTGATAACCTCTACCATTTCTGATACTTTTTTGATAATTCGGGATAATGATTCACTGATATCTTTAATAAGTTCATCTTGAAGAAGTTCCTTTCCAATAGCATCAATTTCTTCCCTAAAAACCAAAAATTACTTGTACCTATCCTATTTAATTCGATGTTTATATTTTCTTCTTGGTGATACTTCCTTATAGCTTTGTAGTATGGGATTCAAGTTTACATTGTAAGTTCCTATTTCTCCTAATACTTCATTATAATCTTTCTGTGCTTCTTCTGAGATTTTTTCACCAATGTGTTGTAATTTTTCGCCAGTCTTTTGAACTTTTTCCTTAAGTCCAACAATAAGTTCTTTAGCTAAATCAATATTCCATTTATATTCAGGTTTAACTGTATCATCTGCCCAATTTAGAGAAACCTTATAAAATATTTATATAATTAATATAATTATTTACAATTACTTTTGTATTACTTCAAGTATATTAGACTACCTTATATAGTTCTTCATTAACTTGTTTTCCTCGGAGAGTACCTTTCAAAACTCCTACAGCTGATGCTCCTTTGTTCAAATCCAAATCAGCCTCACCATCAAATTCAAGCTCGTTGTCTTGTTTAATGCTTGTAACAATTTTTCCAGGCACAATTTCATTTTTCATTTCATATTTATGTCCATCAAGTACCTAAATCAACAAAAATGTAGATAACATCATTTCTAGATTTTTTCATTAATAAAAAATAATATATTTTAGAGCTTGGCTATTTTATAATAGAAAAATAAATCCAGAATTAAAGAAGACCAACTTTTAAAAATACAAGAATAAATGTTATATTCGTAGCGACATTTTTTGCGTGACAAACACTAGATGTATTATAGTTAGCCGCTAACCTGACACAGAGTGTAACTTTCAATTTAGCCATGCTAGTCACCCAGGCTATACGAACGGCTTATCATCTCCTTCACGATACCTACTCTCTAACCCACATCTCATCCCTTAATCCAGCCCTTCATCCAGGATCTCATCAGAGTCCATAACACCAACAACAACGTACAATCAAGTAGACCCTCAAAATATTTCACCCAACCACACGACCACGAGAATTACTTCTACATATTTATCAAGAAAAAAGTACCTGGAGTTTACTAATTACTGTTCTCTTCTCTTTTTGTAATTGTACATCAATATTAAGAATTTCATGTCCTGGTGTTCTTATAAATGCAATAAGAGATTCATAGGTGAGGTCATAAGCAGCAGAAGCTCCACGTTTAGATTTGCCCAACTAGAAAATATATATATTTAAATTACATTATAATTTTAATTTAAACATTTTTACTAGAATTATAATAAACTATAATATACCTGTAAATCAACTATAATTCCTGATGCCAATTGAGTAGATGAAACGGTGGAGTGAGTGTTAATCAAAACATCGAGATTTTGTCCTTTGGAACTAATATTAATTATACTATTGACCTTAACTCCTTTTTCAATTGATTCCTTTTTAGTCTAAAATAAAATAATTTGTTAGTAGGTATTCAAATGAATAAATTAATTAACAGGTAAAAAAATATTTACTTGAATTTTAATTTCAATTTTTTGATTTTTATTTGCAAAGATATCTAATTCAACATGTGCATCAACTCCTGAATCTTTGCTTAACTTTCCAGATCCTTTGATTTCTAATTCCTTTCCAATAGATGGATGAGTGATTTTAGTTAATCCAGAAATAAAGGCAGTGCCATCTTTAAATGAGAACTAAGGAGAAATAAATGTATTAGATTTTTTCGTCATTAATTATTTACTACAACCTGGATTATAGTTACCTCACTCTTGGCAATTAAGCCAGCCTTTTGGTTTGGCTGTCGACCTTTATCAAGCCAGAGATCAGCACCAAGCAAAGCTTGATGTCCTGAATCAGTTTTATCCAAATTCCAACGGGTCTCTGCAGCAATTATTCGTGGTCCAAAAGAAAGAACTGTAATAGCGTCTTTAGATGTGAGGGCTGAATGGAAAGAATATTCGTTGGCATTTCCCGTTTTAGCTGTGATTTTATAATCATAAGTCCATCCATCGGTTTTAGTGATTGTTTTTACATTCAGATCAATAGGAACCTATTAAAAAATTTAATGAATTTTAAAAAATTATGTTCACAAATTAGAATTTCAAATTAAGTTGAAAATCTGTAGGAACCAGTTTGCTTTTAATTTTTACAAGTCCTTCGGAATGATATTTCGTAGGTTCTGGACTGTGCAATTCCCATTGTCCTACAATTAGTTCACAAGTATCCTTCGATTTACACATGCGAATAACTCCATTGATATGGCGATTGGTCAATTTAGTTGAGATCTCTGATTCTCCATCACCTATTTGCACCTAAATAATAAATATAATAAATAAATATTTATACTTAATTTTAATATTATTAATTCACTTGGTCATATATTTTGAGAGAAGGTAGTATTTATCAAAACAAGAAAAAATCTAATTAACATGAGTTTATTTATTTGAAGATAGATGTTTAAACACCAATTCGAATACAGCTCGTTTTCCTGACCTTAATCTTTTAGATTTTTCTTTAGGGGGGCACTTAGGCCAATTCCATATAGAGGGAGTTTCCTTTATACGTATAAATTTTTTTCAATAGTCCTTGCGGCACTAAATTTCTAAATATTGAACATTGAAATTTGCATATTTAACACGCGAACCCTATCCCGATTGATGTTAAAACGACTGTTTCATTAATAACAATTGTAATTTTCTTGAAATCTTTTTGAAAAACTGAGAATCAAATCATTAACTGAAGATATAGCAAATATTTTTCTGTTAAAATAATTGAATCAAGCGGTATTCGTTTTGTATGAAAAATGTTAAAAGTTTGGTATTTTTGATGGTTTTTATTTTTTCTCTTATGGCATGGCAAGTGAGAGATAGCGCCTTGGCAACGTCGCACTAAAATCACTCAATTTTTCCATATGTAAAAAACTTCTGCAGCTGGTCCATTTGAGATTTTTAGCTAATTCTCTCAAACTAACTATAATGTACACATCTGGGATTTCGCATTGAGATGTTTCATGAAGTGTTTTTTTTATTCTTTGTCTTTTAGCGTGGGTAAGAATGTAATGTTGCCAGATCCGAGAAACGACGCAGTGAAAATATTTTTGCCTTTCTGCGCATGTGAGAGTAGGGGAAAGAGCGAACTGCATCTGAGCTATATTAGGGAACATCCTTAAGCCGCCATCAATGATGAACAAACAATACAGAGACGAGTCATCAATGTTATCTGCACACCCAAGGCGAATTGTTTCTAAGACTCATCTAAGAAGTCTGAAAAATGTACTGAATTTATATTCCAATGGAAACCATATTGAGTTGAGTACCTCCTAATAATGAGCAATGGCTTATATCTCAAAAAGGTATTAGGATCCATTTTATTTGATTTTTTTGTGAATACTACCTCTTCTGGGAATAAATGACCATTTATATTACTCTGTATAATTATATATTATTATACTTTGTAAGTGAATTGAGATCCAATTTCATGATTTCTTTCTTGGTTAAGTGTTTTATGTTCCAATAATAGATGAGCTTTCTTAGGTACGCCTTCAACTTTAAGTTGACCATCTGCTTCATATTTGTAATCGAGCCCATCATGTTTGTAACGGAAATCCAATCTAAATTTTTATATAACATAAAATTTATTAGATAGCTTATATTATTTTGAATTGATTTTTATTTTTTTATACTTACTTTCCACTTATAACATTTTGGCCATCATGAGTTGCCTTAACAAGAAGGGCTTTCCCACCTTTAGCAGGCTTATTAGAAACTTCGATATGATAATTTTTAATATTCAATTTTGGTGAATCTACATCGACCTCAATTAGGAAGTCTTGAGGGGAGTCAAGACGAGCTTTGGCTTTGGTATCATATGTGCCACCACCATTGATGGGCCAGACCAACTTTAATTCACTTTCATAATTCTTATCTTTTTTGGCACCTTTCAAAAAACAAATAATTTTAAAAACAAAATCAAGTAAATAGGAGTAGGTAATAATTTTGAAAATATAAATAAAAGGAGACAATAGAGTGTCTTCTGCTGGAATTACAAATTTTTAATTTATTTATAACGAAACTATAGTTTCGAGAGCCTTGCCCTCTTCATCAGTCTATTACAATTGATTCACAGGAATTAATGTATGAATGAATTCACTTACCATTCATACATTAATTCCTATGAATCAATTGTAATAGACTTGATGAAGAGGAGCAAGCTCTAGAAACTATAGTCTCGTTATAAATAAATTAAAAATTATAATTCCAGCGGAAGACACACTCTTTTATTGTCTCCTTCAATTTATAAAAATTCTGCTACTCTCGGCAAAAAACTTTCAATTTAATAAATAAAAGATGTTGCACTTCTTCTTGATTTAACTAATACCTACTTACATCTTTATTATGAAAAAATAATAAGTGACTAACAATTACTAAAGAAATCAGAAGGGGTTATATTATATACTAAATCCGAACTGTTATGAATAATTTTTATTACATGCAACTAACATGTAATAAAAATTGTGCATCCCTTCGTGAGAAATGAACCAGAGTGAGTGCCAAAAAAGCAATCCGGATAATGGCTACCTCTATTCCCGAGGGGGAATGAAACAACTTTTCTGACATATAATAAAAATTACCAGAACAGCCAGATTCAGTAAATGACAATCTCTTGTGATATCTTTAGAAATTTCAAGTCTGATACTAACAGCATTTTGAGACTTTATATAATAATTAATGAATTTTCAATAAATATATACATATATAATTAACATATCATTCACATACTTTGAAGATAAGCACGCGATTTTCCATTTGGTAGATCACTGGTGAGATCGATGAGTATAGAATCAGTTTTGATGTCTACAACAGCGCCAAGTGTAGCATGAGTATTATCAGAATCTACTGAAACAATCCACGAGTCGAGACCGGCTTCATTTTTCTTATGTCCTAAATAAAGCTCAATCTTCTTTAACCTAAATTAAAAAAAGTGTTTTAATATTCGTAAGTGAAAAGATCAAAGTAAATATATATATATAATCTTCTTTAACTTCTCAGATGGTGTTTGAACAATAACTTTAATTGAGCCGAGTTTCTTATTTTGGGGGATAGTGATTTCAGTTTCTAAAGAAGTTTTTTTATTTTCATCTAATTCAACTTCTACTTTTATATCATTTGTGATTTCACTTATCTTTTTCCATTCTCCCCTAAGAATTTTCTTGGATTGTTTTGGCAATTGAGTTTCTGCTTCAATTGTAACATGGTTTTTTTCTCTCTGACCTTTTATCTTAAGTTCTGCTTGAGCATTTTCATTCCATTGTAAAATATATTCGCCATTTACTTTGCATTTTTCATCGTGTAGTTCAACCTGAGTTTTATCAATGATCTTGACTTGCTTAAGTTCTCCGGTAGGAAGGTGTAATACAAGTTCATTAGAAATATCCCATTTATGCTGGCTATGTAAACATTGACCAGAGGCATCAAGAGTTGAGTCTGCTGTCAATTTGCCTTCAACCTGTAATTTATTTAAATAATTAAAAAAATTATATTATGTTTTTAAAATTAAACAATTAAGCCAATTAGAATACAAACTTTGTATTTAAGAGAGCCCTTGGTTCTATCAACAGAGAAATCCAATGTGGGTTGTAAGTCGTTAGATCCCTTAACGTGTAGTTTACCATCAACATGCCAACTTTCTTCGTTAGGATTGCAGGATGCTTTGCCTTGTGTTTCCACAGACCAACCATCTCCATGGGGACATTTATATTCAATATTTGCATTGTGACGAAGAAGATTTTCCAAACGCTCAGTATCTATTTTAATCGTGACCTAGAAATAGAATCGTAATGAATGCCCGTCAGATAAATAAATCAATCAATTTTAAATTTACCTTATGGGGTTGGTCTTTTAATGTAAAAGATGCATCTAAGTCTATCTTAACTTTGATATCTTTTTCAACTAAACGCAATTCCCGTAAAATGTGTAAATTGATTTTGCGACCGTCAGGTAATTCTAGTTCTCCTTGTCCTTTGAAAACGCCATCTGTGAATTTTCCATCAAGTGAAGCCTTTCCAACCAAAGCGAGTTTTTTGCCATTAAGACTAATTAGTGAATTAGTTTCTACTTGATTTTCCCATTTAGTGTCTGTCTCCAAATGCAAACTCTTTGATTTATCCTTGTCCCAGAATAAATCACCTTTTCCATTCAAGGAATTTTTACTCCAGCTTACTTCACCATTTCCTGAAAATATATATTTTTTAGTTAAAAAATATTAAATAATTCATATTTTGATTTAAACTTATATTACACGGAAATGAAAGCTAAACAAAGAGTAATGTGTAAATAAATGTGACTATGAGGCAACTTAAGAGTGGATCGAATCACACAGAACCTCGAACTACCGAGGTTCGAATTAGCGAGTATCAACTGTAATAAAAAAATTATTACTTACCAGTGATTTTTGGTGAATAATGTTTGCACTCGATTTCCAAAGAACCTGTAGCTTTTTGACCAGTAGATTTCCATTCTACAGATGCTACCAAATGATCTTTAATACTAGCTTTAATATTTCCATTGCCTTGTTGATTAGCTCCTTGAACAATCTTTGAATCTATATCAACCAATTTAACATTATCTTTTACTAATTTCAAATGAACGTTTGATCCATGGGGGTTCACATTTATTCCGCTATCAATTTCAACTTTATTTTTAGGAGCAATCAATGTTATTACGGCCAAAACACGAAGATTATCTTTTCCTGATTCATGTTCGCAATCAGCATTTAATTCATATGTTCCTCCTGGAGTCAAGACCAGTTTATTTGTGAGTTTTGATTTTCCATCACCCAATTGCTTTCTGTGTGATTGAAGAACAAGTGAATTTTCAAGGAATTCACCCTTGGCATTAAGATCCCAATCACCTAATTTAGGCCTTTTTCCTGAAACTTCAGCTGATACTTTTTTATCCTCATAGGAGGCAGCTAATTCTCCATTTACTTCATCAGGCTTTATACCAGCTTGAAATTTCAAATCAACTCCTAATATAGGATAAGAAGCTCGGAGGGCTCCAGAAAGATCGAAATCTTCCCTACTCTGTAATCGCCATTTGCCTTGTTGATAAAGAGAGATTCGGGAAGTAGTTGATGCTAAATCTTTTCCATGGACGATAACAAGCTGATTTTCAAGATGTTCGTTAGATGCGCTATGTTCCAATTTAACAGAGAACCCAATATCAGGGTATTCAGTTGCAGTAAATTCAGTATTGAGTTTTAATTGTTTTTCAGCATGATTAATTGATCCACGTAAATGAAAGTTTTGTCCATCATTATAAGAAGCCTTTAGATCTGTAGAATAAGTGTTAGGTTCTTTTGCTAACCAACCGATAAGAGCATATTTCTTATTGTCAGGAGTAATTATCTAAAAATAAAAATTTAATATATTGAAATTATATTTTTAGAGACTGGTTCTTCGATATCAATGGAGATTTGATGAAGAGAAAGTCCAAGAAACGAATGAAAAGAACAAATTCCGCCTAAAATTTTTTGTAAGGACATTTTCAATTTTTTTATACTAGAATACCAACGTTCCTTATTTTATTAGGAATTTGTACTTATCATTATCCTTAGGTTGTCTTTATATCAAATTTCCATTAAAAATTTAATTAATATAAAATTCAAAATTTCAGATCTATTTAGTTATTTCTAATACTTATAACAACATTATCAAAAGTGTATTTTCTTCCATCTCCATTTTTATCTACAATCACAGCACCGTCGACAGAGTAACCTTGTCCAATTTTAACAGGTTTGCCTTTTCCAGCTTTTCTCGCAATTAATTTTTCGGTATTTGGAGTTTTATATTCAAGCAGTGGGGTGTATCTAATATGATTTCCTGATCCTTCTTTTTCAACCCCAACCTTAAAATAAAATATAAAGAATAAATGAGGATAAGGAATTAAATTGAAATAATTTTAAAAATAATTAATACCTTTGCAATATATTCGATGGTATCAAATTTGAAATGACCTCCGATCGAAGATTCTTTGTCATCATCTAAAATCGTAGCTGATGCCACGCCTTCCTTCCACGGCGAATTAAGTTGGAAAGTGATTCCTTTCTCAGCTTCCAGATTTTTGGTCTCAACAATAAGTTCCAGTTTACGGTTTGTTTTCGAGTTGGGAGTATCAAATAATAATTGAAGTTTACGGTGTTCTTTATTACCTAATTAAAATAAAAGTAATTTATTATTAATTAGAATATATCAGATGGAATAAAAAATAAAAATATATATTTATTTAGGGGGGGGGGGGGCAGTGATTAGTTACAAGTTACTTTTTGTAACTTGTAAATGAAACAAGTGTACTTTAAGTAAATAAACGCGCACATTTAAGTCAATAATTTTTCAGATAGTTAAATCTATATATATATATAATCTGAGAAATTATTTTTGAAAAAAATGTAGAACCGACAATTGAGCATCAAGCAGGAATCGAACCTGCGATCTCTC
This sequence comes from Forficula auricularia, assembly GCA_024734495.1. Lineage (NCBI taxonomy): Eukaryota > Metazoa > Arthropoda > Insecta > Dermaptera > Forficulidae > Forficula > Forficula auricularia. Next base: position 3,030,365 of record JALMQS010000841.1, on the reverse strand, counting down.
TCATGTGGTCCGAAAACGCACTTAGCCAACTGCATTTTGGATCTCTTCCTGTGGCACTTGGGCTACGATGAAATGTTATTTCTGTAACTAGTTCCTCAAAATGAAAAGTTTTAGTAAGTATAGTTTTATTTTTTGAGTGAAACATTTTATCTTAAAAATGTATCGATATTATCCTCATTAGGAGACAATGAATCCAATTTTGTAAAAGTTTTCAAGGAATTCAGATGCCCACAAATCTTCAAGTAAGAGAAGATTAGAAAAAAAGCGAATATATTTATATAATATTTTATTAGAATTTTAATTAATACTCCCTCTGTCATAATATAAGAGTTCCATTTCACACAAAAATTTGTCCAAAAGTAAGAGTCACATTTTAATTTAACAGAGTTATTCGAGACTAAGGATCAATGTTAGGGATTAAAGGACATTAATACTTATGTTTATCAAAGAAGACTTGACCAGTTTTTTCTAATTTTCTACTCCTAATAAATAAAAAAAATCAAACGGATAGAGGGAGTATTATATATTTGTAGAGCTTGACATTTTAATGCGATAAAATCATCGATGTGCTACTCGCAACGAACGTTTTTAAAAATGCCTCAAAAAAATTCTCCATTAGTGCAATGACAAAATTTCTCATTTAATGGAACATTTTCTGTTCATAGTTTATTTATGCTAGATAAATATAAATTTTATTAAAGTAATTTGTAACTAGCATGGTTACAAAAAAATTGTAACTTTAAGTATAGTTCCTTAAAGTGTAAGGTCCTTAAAAGGGAAGTATCTAGTTACTCAAAATTGATGAAACTGCTTAGCCCTATATATATTGAAAAATAAGCAGCCTTATATTCAAAAATAAATAATAATAGAAAATACCTTGAAGAACGGATCTTAGATGATAAGATGTCACATCGTCAGCATCAAGAACAACTTCAAGAGAGAGTGGTCCTTGGAAAATCGAAAGGCCTAATTTCTGACGAGGATTAGTAGGAAAAGATACACTTCCACATACAGTTATTCCACATACTAAAGATACTTGATCGAAGCATCCTTTATAGGTAGATTGTTTAGTGGGGAAAGTAATAGGTTTAAGTTCCTCAAGATGTTCAGCTTCTCTATACAAGTGATTCAATTCAGTATTAACAGAAAGGATCTAAAAATAAAACAATAATTTAACAACAATACTTTTTAAGGATAAAATATTTTATAGTAAATTATATTTTTAACCTTTTGTTTAGGAATGGGCAATCCAATAACGACGTCTATTCCAGATCCTTCAACTCCTTTAGCTTGGACTTGAAGGCCTGTAGAACTGTGAATATTAGCCGAAACTTGGACACCAGATTCTACTGCAAGAGCATCAATTAAGAGAGCTCCAGTGAGTTCGATATCAGCAGATGGCTGAATATCTAAGGAAACAATTCCGGTCTCAGGGTTTTTAAGTAGTGACTGTAAATTTCAAACATGTTAGTATTCTTAAATTAATAGGATAAAATTTAAGATTATCTTATATTTACTTTGATATCAGCTTTGCCATCAAGGTGTAAATGAATAGCGGCGGTTCCGTGGACACCCAAAGAAATAGAAAATCCAATAGCAGTAGGATAAACGATTTCGGATTCTAAGAATGTTGTGTGGATTGAATTTTGAATATCAACTTTTTTAGTTTTATCCAAACCCTCTTCGACCTGTTATAATTATAGAATTATTTATGAAATTTAGATGTGTATATCTCATTAAGAAAAAACATAGTTTTATAAATTATTGGCTAACCTTATCGAATATTTTATCAATAATACCATTGCTTCCAAGACCACGATGGCTACCTTTGGAAGTAAGATAAGCAATTTCATTTCCTAAAACTTTAAGACTTAAATCTAATTGCGGTTCATCAGTTTGTTGAATTTTCGGATGAGCTGCTGATCTTTTGGTGCGACCCAATACTTGATTCCATCTATCTTGCCAATGAGATTGGATTTTCTCCAAGTGATCTTTTTGATCTTTAATTAAGATTTCGTTATCTTGGGTTTTAAGAACTCCCTAAAAGAAGGTAATTATTAAAATTAATTTAAAAAAATAATTAAATTAAAATAATTTCATTTTCGATATAATTCCTCTAAATTGATTATAATTAATTTTAGTTAGTTTTGGAAAAACTCCTTTGAAAAAAATATTATAATGTGTGGATTATATCAAATAAGAATTTTTCAAAACGAAATTAGCTCTTAAAGTTAAAAGTTTACTTTTGGTCCAAGCAAAGCTTCCAATGGTTTTTCCCAATTTTCAGCACGGGCTTCAAGTTCCACTAAATTAACAGCATGTCCAAAGATTTCAGTAGAGACATTGAGAGTAAGAGCTCGGGGAAGGAAAGAACGTTGAGAATAAATAATATCAGCTTCGGAAGTTGATCCAAGTCCGATCATTTCCAAAAGGCTTGAAAGTTCATGATTGCTAAAGTTTGAAAAAAAATTATTAGTTCATATAAATTATCACATTGGCAATTTCATTATTTTACCTTGAGAAACGTTTAATATCAACAGGGTATTTTTTGTGGGCCCGAAGATCTCCAAGTTGTTTTTGAAGTTTTTGTTTTTCAACATTAGCAGAAGCTCTCAGATTCCGTAAATGTGATTGGATGTAACCACCAACTTGGATTGAGGGTTCTTTCTCATAAATGTTTTTAAGAGTATTCACAGCAGCGGCATTGGGACATTTAACAACTACATGGTAGGCACGAATACGGACTTCAGAGTCTTGTTTAATATCTTGAAGAACTTTAATTGCAGCATCACGAGCTTTGTTAGAGCACGCGTCAGAGGCCAAAGTTTGAAGGATTGCAGATTTTACTCTTTAAACAAATAAAAAATACAATAAACTGTAGAAATATTGAAAATTAAAACAAGTGAGTTTTTTGAGTTTTTGAAAAAAAGATAGTATTTTTTTTAATTCCACCATCGCTAGATTTCGCCACAATGGAGAATTCAAATGCTCAATCAAAGATCTTAATAAATTTCCTTCAGAAGGGATCTCCCACTTAGGACCCAAACACATATACCAAACTTGCATTCCCGGCAGCTGATTAAACCCTAGGGAGAAAATATTATTTACTATTTCACAAGTTTTTATATAATTTAATAAAATCATACTTGAAACTGGAAAATTCTTTTTGTATTATTTATTTACTATTTCACAAGTTTTTATATAATTTAATAAAATCATACTTGAAACTGGAAAATTCTTTTTATATTGGTTCACCCAGAGTAAAATTAGAAAAATAGTTAAAATTTTCTAGTTTATTCACGACGTTTCCGCTCCTTATTCTGAAGCCGTTTTTTAAGTTTTAGAAGATATAGATTGTTAAAATTTCATAAATAAACTATCATAGAAAATTTTAGTACATTTTTTAATTTTTCCATGATTGTCTCAACCCGAAAGAATTTTATCAACCAAACCATAAAAGTTTTAACAAGTTCTACATTACAACAAAAAAAATATACTTAAATCCGTGAACTTATATAAATAAATAATAATAGTAATCCCAAATAAGATCTGAAGGGATAGGGGAATTTTTTCCAGGGCAAGCTGAGAAAGTGCATTAAATCGGATAATAATAATAACTAATAAAATAAACTGCTGAAAGATTGAAAAAATGAGAATATTAAAATATTTAATTAATATTTATTATTTTCAGCCTACCTGTTTGTAGTTTCTGGATTATTAAGACAACCTCCGAGTTGATTGATTACATTATTACTGAGGTGGCCAATATTTTCCAAAGCTTTAAGGGCGACGAGCTGTTTATTTTCATCTTCCCAGGTATTAGCTTTGCACTGTATAAAAATATTCATTTGTTAATATTAAAAAATAAATAAATAAATATTTAAATATATAAACGCTACATACCTTTACTGATTTGGAAAGTTTTCCAACAAGAGCATCGAGTTTAGCTTGTGGGCCATCGCATCCATTAATTTGGCAATAACGACCTGCTAAAGCACCAACACCTAAGACACCTTCACGAGGGAAATTCGGAAGATCGAGCATATGTGTTGCAGCCTCAAGAGACCCTGGACAAGGATTGCGAGAGAATCCCCAAGATGGACCCCAGAGTTTAACAGATTCGATAGGAATTTCATTTGATTTTAATAGTTCATATGTTACCTAAAAACAACAATTCAAATAAATACTTGAAATAATTTAAATAACGTTTTTTAAAGATGATAATTACTTGAAGTGAATCTGAAGTAAGGGCGCGGACAATTGCGTCGATCAAAACTTTTTTAGCGTATTTCTTGTTGGAGAATCCTGCGCCAGATTTGGCTTGTTGATAAGCAGCCAAAATATTTTCAGCTTTAGCATCACGAATAACATCAACAAGTCGTCGGAAACTTTTCGCTTCTCTGGGAGAAACAGAACTATCGACAGAATCTTTTCCACAAGCCTCAATTGCTGCAATAATATCAGGGATTTTTGGATTTTTTCCTCCGCGGTGAGTGTGAGTAGGAGAATCAAAAATTAGAGATTGTACTTTCTGAAAAAAAAAACTTTTTAGTATCTTATAATATTAAATGGGCAATTCTTGTATATATAAATTAGTATTATTTTTAAATGCAATAAAGTTCAAAACTTGATGATGGCCGAAGCGGGTCAAAACCTTGGCAAAAATACAAATTAAATTTTATAAATGAAAATCGGTCTTTTTACCTGAATTTAAAATTAAAAATAATATTAATATATTATCGCTTTTAACCAAAGAAAAAAATTACCGAACAATGCTTTGTCCGCCAGGTACTTATAATTTAATCAAATTAAGATTTCACTCTTGAAAATAGAAACAAATATTTGAGAAATTAAGAGAGTGTCTCCTACTGAATCTCCGTGTTGTTATGAATAATTTTTATTACATATATTTACTCCCTTGGAAATTAAACCCAATTGACAAAAAGCAAAGTCTGTGATGAGAGCGAATGGGTGCGAATTGCGTTTTTCATATAAAGAAGACTTTATTTTATGAAAGTTTTGATAAAATTTACCTTGCATTGATCAGCTTTATTTTCTCCAGCTCCTGCAGGTCCTTCTTTAACTAATTTAATTTTTGTAACAATATGACTTTGAGCACCAAGACTATCACTAGAAAGTGGGCGATAGGAATAAGTTTCCTCGGTTTCTGCTTCTTGAATAATATCTTTACTAATAGTCTGTTCGTTAGTCCAATCGGATAAAAGTAGAGGGCTACTTCCACCAGTAGAACGATGAACAGTGAAAAAATCTTGTCGAAGACCTTCCCGGTGAGAGCATTGAATCAAATTACGCTGCCTGAAAAATATTTATTATGTTAATATATTATACATATGACTTTAAATTTGTAAGAAATGTAAATTTGTAGAAGTGTTAATTATAATCCTAAAAATTGAAGCCCATTTTTTCCCTTTTTTTTTAATTTTTTTTATTTTTTGATTCCCAGCATCTATATTAAAAAAAAATATAGACAAAGAAACTATTTAATATTAACATTATTACTCTAATTTAAAAACTTACTTTTTGATGATAGTTTTATCTCCTCTGACTTCACTTGTAATAAGAGTAGGACAATGACCATAGACGTCTGTTTCAACGCGGGTAACTGATCCAGAAGGAGCAATTTTTGATGATTGCAACAATGAAACAATAGCCCTTTTCACGTTTAGGGTGTCTTCCTCTTCTTTAGGAGTTGTGCAGATTTCTCCGTTAGTTACTTGAGTTCCCAAGTTAAAAAGAATAGGATGTTCTTCAAGATCTTTTAGATTTCCATGAGTTTTACCTAAGAATAAAAGAATAAATAATTATTAATGAAGAAACAATAGAGTTTAATGTCGAAAATTAATTTATAATGCATTTATATTATAATGATTAAAGCAAGCTTATTTTTCTACAACTGAAGCGTGAGGTAGAACTTGTTGTTTTTACTCTGATTTTCCTACTACAACAATTTTTTTTGTTCATCCCTTCATCTGTATATTTTCAAATTGGAAGGGGGGCAAAAATGTGTCGAAATTTCTTGTTTTTGTTTACCCCCATATTTTCCCTTTTTGATGAGTTGTTTTTTTATTAATTTTCGAAACGAACGGAACTGGATCTCTCTTTCAGCCTCCATCTTTCCCAGCACTTATAATCTTCATACCTTCAAAACCCGAGTGCTTAAACACCTACGTCTACACCCTCTCACTTAATCAACTTTCCATTCTCTTCGGTAATGCAAGGGGTCTTTCGAGATCCATAGGGCTGCATCTTTACTGGTGCACCCCTTCTTGCATTCGATTGCATTAAAAAAAACCCCATTAAAATACCCCTTCAATATTATTAATTATTTCATTACTAGTAATATTAAAATTAAAATCTTTATGCCCATTAAAACCCTATAGTTTTGGTAGTTAATTGAAATATTTTAAAATAACATAAAATTTGTTAGAAAGAGGAAAATCTGAATGATATTATATTGAAAGATTAAAATCATATGTGAAATTACCTCTGGCATCTACTTTCACATTCTTAACCCGAAGAACATAATTGCAATCTCCAGTGGCTGTCAAGAGGGCTGTAGCAGTAACATCTAATTTTTCGCCATCTTCAGCCCCATTTATGTTGGTCTTTGCAGAACTGGTAACTTGGTATTCGTAAGTATGTCCAGGCTGATATTTGAGTACTTCGCCATTTGAAGCTAGAAAGAAAAAATTTATAAAATTAGACTAAAAGTAAAAATACAAAGAAAATTTATTTTATTGAAGAAGTTAACTATTTTTCAATTATTAGAGAATTAAAAAAAAAATACTATTCAACAATATAGACTCAAAAAATTATTTTGTGTATATAAATAAATACACATCTTCTATAAAACAATCTAGAAACGAATATTAAAAATCCAAACGTTTCGTGAGAAATTCTACCTTTATCAAAGGAAATTTGAAAAATTCTAAAAAAATAATTGCTTTAAAATGGAATAATAACTTTAACATTGATAAAGAGAGAATTTCCCACGAAAGTTTTGATTTTTAATGAACGTTTCTAGATTGTTTTATATTATTTATAAAAAATATAAGTTAAAGTGATAATTATATTTAAAACAATAACAAGATATAGATATTAATTTTTGAAAAATATCAACTATCCTATAGAATTTCCATTTTTAATTAAATTATTAAATTGAATTAAGCGAATGTGGTGTTGGTTTGTTGTGAAATTTTTGTCACTTTTAAAAATAGCTAATTGCTTTTTTTGTGGTGTAAGTATTACAATAAAATGTCTAATGTGAATTTATAACGGATAGCCTGAAATATGAGTTTTTTAAACTTTGTGTTTATTTTTACTGTTCTAACGTAAAAAGAATTAGAGTCGATATAGTGTCTGTCAGTCTGTTAGTCCGAGCATTCTAGCTCATTAACTAAATAAGATAAAAATTTTAAATTTTCAAGTTATATATGTATTCATTTTGACTAAAATAAAAAATAGTATTAATATTTCAATCTAAATTTTATTTTGAAGTACCTACATAGTCATTTTTTATCATTGGGTGTGAGATATCCCTGTGAAAATCTCTTTGAATTAGGATAAACCTTATAATTATATTCTGATAAAACTTTATTTATTAACAATATTTAATTTAGAAAATTTCATAATTAATTTAAAAACGGAAATATGAGACCATATTCAATGTTTAAGTAAACAAATTATAAAAATTGCGTAGCTAACTGGCATATATTTATAAGTCTTTAGAATTATTAATAAAGAATTAATAAGATTGAAAATACTTACGGCATCCGGACTTGCATTGACCAGCTGAAACAGAAAAAAATTTAATTAAATATAAGTTCATCAAAGCAAGCAAGAAATTTTATTATTATTGAATTTCAAAATTAAAAAAACAAGCATGATAGGAAAATTTTCAGATCATTTCAAATATTGACTATGTTTTTAGTTTTTATTATTTAAAAAAGATAAGTAATTTTGTAAACTTTGTTTTAGAATCGATGAATTCAGTTAATAATAATTAATTATTAGCGTAAAGAGAAGTTCGCGATTCCTAATATCCCCATAACCCATAAGGGCCTCCCCAATCAATTCCACTGTGACGCATGCAACAAATTGTCTTTGTCTTTGACCGTTTGAGGAACACTTATTTATTTATCTATAAGAACTCATATTGCTTAACTTGAGAAATCCAATGGATTTGCTAGTTTTCAATTTTTACATTATTTTTTATGTATTTATTTATTTATTTTATAATCAAATGTAAATTCTTGAAATATTAAAACTTTTAATTGTGGTACAAGGAGTTGTAAAGACGTAATGAGTGACTTTTTTACCTTTCGCAGTCGTAGTTTGTATGGTAAGATTGAAGAAAAGCTTTTTGGAATTAGACCACTAATGATTAGAAATAATCTATTATGTAGATAATGTTTCAATCCTTATTTGGATAGATGTAGCGAGAATCAAACAATCAATTCCAAGAATACATCATATTAAAATTACGAAAATCAAGCAATCGTGTCCCTATAACTAGGGAACTGGAACTCTCTCCCGGCCTACATCTTTCCCGACACTTATAATTATAACCTTCAAAACCCGGGTGCACAAACATCTACGCCTCTACCCTTTCGATTGATCAATTTCCTCTTCTCTTCGGTAATGCAAGGGTCTCTCGAGATCCATAGAATCTTCCTGATGCACACTTCTTAAAATTTGAATTATGAAACATTGAATTGTAAAGATGGTAATTGGGGGACTCGACATTAAAAAAAATCAGGGTAGTGAAATGTTGAATTATGAAACATTGAATTGTAAAGATGGGAATTGGGGACTCTACATTAAAAAAATCAGGGTAGTGAAATGTTGAATTATGAAACATTGAATTGTAATGATGGGATTTGGGGACTCTACATTAAAAAAATCAGGGTAGTGAAATGTTGAATTTTGAAACATTGAATTGTAATGTTGGGATTTGGGGACTCTACATTAAAAAAATCAGGGTAGTGAAATGTTGAATTTTGAAACATTGAATTGTAAAGATGGGAATTGGGGACTATACATTTCTGAGGTGAAGTTTCGGCTATCATATTGATGAAAGATTTTTTCCGACTAAAAATCTCCTATGGGGAATTTCAAAAATGTTCTATTATAAAAACAATCTTTCAGTTCTTATTTCTGAAGCCATTTAAAAAAAAAAGATGCAGAATGAATCAATGTGAATTTATTTTTAAAAATAAGTACATTACAATTAGGAAAATCATTTGTAATTTCATCTCAAAATTTACAAGAAATGTCAAAAGTCGATTCATCTCTTTTCCAAATCATAACAATTTTAATATCTGTTTTTAATAATATTTTTAAAAAATTTTAATTATCTCCATCTGGTACGTAGCTACAGTAAATAATTAACTTGTTATTATTTTAATTAGTAAAAGCAAATGATTTGAGAAGAAAAAATAATCGAGAAGATAAGGAGAAATAACAAATTATAAAGTTCAAGCTGAGTAATGGAAAAAGAAAGAGGTCTTGCAAAAAATAGATATCAAGCTTCATTAGACCCGGACCTGGCCAATGTCAAGGATAGAGGCGCAGATAAAATTTCGATGTGCCTTAGGTCAAAGATGTCACCATTTTAGATAAACAAAAAGAAATTATAAACACGAAAATAAAATCATAAAAAAATAATTATTATAACTATCAAAAAAGGTTAAGTCAGAGGTCGTATTAAAGTCTTTTTTTTTATTTTTAAATATTAGATACCAAATTATATTATTTGAATTTTATAAATATATAATATATATATATATATATATATATATTTTGCCCGCATAGATTACTAGTCGAACCTCTGACTACTACTACTACTACTAGGTAGATTGCAGATAAATAAAACAAATATATTTTAAGATTTGTCTTATTTATGTGAAATCTACCTGGTAGTTTAATCAGGTCTTATTTAAAATGTTTCACCTAGAACTGACACCAAATTTCTTAAAAATTGCTTATATTATATAATACTTTAGACTAAGATTTGATTATTTTCAAATGAGTGTGAAAAAAAACATTTCGGTCGAAGCTTTTCAGGTCTTGCTTGTTGTTTAAGATTTTTTTTTTTAATTTTGAATAGGTTAAATTTTTAAGAAAATTAATTACTAGTAGGTTATAATGAAAGGCAGTCCATAAATTATTTAAATTTTATTCAAATTCCGACGTTCCGGAGACTTTTTTCTCTCCTTCTTCAGATAACGAAGTACACTTATGGTATAATGTTGAAAAACTTTGTAATTTTATTGCTATCACTGAAAGTCAAAAACCGAGTAATACTCACCCATCAATACCCTGAAGAAGGAGAGAAAAAAGTCTCCGAAACGTCGGAATTTGAATAAAATTTAAATAATTTATGGACTGCCTTTCATTATAACCTACTTATTTCGCTTACCAGTCCGTCTTTCTAAGAAAATAAATAAAAATAAAATTAATTACTTTTCTTATAAGTAAAAGCATGGTCGAATGAAATGAAAGAAAATTATAAGCATCAAAATAAAGTGTTAAGTTCGTGATTATAGCAGTAGCACATCTTCCTACATTTGTAATTATTTTTACTTACATTCACATTTTTACTCTAATTTCAATAGAGTAAGTGAAAAAATTGGAATGGTTTCAAAAATTTTGATTAGTATTTTTCCTGAATCTACGAAGATTTTTTAGAGTAATTCTAGCTATGATCACGATAACTCACTGACAGTAAATCTCAAGGGGAAAATTTTAAAATCTGATTTAGTTATTGTCTGAACTCATAGGCAAGGTTTTGGTTTAAATCGACTGAGCGGAAATACCCATTTATGAGGTGTTTTTAATTGTTTAACTTTTGATTCTCTTATTTATTATTGTATTGTTGAAATACAGTTGTTTTTTACTATCCATAATAAATTTTATAAAAATTTTAACTATATGGAAGAAGTATGATGAATTTATTTGAAAAGATTTACAAAATTTCACTATCTATAACAGAATCGGTTGTCAATTTTGAGACATTTTTTGCATTTAAATAAGTTTTCCACAGCTTAAGTGCGTTTAATGAATTTTAAAAGATCAGTCGAGTATTTTGAAAATAAACGTTTTCTTTAAAAATCTATTTTTTCCATTATATTCGTATATATATTTATTAAATAATAAATAATTATGATAAAAATGACTCGAATCAAGGTAAAATTAGCTAATTTATGTATTTATTGTCATGGTAAAATAAATCAAAATGAAACTTTTTACATTTTTTTAAAGCTAATAACTATAGAGTAGTTAGATTTTACAAATATATCATTTGAAGTGGATATATTTCCTTCTAACGTGAAAATGTTCCCAAATCTAATTAACAGTCAAATAGCTATTTAACCTATGTAGCGAACAGGGGCGTGAGGTCCATGGATGCTGTGGATGCGGCACATCCCTAAAATTTCAAACATTTAGAGTATTTTCATAAATATTTAAGGTCGGCTTCAAAATTTCGGAAGGATCTTTAAATTTTCAAATTATTATCCGTTTTTTCAAATATTTCTATAAAAAACTTTCTTTTGTTTTGCAAAGTATATTGGTTCTCGAAATGAAATAAAATTGTTGCATAGTTTTAAGGGGCAATTAAAATGAATGATTTTCCGAAAACGGTGCGCATAGAAGGTTTGAAGTCCCTGCCTGGTAGATATTCATGCATGTCAAAGTCCAGTCAAGTTTTAGTCGAATAAAAATTATTCTCGCTGAGGAACTATTAAAATAGTAATAAAACAAAAAAGGAATAAATAAAGATGATTCGAGAATTTTTGGAATAATTCATTTCTAAGAACTCTCAATATTATAAGATCGAAAATAACTAAGATTACTATAGGCAAGTCACAGCTTGCTTATTTTAATAGAATTAGGAGAAATTTAAGATTTTCTTATAGGACACAAGCTGATACATTGTGGAAGATGGTCGATTTCCATCTCAGGGACTGTGGAGTTTAAGGCCCGGTTGTATGTCGCAAAGTAAATGCTTTTTACCACTAACCAAGGTAGATGGTAAATGGAGCCACTGGGATGGCCAATCAGATGACAGGCACATTCAGTGGCTGTCATCTGATTGGCCATCACAGTGGCTCCATTTACCATCCACCCTGGCTAGTGGTAAAAAGCATTTACTTTGCGACATACAACCGGGCCTAAGTCACAAGATTTAATTTCTGACTCCTACCCTCACTCATACAAAGCAGTATCCGTTTGGGACAAAGGTCCGAAAATATAATTTTAAAAAATCAAATGTTAAATTTGAAAAATAACGAAAGTGATGCCGTATTCGATGAATTTGCAAAAAAAAAGCAAAGATTAAAATAAAATTTCAAAAAATGAAGGATACTTTTTTGGACATCATCCCCTGGTTGAAGTCACCAACCGCCACTGGATAACGAAATATGTTTTTTTTTATTCAGATCCAAACTCTAATTTGAGCTCCAAAATCTAGCAGTATAAATTACACAAATTTGTCCCTGTTTTGAATACAGCTTGCACCTGTGTAGAGAAGTCTGTAAACATTTACTAGTTTTAAAATTCTGGCAAAAAATAATAGAATAATCATCTTTGGCTGCCTTGATTCCTTAGCCTATTCTAAAAAATTCTTTAATTTTTTCTTTCTTTTTACTTCAATAGACTGAAACTCCAGCTTCCATTATCCCCGAATCCTACAAGTGTTCAATCCTTGGAGGAGCGGTTCCATAATCACGAAATTTCTTTCACATTTGACTTATAAATGCACCTTGTAATAAATAAATAAATATATCTATAATCTAATGACATCAACAAAACACATTTTTACTACGATGTACCTATTATTAATAATATAAAAGAATTAAATGTATCCTTGTTCAAGCGGATGCAAAATAAACAACAGGTATTTTTTTCAATTAAATATTTCCATAATTTTATTCTATTTAATAAATTTGTAATTCCCCTTAGAAAACTATTTAAATTTGCAACTATTTTTTTTTAGCTTTGGAATTTTTGAATTATTTGAGATATTGTTTTTTTATCATTTCTTTTGTATAATATTTCTCTGATTTTCCTTAATACCATATAAGCGTAAAAACAAATGAAGCACAACTTCAAGTAAAGAGGAAATAATAATTGAAATTTTATATATCTGGTAATGAATTAAATGTTAAAATCAAAAAAGATTTAACTTTTATTTTATTTATTTTTATCGATATAAAATTAAAAATTTTAAAATAGTGTATAAAATGGAAAAATAATAATAGAGAGTATGTACATTGTACATCATGTAAGAAAAGTGTAAATAACCTCGTGTAAAATTAATGCAGTCGATAATACTTGTAAATTCAACTTTAATACTCTCTAGAAAACTATTAGTATTATTTACTTGTTGAATAATCCGCAAGTGAATGATTTAAAAAAAAAATCACCTCAAAACACATTATATTTGACTGAACAATATTTTGAAACCTGCCCTAAATTAATTTCAAATTATTACTCCTAATTTATTTATTATTACTAAATAAATAAGTAAATCTTTCCAATGAAATGATTTTCAAGCTGTTCAAGAAGACATTTCGAAATTAATGCTCTATCTTCAAGATCCTATGCGCCTTGTGAGTAGGCAACAGAGGATACAGGCAGAACAGTTGGGCAACATAAATATTAAAAGATTATTATTTGAAAAAGAATTCTATTATCTTAGTTAATCTTTCATAAATATGAAATAGATAAACAAAAACAAATATCAACTACGATCATATCTCATTTTTGAGGAAATGAATTATTCAATGTTGATTCATTCAGAGACAGACATCTTAATTATGATAACAAGGGAATATTCCAAATAATTAAAATTGTTTATTATTTTAAATTATTTTAAAATAGTTATAATATTTAATAATATTAATGGAATATTAAATTCAAGTCAGACAAATATTTTTCGATTGATTAAAAACCATATCCAAAAATAAAATCATAGATGCTGTATACTTTTTATATCAGATCTTTGTGTGTGTGTTGAATTTGTGAAATGACAAAGGAATGTTTAACAGTAAAATAAAATATTGATTTTAATTTAATGGAAAAAAGATGTCTGCAGCCTGAATTTTAATTTTTTCTTGCGTTAATGTTTCAACATATTATTGTGCCTTCATCAGGACTTATAACGTTAATTATATTTCAGAGTTTGAAGTCCCATTGAAAGTTGATAAATTGTTGAAACGTCGAGATGAGAAATACAATAAATTCAAATTTTTAAAAATAAAATTCAGACTGTGTTTTTTTACATCATTAAAACATTAAATATAGTGTATAAATCGTCGCCTGAGAACCAGAATATTCTATAACTTTTTTTTTAATAAAAATTTTGCGGCAAATTGTTCTATGTTCAAGAAATTTATACCAATATATATATATTGTCTAAATACACACTGGTAGTTTTATTCTATGCCCATTTATTTATTTATGAGAAATGAATATCTATGAATCACAATTACATATAAATCGCACTAGTGAATAGATAATAATATGGTAAGTTTAAGAATCTGAGAGATTTACAATTGATTGCAGAAATCAGAATTCAAGAATGTAACAACAAGTAATTCCAGGATATTTAATTAATCTCATACATCATCATCTCTTAGAGTTTAAGCTAATAAATAGGTAATTTTGGTCACTAAATAGATTCCTATAATTTTAAAGCTCTATTATTCCAAAATCAATATTTCATAATTATTAATTACCTTTGATAATTAAATCTATGAATTAAAATTTATAAATATCAGGAGAATGTTTCATACTAATAAAAGCTATAAATTCTATAGACAGTTTATATTTTTGTTCAATTCAGGAAATGACTCATTTTTAACTAAGTGAATTGTACTATAAAACCTGACGATTTCTATGGGATTATGATGATTATTATTATTATAAATGCATATTTTTGACGCGAAGTTAGTATTAATCAGGGTTTTCATTCTTTAATAAAATCACAAAAAATTATTTAAAAAAAAAGACCTGAATTAGATTAAATAAAACAAAGAGTTCATCTACTGCTTGATGTAAGTATATAAGTCTGAAAATATTTTATTAATATGAGAATATAATTTCGAAAATTTTGCTTTCATCTTCAGTCTAAAATAATCATAACACTAATTTTCTAGTCACTGGTCGTAGAAAAAATTGAGATTATTTTTAAGATTCGGTACAATTTCCGCAAATTTTTATGATTCAGCAATGTATTTGTCCGCGCAAGAGGTTTTAGATAAAAAGCAAAAATTTGGAATTTTATAAACACATACTTGTAAAACAAATTTCGGCTTATATAACTATTTGATATCTTCCCATATAACAATTCGTTTTTTTTTTTTTTTTACTGATTTTCTAAATTTTTCATCATGAAATTCTGAAGCTAGAAAGCATAATATTTAATCAGTTCTACTTTATGAAAATTTCAACATTTTATGATTAGAATTAAGTTTCTACGTGATTTTGTATCATGGGGTATCAGAATCCGGACAGACAAAAAGACAAACAGAAAAAATCTCGCTTGAAAATGATTTCTTTCCGTTTCAGACATTTTTAAGAAAGAATAAGCATAAAAAATTGAAAATTTTTGGGTGAATTCAATACTTGGGCGACTCAGAGGACTTTATTCAGTCTCACTTTAATTAAATATATAACAAATTTGCTACGTTCGAAAAAATCCTTTTAATTTTATTCAAAAAAATAAATTAAAATTATGTAGTATTTAGCAAGATATTATTAATTAGTAGTTGTTTTTTGTTAATGATGCAAAATAGATTAATACACTCATCCCTAGATTTACACGGTAGTTAAGATACGTTCAAAAAAAATCGTGTAAATTGCAATCTTGGAAAAAGAGACAGTTTAATAATATATTAAAATAATTGAAAAAAGTGAAATGAGTGTGTACTTAAAAGAATCAAAGTAAAAAAATTACATTTTTTTTTTATTCAAAACAGTGTAAATCCAAGCCGTGTAAATAGAATCCAATGGAAACCAAGGGATAGTAGTTTATACATTTATATTTATTGCTTTTTCCTTTATAAAAGCGAAACCATGAAAATCGAGGGATGATTAATATGATTAAATATACTTATTTATTGTTAAAGTATATTTCTTCTTTGTAAGAGCGAAACCATGTAAAAATTGAGAGATGATTGTATATATATTTATAATTAGTGTTAAAGTATTTTTCGCCTTTGTATAAGTTAAACTATGTAAATCGTGGGACGATTGTATGTATATATTTATATTTATAGTTAAAGTATTTGTCTCCTCGTGAAACTTTTCGAGATTCTCAAGTCTCTTTTGGACGAAATAAAATTATTTAAAGTTGATCGTTTTTTTCTTTTTGTTTTTTTTTGTTTTTTTCTATATCATATTCAATTTCAAAAATCCCGAAAAGATATACAAATCTATTTTAATAATAGAAAGTCAAAAAAGCAATTTGTAAATAAAGTTGAGACATTGAGGAAAGCAACCTTAATTAGGTTTGATTGAGGACTGCATGTATGGTAATGGTGTATGTAGTTCTATACTAAATGATAAATTGAACTTGCCTGCGTGCACGGTGACGATGAGGGCGAGCAGCCCGAGGGCGGTCCAGCTGCGGCCGTCCATCCTCAAGCTCACCAAAGAGTGCGGAGCCCCCTCGCACTTGGCCTCTTATAGCCTGCCCCTCCCTTCCCATTTTCCAATGCTTCACACAACCACCATCGCCATCGGTCGGTCTTCTACAACAAATAAAAACACCAATTCCGATAAATTTTACTAGAAAATAAGCATTTAACAGAAATTAATCCGGATATAAATTATATCACAGGGGAATGAGAGTTTTTGCAATAAGGGGGCGTCCCTAAATTACGTGAGGCGATTTCGGCGATTTTTCGACCCCCTTGGTGAGATGTCGTGAGATTTGGCTCGACCCCCTCCCCCTAATCTCACGTGAAATTTTTCAAAATGCCTATTTTTAGTGTAAATACATTAATCTCTGCTTGATCGCGTTGGATTTATTTAACAAACATAATTTGCCTATTTATTTTTATTTAAGACTAGCGGAGACGCCCGCCGAAGGCCCCTGGACCCACACCCCCGCACCCCAACCCCATTCCACCTCCGCACCCACCCTGCACCCCACTACGCATCATTCCCCCCATTCCACCCCACCCCGGGCCCCCTACATTCAACTCCCAAACTCCCACTCCCGCACCCCAACCTCATTCCACCTCTGCACCCACCCTGCACCCCAATACACACCCTTCCCACGCCCATCCCAGGCCCCTTGCACCCCACTCAGCCCCACAGCCAGTTTTTGCATTTATAGCTCTCTAGGGGTCCACAGATTATGTATACAAAATTTGGTTGAGTTTGGTCCAAGGGTAAGAATTTTGGGTGGTTAGTGTTTGCATTGCAGTGTAATATGGAACCCCTACTATGGGGTACATAAGGCATCCTTGCGAAAGGGTCCAGCATAAATTTTTGAGGATGGTTAATTATAAACTAGGCATAAGTATAGATAATTTGAATTATGACTATCTAATTTCACACCTGAAACTCAACACACTGGAACAACGACGTGATTACCATGACATTTCCTTCCTGCTTAAACTTATTTCTGGGAAAATCGTATGTCCAAAAATTCTATCTAGGCTAAATTTTAGAATCCCATCACATAGCACGAGATCCCAAGATATGTTTGTAGTTCCACATCACTCGACCAACTTCGGTAAAACCAACGCCATTGACAGAATTCAAACACTAGCAAATAAACACTGGACCAATCTTGACCTTTCCAACACAACTCCTCACCAACTTAAAAAAATCATCTTAAAACCATCAGCCACATTGTAAAAACCACTTCAGTGTAATAAGTTTTTTTCTCTCTCCAATACCTACCTACCAGTTATTTTATAATATCCATATTGTTTTAATATTGTATCCTGTATATGTTTCTTTTTCAGTATTGGACATCTTGTCCGTAAAACTAGCTAAACCAGCTAAATAAATAAATAAATAAAAATTTCTAGCCTTCTAGTAGCCCACAGATTATGTATACAAAATTTGGTTGAGTTTGGTCCAAGGCCTTTTGTGTTATAAAATCAAAAATCCCCCATTTTTCAGTTCAGGGGTCAAATTTCAAAAAAATAAAAAAACCTTCCCGAGATTTACCATTAATAAACCTATGTACCAAAGTGAATGCTTAGGTACATACAAAAATAATACAAATAAAAATATTAATATTAAATGAATTTAACTTTTAAAATCCATGGTTCCCTCACTGAAAACTTTTTTCAGTTTAGCAGGAATTTTCACTATTCCCTTTGAGTTGAAGGGAGTGAAAATTTGTTAGCTATAATACTTATATATGTTGCATGTCAGAGAGATTTGTCTTAAGGGTTTGGCTACTGGCCCGGCAAGCTTAGTTAGCGCTTGGGTTCGATTCCTAAGGGGACGAACCTCTCTGATATGCAATGTAAAAATATTTCTCTAATATCTATGATGTCCTTAAAAGTTAAATTCATTTAATAATATTATATACTGGGTTGATTTTTGAAATAATTTCCATCTTTTTTCAAAAAAAGACACTCAAAAAGATACTTAAATCTTTGTTTTCACTGTAAAAAAATATTAAGTATTTGTTTTAAATTATTATATTAAATATCAGTAAAGCAAGTTTGAGTAAGT
The DNA here is from genome assembly GCA_024734495.1 of Forficula auricularia. Classification (NCBI taxonomy): domain Eukaryota; kingdom Metazoa; phylum Arthropoda; class Insecta; order Dermaptera; family Forficulidae; genus Forficula; species Forficula auricularia. The sequence goes on along the minus strand of JALMQS010000841.1, from coordinate 3,011,636 downwards.
TTTTAATTATTTAGGGGTAAGAATTATCGTAGAACTGTCTCCCACTTTTCGCCTTTGAATAGATACTACCATGGCTTTTGTTCTGACGAGAAATAACAATAATCCATCTAAAGGCTTCATTCATACATGATTTTCGAAGAATCAATATCCCTACACGCTTAAATTGGATACTAACCGAACAAACGCATTCACCAATTGGTTTATCCCTATGACTTCTAGAGAATGAATCTCGTTTGCCACGCTTCCCGGCTACATGTAACCCTTAAAACTTTCAAGACCCTCATTCACATCAGATATCTCTAACCCGACCCAATCCCTAAGATCTCTTCATCTTTTCATGATATAAGGGTCCACCGCAGACTACAGAGATTCTATCTTTTTCGTGCAGCTTTTTCTTGTATCAATATCATTATAAAAAAATAAATAATAATAAATAAAAGAATAGCGCCTTCCCCCACAACTCCACCGCACTTATTTATTACTTTACATATTATGCTAAGAGCCTATTTAGGTACAAATCGGAAAACGCACAAAAAGACAGAAAATTAAAAAAAATTCAGTTTAGAATATTCAAAAAATCACCTTAACATTTACATTTTACGGCATTGTCTTTTGATTAGAAAAATATTAAATATTTGCTAGACCAATATTATTTTTACCATAATTTCTGAATCTCATTTTAATAAAACGTCATCACGTTACACACTATTTTTTCCACTTTATAATACTACATAGTATAGACGATAGAGTTTTACAAAACGCTTTTATTTTAATATTCTAAATAGTATATAAAACATTATTTGTTAGTGTTAGAAAAACTTTAAAAAACTACGTTTACTATTAATAATAAGAGGAATGTAGAAAGATAAGTTAAATATTTTTTTTTGCCGAGTTCGAATCAATTTACGTATGTTAGAGGTATCTCTCGGTATTCAAATTCGCCAGGGGTTTAAAATTTCTCTTTACGCCATTGCTGATGAGCAATTTGAAACGGCTCTTTAAAGGTAATAGGATCATGAAACAAAAATATATAAGATAGCCAAGTGTGTCAGGAAAATTATTTTTAAATTTCAACTAGATTGACTCCACCATTTTCGAGATTTTAAATGTTTAATTTGAGTAAATTAACACAGGGTCTTATTTATGGGTGCTAGCAATAAATAATACTTTGCACATACAAGGGATTAAAATTTAAATATTTAATGATCGAGATATATTTTTTATATAAGAGGTACATTTTACATTAGTATTGAATAAATGATATTCTACAAGATGTTTCATAATTATTAAGTTACTATTCAGCATTTAAATGTCGGGGAAGCCCCGTTCAGCAGCTGATAGATAGTATAATACTAAATGATATTTGTTGTTGTCTTATTTTATCATAATTTAAGATATTAAGAAAATATCAAGTTTTTGGTCAAAAATAACACAATAATTGTTTATTTCTGAGGCTTCGATCTTTTAAAAAATCAAATAAAAGATCGAAAGATGGGAGATAAATAATTAAAGCGTTATTTTTCACCTGGTACTTTCTCAAGATCTTCATAACTTTTAGGATCGATCCATAAATTCAAACAACCATAATCTAATGAAATTATTTTGAACACGTTAGAAAACTTAAATACAAAAATTTTAAGGAAAAGTTGAAGACTCACTGCGCACAAATTTTAGTGATTTTGGCAATTTCTTCGGTTAACGGTTTTGAGCTAGAAAGGTAAAACTTGGCACAGAGATGTATTTTATTGATTCAAACATGAATGCCAAATTTCAGCTCATTAGATCCCATATGATAATTCGATTTTTTGCTATTTATCTGGATCTATAAACCAGTTAATCTGAAGATAGAAAGCCTGAAATCTAACCAGTTCTTCGTTTTGAAAATACAAAGATTTTGGCTAGATCTAACTTTCGACGACTTTTCGTTCTTGGGTTATTGAGAGAAATTAATTCGGACAAACACACGGACAGATATAAAAAACATCCTTGAAGGCATTTCTAAAGACTATAAGCAAAAAGAAAAATCGAGAGAATTCAATACATCAGCCCACACGGTATGTTTAACCTGCCGTACTTACAGAGTAATACTTAAAGGATATTTTTCATTTCTTTTGGAGATATTAATTAAATCAAAATATTTCTCTGTGATTTATTAACTATAAATAGACAAAGCAATGCAACAATAATTAAAATTAAATCATCCAAATGAGTAAATAAATTGTGTGACGAGTAACGAAAGGATTGGAGAAGTAGATTGGGGAAATTTTGATGATAAATGCAGAAGAATGATAGCTATCTAGAGAGAGAGGGGGAAACGAGGGGAAAAAAGATGCATTTATACAATACATTCAAAAATCTCTAATGAAATACATATTTTCGTAATATGCTATATATTTAGCAACTTACTTCTTTTTGATTAATAGCCTTTGTAAATAAAGTCCAATAATAAAATAATGAAAATTTTAAAAATTTAAAACAAAATTTTTTTTTTTTTAATTTTCATTACTTTATTAAAATATGTTTCACTAAGAACCTATACCATTTTCCCTTAACAAAAAAGTCCAATAATGTTTGAAATATTCTTAATATTGAAACCTGGATTTTAAGTAGATGATCTCTTTAAAATTCTACATCTTATTTCATTATTTTACTAAGAGTCCGAAGGAGATGACATTTTTTCCTGGTTTCCAGTATCAAAAAAGGTCAAATAAGCCGGCCAAGAGCGAGCCGGATCGCAAATCAAGGGTTCCATAGCTTATATCTTCCAAAATACTTGAGATGTCAAATTCGTTCTTATTTTTCATTTATAAGAAGAGGCTAGACTAATTTTAAGAATCATAGTTTGTCTGTCCCTTTGAAACGTTTGTAGCTTCCAAACTTCTAAAGCAAAAAACATGAAATTTTTAATCTAGTTAGAGTCTAATCGTCTACGAGATTACAGATATGAAGCACCTAACCATTCATTAAAATTGCTGATGAAAAAATATTCGAGGATTCCATCGAGTGAAAATACGTAGAATAAGCCTTTTAAAATTTTTTAAACATTTTATCTTGATCTGTGATTTTTCATGTTCCATACAAACAAAAACGGGACATTATTATGGTATTGTCGATACAATATCTGTCACTACGTATATATGTATAACGGTTCGTCTGTTAGAGGATTGTAGCTAGTAAAGTAAATAGGATATAAATATGATAAATAGGATATAAGATAGAAACTTTTTCACCGAAATCAAAAATAGTATTAAAAATTTTAATCGGATGATTAAAGAGGTTGATTTTTTTATTTTATTGCCTTAGTCTATCAGACTAAGTCAGCCCCTTCTAAATTTGCAAATCTTACATTTAAAAATCTGCAAAAATTCAAAAAAGTACGACCTTAATATGCATACTTTTGATAAAAATTATTTTCTTTGCTAGAAAATAGGAAGTTTTGATAAAAGAAGGAAAAAATGTTATTTGTTGGATTAATCTTTAATATTTTAAACCATATCTATTAGAAAATATTATTGTGCTTATCGTGATATAGAAATTTCTGAAATTCGGAGAAAAATCATTAATTTCTAAACATGACTTTTATATGTCTGTCAATGTGTTTGTTACTCGATAACTCAAAAAAGGAAATGCCATAGAAAGTTAGTTCTGGTCCTAAAATATTATATTTACAAAAAAAGAACAGATAAGAATTCGGGGATTCGAGTTTCAGAATTTCCGGTTCAAAATAAATAAAATAAAAAAACTCAATTTTTTAAAGAAATCTATCGAAGTTGCAAGTTAAAATTTGGTAAATAAGTTTGGATTAAAAATCTGCACATCGATAAATAATTTCAGCTTTCTAGTTTAAACTTTTCACTTAAAAAATTCACAAATCACTGAAAGCATATCGAGTCTTGAAAATTTTCCCAATTTCATATATTAAATAAATGTGACTAAGATTCAATATGTTCTGAATTACATTTTAAGTTTATTGATTGTCTCGTATTTTGGGATAGATAAAATATGAGAGTTCTATGACAATTTAAAGAAAAATATTTCAAGAAGGTAAATGCAGTTCTGAGTTAAATTTTACATCCATTGTCTAAAATGTCATAATCTTACACGAACTGAATATTGTCGGAAACCAAAGGAAACAAGTCCCATATTAAACATTCCGAAGTTCGATTTGATAATGATATCGCATATTATGCAGCTGGATAATTTATCAAAATATTATCTATTTGCTTAGAAAGAAAAGATGTAATGAATATTAGAAAAATGTGTGTTGTTTAACATAACATAATGTTTATTGAAATGTGAGTCAAAAATTTAATGAACCGATTCTCAACAAATAAAACAAATATACAAGAAAATGTTAGCTAAATTTAATTTTAGCCAATTTAAAGTAGAACTTTTTTATTATCATATTGATATATTGACTTTTTAAGCCTAAAAACAACTCGAAATAGCTGGAATATTCTTTCCGGGTTGGACCACTCTATAGTGAAGTTCGAAAATTGTTTAAAATTTTCGCAACGTTTGGACTTCTAGTTGGCTTGATTTGTTTTCTAATGGTAATTATTATTAGAGTCAACTCAGCTGTTGTATAAATAAACTATACAATTTCAACAAGGATGGTCCAGTCATACATAATTTTTAAGTTTATCAACCTGAAGTACAATGCCTCAACAATCAGAACACTAAATATAGCTAATGTTGTAGGCACTTCTCAAGAAATATTCTTACAAATAATATCTGGTCGAAACCAAAAATTAGTTTCTGATTATTGGCAGGTAACTAGGTATCGTATTTAATTTTTCGTTGGTCAGCTTCTGTAGTTTAGCCGGGTTAGAGGGCCATAAGTCCCAAAAACATCTTGAATCAAATGCATTGGAAATCGGCACGAGTGTAATAAGCTAACATCACATATTCGAAAAACTTTATTATTATTGTGAAAACACAAGATTTAAGTACTTTTGGGTGTCTTTTTTTGAAAAGATGGAAATTATTTCAAAAATCAACCCAGTATATAATATTATTAAATGAATTTAACTTTAAAGGACATCATAGATATTAGAGAAATATTTTTACATTGCATATCAGAGAGGTTCGTCCCCTTAGGAATCGAACCCAATGCGCTAACTAGTTTGCGGGCCAGTAGTCGAACCCTTAGAGACAAACCTCTCTGATATGCAACATGTATAAGTATATATATTCTCTAATATCTATGATGTCCTTTAAAGTTAAATTCATTTAATAATATTATATACTGGGTTGATTTTTGAAATAATTTCCATCTTTTTTCAAAAAAAGACACCCAAAAAGATACTTAAATCTTTGTTTTCACTGTAAAATCCATGGGTCCGTCACTGAAAACTTTTTCAGTTTAGCAGGAATTTTCACTATTCCCTTTGAGTTGAAGGGAGTGAAAAATCTAGCTATAATACTTATATATGGTGCATGTCAGAGAGAGATTTGTCTTAAGGGTTTGGCTACTGGCCCGGCAAGCTTAGTTAGCGACTTGGGTCCGATTCCTAAGGGGACGAACCTCTCTGATATGCAATGTAAAAATATTTCTCTAATATCTATGATGTCCTTTAAAGTTAAATTCATTTAATTTTATTATTATTATTATTTCTAAAATTACCAATAACACGCATATTTTTGATTAACTTCTCCGAGAACTGAGTGCTTTCAAAATGCAATAAATATTGTTGGACATTAATCTATTTAAAACATATTAATGAAACTTTGAACTTAAAATTGCATTTTAATTGGGACATTGAAATAATAAAATGTAACAATATTATAGTAATATTATATAAATATAAAATTTATTTTCGATTATAAGGAAATTTAACCAGAATTAATTTTATTTTCTCGCCAGATAAATTTATATCTACTTATAATAAAAAAACGTAAGACGAATGATCACATAACATATGAACGGACTTAGGGAGAGTAGCAAAGTTCTGAGCTTCATAAACTGCACCCACATGGAATCTTTGGAATTCTCGAGCATATTAACAAATTAAATATAAAGCAGGGCAAGATTATCTTCGATAATTTTTAGATCCTTTTTCAATTTGAAAAAACTATATTAAATCACTTATTCGATAGCAAAAATTAATTGCATAAAAAGATAATGAAATATTTAATCTCCTTAAGACCAGATACCAAGCTATTCTATTTCTAAAAATCAATGAAGTGACCAAATGACTTTTAGCCGAGGTCATATAAAATAAAAAATTAAAATAAGAGTGTGGTTGGTTTATAGTAAAACATGATGTAAATTATATAAGGAATAATTAAGTATACTTTAAAATCACAAATCACATTGGCTGATAATTCATTTAGGAACACACAAAAACATATACAAATTATTTTTTTTGTCATTTAGTCTATTTACTCCTGAGGAATAGGTTAACAGCCCGAAATATACTGAGGTTTGTAAGAACTTTTTAAATCTTTCATTTTTGTGAAACTCCACAAAAACTCCTCTTACTTAATTATAATTTAAAATAAAAATCAAATATTTCTTAAAAAAAAAAGATAAATTATCAGTGGCGTGCGGTCCAGGAAGCTATGGATGAGGTGCATCCCTAAAATTTCAAAAATTTATAGTATTTGCATAAATTCAGGAGGATCTCTAAATGTTCAAATTATTATCCTTTATTTCAAATATTTCTATAAAAAACATTTTTATTTTGTTTTGAAAAGTATATTGGTTCTCGTTGTCGCATAGTTTCCAGGGGCAATTAAAATGAATGATTTTTCCGAAAAGGGTGCTATTAGAAGATTTGAAGTCCCTGTCTGGTATATCATCCAGTTCAAACATGTCAAAGACAAGACCAGTCGAATAAAAATTGTTCTCGCTGAGGAACTATTAAAATAATAATAATACAAAAAAATGAATAAATAAAAATGAATCGAGAATCTTTAGACTAATCCATTTCTAAGAACTCTCAATATATAAGATCGGAAATAACTAAGAGTGCTATAGACAAGTCATAGCTTACTTATAGGAATAGAATTGGAAGAAATTTAAGATTTTCTTATAGGACAGGATGATTCATTGTGGATGGTTGATTTCCATTTCAGGGAATGTCAAGTTTAAGTCAAAAGATTTAATTTCTGACTCCTACTCTCACTCACACAAAGCAGTATAAGTTTGGGCCGAAGGTCCCAAAATATATTTAAAAAAATCTAATGTTAAATTTGAAAAATAACGAAAATTCGATGAAATTTCCACAAAACAAAAGCGAAGATATTAATAAAATTTCAAAAAATGTAGGGAACTTTTTTGGACACCATGCATTGGTTGAAAAGTCACCAAACGCCACTGATTTATACCATATATTCATAATAATACTAATATTATTATTTCATGTGATTAATTTTTTTGGACAGACCTCCACAAAGATTAGAAAAGTCAGTGTCTTTGCTACATAATTAGGCATGCCCGTATGACGAGAACAGTTGGAAAATATTTGTACCTATTAAAATGTAGTAAGTATTATAAGAAAATATTTAATATTATTTAGATAATTATAATTGTAATCTCGATTTGAAATATTTGTAGAATATAAATGCTTTTATTTAATTTCTTAATATGCAAAAAATATCAAGATATTGTTTGTTAACATAAACAAAATTTATACTCAGAATTTGTGATTCAATAAAAAAGCCCTTTGACTTATGATAATATTATTTTATAAATAATCAATCATTTGCATTATCAGAGGATTCCTCGGGACTTTTTCTAAGCCTAATGAATTATATAATTAATTCAGATATAAAACCATCTATAATCTGGAAACATTTTGGGGGAATAAAAAAAATTGAATTAAAATAGCATTATCACAGATTTTAATTAATTTTCTAGATATATCGTCTGTAGTTTAATACGGGAAAATCTTCTAAATCATCAATATCACACTCGTTCCAAACAAAATAAAAAATCCATATAAATTTAAAAAAAAATTAAATAAGATTCCATGGTTGAGTTGTTTATCAGTACAAAAAATTGTATTATTAGATTGGATGTTTTGTTTATAAGATATTGTCATGTACAACGATTTCAACATTTAATTTTAGAGACGTTTTCAACAACTTAAAAACTTATTAACCATAATAAAGAACTTGAGATATTTTAATGAGAATCCAAAACGTTTTGATAACTAATTTTGGAGTCATTTTCAAGTATCTTATTATGACTATGGCGTATGGATTCTCAAACACTTGGAAATGACTGCACAGGTATCGAAACGTTATACATTCTTATCTATCTATATATATATAATTAAGGTTTTGTCTGTACATTGCTCCAAATCACGCCAAATTTTGGTTGCACACGTTTCAAGCAAAGTTATGAACGAAAACACTCTCAACAAAATTCCCGTCTGTGTGTATGTCTGTCTGTGTGTCTGTATGTATGAATGTATGTATGTCGGTCTGTGCGTCTGTCTGTCTGTATGTTTTCGTCGTTTCCGAAAAGTTGCTCATGATTCACGTAAAAACGACTAAAGGGATTATTATGAAATTTCATATTTACATCAGATGTCTTCTAACTTACGTTTTTAGCTATATAACGTTTTGATATTTTCACCCCAGAAGGGGGTAGTGCAGGGTTTGTGGGGTGGGGGGTTCAAGTGATGGTCCAGAGGCGTAGTGGGGTGGTACGGGGGTGGGGTACGAGGTGGGTGGGGTGTGGGGTGGAGACGGGGTTTGGGTACGGGTGCATGGTGCGGGGGTGCTGGGTGGGTTCCGGGGGTGTGGTGGGTGGGAGTGGGGTGTGAGGGTTGGGTTCGTGGGTTGGAGGTCCAGGGGGCATGTCCCTGGCTAGAAAGAGGGCCGCCGAAGGCGGGCCTTGCAGCTAGTTAAGATATAAAATTAAAAAATATCTAATCTAGGCAGTATTAGCCAGAACTTTTCTATCGATAAATTTAAATATATTTGATGTAATATTAGAATATTAAAAAAATAATCAATATGTAAACTTTATATTTTTAATTTGATTAAAAGCCATATAAGAGTCGTGTACCCAGGAGGGCCTCCAAGTAAATCCATTAAAATGTAATATAAGTAAATTATCTTTATATTAAGAAGAATTTAAAGGCTAAATCAAAGATCTTATTAGATCTGTTTGATATCATGTTGAATTGTCCCCCTGGGAGTAAAACTAGCATTCAGCGAGGTTGAATTAAGCTAGAGACGAAATCGTTCCGAAGTGTAAAGGCACAGCGAAAGTGAATATTTTGGCGAAATCAGAGTCACTACTGATTTTGGAATTTTGAAAAATGTCATCTTATTTCAAAAAATTCTTCAAACTCTTTGGGAATTTTATTTAGCTTAACGTTAATTAACTATTTTTATATTAATAAATAACTTGATTATTTTTTATAATAATATCATGAATGAGTTTTTTTTTAATTAGAGCCTTCTGAAAAAATAGGTCATAGGTCTATTAAGAAGAAGAAGAAAAAGAGCTCTCTGAAAAATTTTTTGGGCAGGTAATATGATTATTAAATAAAGAATAATTTTAAATGCATTTAATAGATTCAAGAAAATTTTAATGAATGAGTAAAAGTTGAGTAAATTTGTATTTTTTTAAATAGTTTTATCAATATTAAAAGTAAATATTGGCTGAACCTCTGACCCGGACCCTGAACACCGATAGAATCATCTAGATTTCTAGGCAGCCCTGATCTCCTTCTAGAAATCTCTTTCTTTTAAAACATTGTTAAATATACTTTTATTAATTATAAACAATTTTAATAGAATTAAAGAAACATGCTCTTGGAAAGATGTCCTAATTATTGAGTGAATGTGGAAAATCGACCAATATTTGTATAAAAATGAAATAGTTTGAGATATCAAAGAACAAATCGAGATTATTATGCAAACCAAATAATTATTTAAATTTTCCTTTGTATAGTATTGTATATTTTACACATGTAAATTGTATTGTCCATTTGTTTATAAATAAATAAAAATAAGCATTTTCAAGACTAGGAATGGTGAATACATAAATTTGCAGATTAGTGTAATTTTTAACGCCATTTTTCCTTAAGGATTGAACTATAATATGTCCGTGTTTTTGGGTTCCAGACAAATGAATAACAAACCTACCTATAGTGTCTGCAAGTATGTCTGTAAGAGCATTGAAAATTTGGTAAATAAAATAGGTTACAAACTTAAAATTTACTATTATAGTTAATTGTATTTATTTTCTCTAAAATTAAAGATGTTATTATTATTGTTTTTTTCATTAATAAGTCGGTATTTTGGAGAAAACGGCAATTTTTGGAAATTGCCACAACATAAAATTGATTTTCAATCAGTCAAAGCTTCGGTTTAAATAATCTAAATTCTTATAATATTTGAGTCGTTTAGAAGCCAATGTGATTAAATCCTTTTGACAATTTCGAAATTTTCCTGAATTTTAATCAAATAAATTAAGTATTCTTTTTAATTCAAGATTTTGCTCGTTGCTTTATTTATTTTTTTCTCCAGAAGACTACTTTTTATTTCTTCAAAATATGTTTTATTAAGTATAAGGTTGTAAATTAAAAAACATTAATTTTTAATTACTTGTATTTTATTATGGAGTTAATGGCATTTGGGCGTTTAACAAAAGACCTTTCGATTTTTTAAAGAAAGCTTGAATTGTAGCTAGCTATCTAATGAGCTGAAATTTGGCATACATGTTTGTATTAAATACATCTCTGTGCCAAGTTTCTAGCTAAAAGCCGTTCACTGAAGAAATTGCCAAAATCACTAAAATTTGCGCGCCGTGAGTCTTTTCATCTTTTTCTTAAAATTTTTGTATTAAAGTTTTATAAAATAATTTCTAACGTATTCAAAATAATTTAACAATTAATTGATAATTGTTTGAATTAATGGATTGATCGTAAAAGTTAGGAAGATCTTGAGGAAGTATCAGGTTTTTTGATCAACAATAGCCCCTTAATTATTTATCTCCGATCTTTCGATGTTTTATTTGATTTCTTAAAAGACCGAGAGCTCGGAAATAAAATTTAATAATTTGAATTTTTTCTAATTTTAATTATTTTTCATATGTAAGTGAGAAGTTATGGAGTCGAAAATCTTATCAGATCTTTGTAATGAAAATACAATCATTTTGGTAGTAGAACTTTGTACGAGTTTCCTTCCGTTCTCGAGTTATCGTAGATACAGAATCCAGACAGAATGAAAACAATTTGTTTAAAAATGAACTAACTTAACCTTTCAATTATGTTGAAACACGAATATACAATATTATTTTTTAAGAAAATGTGAAGTACCTATTTAAAAAAAGTTTATCTAGCGAACGAGCTGAGTGGTATGACACAAATAAAATTTATGAACATACAATATTTTTTAAAGTTTAAGGAAAGCGGTGTTGGTTTATAGTGAAACATATTAAACACAGGAATTATTTAACGGATTATAGTGGTGTTTCACAAAGTGAATGAAACACTGTGAAACACCACGATAATCCGTTAAATAATTCCTGTATACAATATTTTAATTGAAAAGTTTTTATTTTGCCGAGAGTAGTTGATTCATAAAGAGAAACAAATAAATAAATATATATATATATATATATATATATTATACATATATATATATTTTTGATATATATGTGTGTATGTTTATTTGCATCAAGCAGAGGACAACCTCTTTGTTTCTCTTTATTTATACAATAGTTTCTCAATTTCCTAGTATATTTATATATTATAGTCGAAAAAAGCCATAAATATTAAACATAATTAGGTATTTAGAGATTAACAACCCCCTAAAAATAGCCAAATCACCAAAATTTGCAGAAAGCGTATCGAAGCTTATTTACAGGGCTTTGTACTTGGCATCATTCTGGTGGAATTAGTGTTGCAAGCTTTAGCTTGAATTAAGTGCTGAGGATGTCAGCACAAATTCTAGTGAAACGATCACAAATGTTAATAATTTTATGTTCAAAAAAATATATTTTATCAACCACTTTTTACTGTTGCTCGAAATGAGATCTGGATATATGATCAAATACTCGTAATCAAAAATTAAAACTACCGAGCTTTCGTTGTGTATTTCACGCGCTGAAGAAGTTGTTAAATACAACAAAAAGCTCGGCGAGAATTTTAATTTTGGATTATTTGAACAATTATATCCAGAAATCCTAGTGAATAAAAAAATATAAATTCAAGGAACGCTATATACTTCCTGCACTTGACTGCTAGTAAGTAACTCCTAAATTAAACGTCCACATAATAAACAGCAGTCATAGTAAATCATTATTAGGTCTGTCTTTCTAACAAATATCAATGAATGATGTTCGTTCATTAAGTTTAAATAATCCTTTTTTTAATCTCAGTGATTATATATTTATAAAATATTCTAAAAAAGAAGCTACTTAATAGATCAATGACTTCAAGATTAAGAATAGATGATAGAATTTAATCAATTATGGTAATAATGTTAATTATAAATATGATTTTGGCAATTAAATTGTTTATATAGAATGAATTTGCTTTATATAAAGTAAAAAGAAAAGATAAATTTAAGTTGAAATGAAATAAGAAAAAACGGTCAAGTTCCAGTCGGACCGCAAATCAAGGGTTCAGTATGTATTATATAACTGTCAAAATATGATATAGTATTAATATAGTATATGATATAGTATTAAATTCGCTCTTATTTGCCAATGATAGGAAAGCAATGAGTGAATTTGTAGAATTTTAAGTTAAGTCGTTTCTAAACGCCAACGGGTACAAATAAAGTAAAAAATAATATAAAAAAGTCGCTTTGGAACTCTCTACCACCCGCATTTTAAATCGAAATAAATTTAAAAAAATTAAACCTAATTATAATTAAAGGGATCTTTGCAGAATACCTCACACAAATATTTATTTTTTATTTTTGACCTCACTTATAATTCGACCTTCCACAAAATAATAATTCGATTAAAAATTTGATGAATGAACACATAAGATCATAATTTTTTTCTTGGCTTAGCTTTCTGCAATAAATTGGAATAAAATATTCTAACATCTATCAAAGTTTGAATCTTAGTTTAGCACCGAGAAATCCGGGTACGTGACAAATCACACGCCATCTTAAGGAATAATTGGACAGGTTCAAAGAAAAATTACAGTTTGAAAAAATCTGAACAAATGGATACCGCTGAAAATTGTACCTAGATACAAATGTACATTTTTACAAATATCTAGATAAGCAATTAGATAGGTACTCAAAAATGTTTCAAGATGTTGTATCCAAGGGGTGAACCGCGATTGGAATTAGGTGTACACGTCTTTGGAATTATGTGGAATTATTTTGGAATTCATTAGATAATGCCCCTTCATATTGTCTTCTATTTGGAAATGAAAGTGGAAGTGGAAGTAGGTGTACACGATATTAGGTCGCGGTTCACCCCTCGGTTGTACCTATCTAAAAACTTATATCTAGTTTCTTAACTTATATCACTGATCACGAAGTTGCATATGAATTAACAAATGAACTCTTACTGCTTCATCTAATCCGCTCCTCGAGGGTATATTTATAACATGTCGGAACGGGAGTAATAATCATGTTTTGGGACTTGATAGCACGTATATTAGTGTCTAATACAGCAGAGTGATTCAGTAATTGTTAATTTTTTGTACTTTTTTTTTTAATGCAATCGAATGCAAGAAGGTGTACCAGTAAAGATGCAGCCCCTATGGATCTCGAAAGACCCTTGCATTACCGAAGAGAAGGGAAAGTTGATTAAGTGAGAGGGTGTAGACGTAGGTGTCTATGCACTCCGGTTTTGAAGGTTTGAAGATTATAAGTGCTGGGAAAGATGGAGCCTGGGAGAGAGTTCCAGTTCCTTGAAGTCATGGGGATATATGAATTGGCGAATGAAGTGGTCCGGCACTTTTCTAATTTGACCGCGAAAGAGTGTTGGGAGTCGGCAAAACGCGTGCTACGTGCAAAGCATGCTTTGGGGGGAATTATTGATTTTATCTCATCAGAGCACCTGCCGTGATAGTATCTATAGAAAAGGGAAAGGGCAGAGACGTTTCTTCGATGAGCCAGCGAGTCGAGGGAGTCGGTGAGGGTAGAATCGTCAATTAGCCTGACGGCTCGTTTCTGAATTGCATCAAGGGTAGCAAGAGAATATTTTGAGGCTCCTCTCCATAGATGAGAGCCGTATTCGAGACAGGGGCGGATTTGGGCCTTGTAGATGGTGAGAAGTTGTGGGGGTTTGTAAAATCGCTTGGACTCTGAATAAGAAGCCAATCTTCCTTGCTGCAGATTTCTGCTACAGAGGAGATGTGTTCATTCCAAGACAGGTCAGATGCGACAGAGACGCCCAACATGGATAGGCTGTCACACATTTTTCAGGGTATTCGAATCGAAGTGAATATCAGGGAAATCTTTATTTTCGCGCCTAGAAATTAGACAACATTGAGTCTTGTTTGAATTAAAGTTAACTAAATTGATTATTAAATTGTTAAATAAATATTTTTTTGATAAATTGCCTTGAATTAAAAATTAGGAAATTTAAAAAGTATTTAAATTTTCGCATCATGATTTAAGCTCAATTGCACTTATAAAGAAAAATTAAAGTGAATTATGTTTTAATGATACCTAATTAAAATGAAGCTATAAATGTGACGAAAATAAAGCGAAAAATTTTATTTGCATTATTTAAGATAAATTTACTTAATATCGCCAAGAAGTTTAAACTATTTAGATCCAATTCAAAAACTTAGCTTTGTATGGAGTTTGGACACTCTGGGCACTACTATAAAGATTTGAATGTAAAATCTTTATTTCTTTGAGTTAAATAATTTTTTAATGTTTTTTCATATCTCCTAGAAACAATTTAAGAATGTTTAATTGTTATTTCCTTTCATATCAAATGATCAATATTATGATCAGATGTCGAGGTACCCATAGGTCAGTCGGTGCAGGCTTTGCCTATTCGGTAATCCAAATGGATTCCTTTTTGCATAAAACGCCAGTTTGTGTATGACTTTCATTCTTATCTCAACAAGAGTAGGTATTTAATTATATCTTAAAACTCCCATAAATATAATCATTTATAAAATTTATATTATACTAAAGAGGAAAGTAAAGCCTTCAGAACTATAATCCAAAATAATTAATCAATTTTTATATATTTTAATTCCCATCAAGCTAATGAGATACTCTTTTATATAAATTCAACAACTAAGGCAAAAAACTTATTTTTTTCTTAAAATGTTTTCATTTATAGACAAGATGAGCTAAAAAAATTGTGAGTCCTTAGGAAGTATTGGGCAACTTTCTTGGAATGAGAATTAATTTTATTGATTTTCTGGAATCTCTTAAATATTAAACCACTGTAATTAATCAGGTGTTTTGGTTGGTCCAGAGTACAAGGCAGGCCTATTAGCCAATCAGTCTTGTTTCCTAAGGGCAATTACCATTTGATTCAATTGCGCGATAACAAATGGGCTCAATTGACTCACATCTATATGCCTCGCTAGTTCAAGAAGATCAAAATATCAAATAGTGAAGTCTTATTTATAGTAATTTTCCTCGGCTTTTTTTTCTTTTTTATCAAAAACAGATTTATTTTTCAATCTTATTTACTTGTTCTAGCTTAAGATAATTAATTTATTAATAATTTTTTTCCGTTTGTAAATATTTTTTATTAAGTATAAATATAGTGCATGGTTGTACGGACTTTGGGTTCAAATCCCAACTTATCTAGATAATCTATTTCTTGAGGATAGAATAATTCGCACCCTTTATGGTGAGATAGCCTGAGGCGCGAATTCGGTGATTTTGAGATAACGTCACTTTATTAGAAGAAATTTTTTGTTCTTTAAAAATGAGAACCACACTATATATATAAATCGAGTTATTTTTTATAATAAAAACATGACGGTTGTAAGTTACTATAAGATTAAGTCATTACTGTCACAGCTGGAGTACAGATGTTTCGATAAACAATTGCAGAAAAAATCAAAAAATTTTCAAGATAGGATTTTAGCAATTTGGGATTTTTGTCAGCGAACGGTTGAAGCTAAAAAGTTGAAATTTAGAAGAGTTGTAGTTTATTAATACGAATTTATGGAGTAAATTTCAGCTCATTAGCTAGAACCAACCGTTCGATAGATTTCCATGGAATATTTTTTTCCCTAAGTTCTAGGAAGCCCTAAACTTATCATCTCTTCGTTTTGGAAATATAATGATTTTGGCATCAGTAAGAACATTCTACGACCTTCCGTTCTTGATTCATTGTGGATATTTGAATTCAAACACAGTAAACACACACACATAAAGTAAAGAAAATTTTTAAAATTTTTAAAACTTTTAAAATTTTAAAAATATAAAATTCTAGGTAGGTTTCATAAAAAAATAAAAGACAAGATCCTTGTTAGCATGACTTTATATACTAGTATTTCGGGGTATGAGGCCATCTTTCTCTGTGAACTCCTGAAGATGGCCTGATATCCCGAAATACTAGTAAATATATATTCTTGCGATCAAGCATCTTGTCTTTTATTTTTACCTACCTAGAATTTTATATTTTTTTAAATTTTCTTTACTTTATTAAAATATGTTTCACCAAGCACCTACACTATTTTCCCTTATCAAAACATAGATAGAAAAAATTATGCTTCAAAATGATTTTTTTCAAATTTCAGACACAAATTTTTTTTGAGTAAATTCAATAATTCGGCTAGTGGAGCCTAAGCCTAACTTATTTAGAGATACGCCATATTTTCTGAATATGGCAGTTTTAGCCTATTGGGATTTCGAATTGAGAATCTTAATAACAAATTTAAATATAGTTATTATTAAATCTTAATTGAATATGATAAGATCTTCAATATTTTATTTACATAACATAACACATAATTCAATAGAAATTGTGTATTAGAGGAGATTAAGTTTGAAATTATTTAAATAACCTATTTATAATGAATAAGAAGGAAAATATTGAAAGTGGCATTTCCTTTGATTCGAGCTCATTGGAATAATTTTGTGATAAAATATCAATGTGGGGTCACTCCCTGGGGTCTGATCTTTCTTGGAATGACTACATTAGCCAAAGCTACTGTATATACGCTTGGCTTTTTATTCAGGATTAGATGGTATTTTACGCTATTTAACTTCTTAAAGATACAAGGCCCCTGTCTCGAATATGGCTCGCATCTGTGGAAAGTGGTCTCCAAATATTCTCTTGTCAATTTGGACCCAATCCATAGGCGAGCTATCAGACTAATCTTTAGATCTGGCCCATACTACATAGAACATTTCCAGTTTTTTCCTTTTTTAAAAATACTACCATTGAATTTATCCTCACGAAATATAAATTAATAATCGCCCTAAAGATTCATTTTTGCAAAACACACGATTTTCTAACATTAACATCCCCTCGCCATCAAATTAGATTCAAATTGAACAAACCGATTCCATAACTCGTCTATCGCTACGACTTCTAGGGAATCGTCTTTCTAGCGACTTATATATGAGCAGAGTGGACCATTCCACTTTTGGTTTTTTATGAGAAATTCAGCAAAATAAAGGTAAAGATTTTAGGCAAAAGTGGTACATATGCTGTAATCTAGAAGGACGTTTAAAAACTGAGTTTAGAACACTCTGTCTATTTAGTTTTATCAAAAACCTACTTGATTATAGAGATTTATCAGCGAAAATGAAATTTGTGGGTTGGTCCACTCTGATTTTGAACTCCCTCATATACCAGGTGAGTTTTTTTATCTTGAGACAGTCTTATAACTCAAAAATAATGCATTATATGAAAAAGTTTCAAATAAAATTTTGTTTATATCAAGGGGGAAACTAAATTACGGTATTGTTTGTCGACCTAGAACAAACTTTCAAGGGTATTTCAAAGTCAAGTTCTGTTTTTTAAATGGAAACCTATATATATATATATATATATATATATATATATATATATATATATATATATATATATATATATATATATATTATGATGGACTAATAATCCGAAATATACTGAGTTTGTATAAACCTCTTTGGGTTTTATTTCATTCACTGTGAAACTACACTTCCTTTACTTTATTAATTAAAAGAAACCTATACTCGATGTTTCTGTACATATTCTTAATCTAGAAAAAAACTGAACAACTTTCATTAGAACTATTTTTTTATACGGCATCAAATAAAAAAATATTAAATCAATTAGATCTTAAATAAAATCCTATATTTTTAACAATCATTCAACTTAATTATCAAATAATAATGATCAAGTATTTAATTATTAAATAAATAATTTAATAATAAGACATTCCAGAGTGTATGAGTGTATCGCAAGTCTTCTGGATGAATTCCAGTTCCAATTTCGTTATTTTGGCCTTTTAAGTTTCTTCGTAGCCTTTACATTTCCTGTTTTTTTTTTATTATTAAGATTTACAACACGATACAATGAAGCTCCTGAGGGAAAAATTATTAAATTATTAAATTATTTATTTAATAATTAAATATTTGATCATTATTATTTGATAATTAAGTTGAATGATTGTTAAAAATAATTATTAGGATTTTTTGAGATCTAATTGATTTAATTTTTTTTATTTGATGTCGTATAAAAAATAGTTCTAATGAAAGCTGTTCAGTTTTTTTTTCTAGATTAAGAATATGTACAGAAACATATAGGTTTCCATTTAAAAACAGAACTTGACCTTGAAATACCCTTGAAAGCTTGTTCTAGGTCGACAAACAATGGCGTAGTTTAGTTTCCCGCTTGATATAAATAAACTTTTATTTGAAACTTTTTTTCATATAATTCATTGTTTTTGAGTTATAAGACTGTCTCAAGATAAAAAAAACTCACCCGGTATACTCTTATTATTCCGTCTTTCAAGACCTGCATCCACAGGTACTTTCAACTCCGGCTCAATCTCTGAAATTTCTCCCTCTACTTTTCCCTCCTATCCCGATGCAGATGTTCACCCCGGATCACGAAGTTGTTTCTTCTTGAATCAATATCATTTACAAAAAGTTAAATAGGCAATGAAGGGAACCAGTCAAGTTCATCTAAAGACCTTCAAGAAAAGTCAGAAATAGATTTTCGAAAGATCCTTCAGAGCTGACCATAAGAATTCAATAAGGAGGGTTTTTCTTGCCGAGGCTTTGGTTGATTGAGGAACTGGAAGATTCTTTCGGATTGGACATCACGTGAAGAATTAGAAAACAGCTTAAAATTTTCTAGTTTATTTCAGACGTTTCAGCTTCTAATTCTAAAACCGTTTTCAAGTGATAATGGATTGATAGTAGTAGTGAATTCATGCTGATAACGAAACATTAATTTTAGCATATCGATTTGGCGAGTCATTTGGAGCTATCACTTGAAAATAACAACTTTTATCCAAAACATATTTCAAGATTTTATAAATATTGTTTCGGCGAACTAGCCAGAAGATTGATAATATTGGATATTTACATACAAAAAACGAAATGTGTGTAAATCTCAATCCACAAAGCCAAGATTTCCCTTACTTCAAATAGAAACGTCAATTTTTATTAATTTAAAATGGAAATAAAATTTTGAATATTTTATTTGTAAAATCATCAACGAATAAATAAGTTTTGGCCCTGGTGATGGCAAGATCGAGACGAAACTTTGAAATTTAAGAAAAGAAAAATAAGTTTTATCTGGTTTGGCTATCGTGTCCTGGAACCACTTATTATTACATATAATATATTTATTCTCAATTTCCCTATTAAATAACAAAGAATTAATTTACCTTTGATTAAAAAATAATATTGAAATTAAATATGGTAAATAAATTAGATATCGGTACAATGATAAATAAATAAATAAATCATAAGGTTGACAGGAATAGAATAAACGGAAGAAAACTGCACCTTCAATGGAATTTTTACGCTACCATCGGCTAAATGCATGATATATCATTGCGAGTTTAATAACAGGAAAAGGTTCATTGCGCTGCTGCGTTTTCATCTTCTAAATGGAAGGCGCCAGTAATGTGACCGATGAGTGACCTTGAAGCTTATAAAAGCAAATTCAAAAATTGGAGTTTATTTATTTTTTCTGATTTCTGTTTTGAAATTCGAATATATATTGTTTTAAAATGAGAAAATCTGCACTTATCTGTTTTTAATCTATACGATTTATACTCTCGAAGAGATGATATACTGGTTGCCTATATCTAGGCGCTTTGGAAGGAATCTTTCATGCGTTTCTTTTGAATTTAATGATTTAATTTAAAGCTTTATACATATACATTACAGTCCGACTAAGCTTGGAATGATCAGATTACCTCTGTAACAAAATCTATCTCAATAAAACATAGCTTCCTATTCAGATTTAGATATTTTAAGCCCTAATTTGACGCTTTCACGATTACGGCTCCAGGCTTTCTCTTGTGAATGCTATTCAGAAACGAGCCATTAAATTATTAGGATGCATTGCATTGACCAGTTCTCTTGATCCTGTATCACAAGAAAAGACGTTTTGCTGTTTCCTCGTTTTAGAGTTACGTACAAACATAAAAAAAGAACCCTTTTATTATTTATTAATACTATAATTTAATACATCTCGAACGAAATAAAAATCAACATTTCGTCCTTAATCCTCATTTAAACCTAATACGAAAGTTAAATAAATTTAACACCTCTTCGATATTAAATCAAACCTAAATTTCTACAAGACTGGAACTGTCTTTATGATTCTATGCTACTAGACTCAATCCGAGTTATCTAGGTATTGAACCCTATATCTTGAATCAATATCATAAAAAAACTTCATCCGATTTCTGTTATATTCCCATCTTCAAAAATGGCTCTAGAATTAATTTCGATCCTTAAATATTCCCAAGGTTTACTAAGATATTTCTTTTAGGCTCTGGTCTCGGTGGTCGGTCATGTTGAGCGGGCAGCGGGTCGAAGCGGACGGCATGCATTACAAACACACGGATTAAAGTGTCCTCAGTGGACACTGGGCGTCCGGGCCCTTAGAACTAAACTAGATAAACTAGATTAAAGTACTGTGAGGAGATTTTATGATTTTTTTTTGTATTTTTTCGAGTTAAAACACTCCAAATATGAAGAAGCGGATAATCCCATAAAACAAGAATCCATAAAAATTAATCTGTTTAAATCCCATCCCCATAAGAAAACATATTCAGAAGAAATAAAAAGTATGTTCTACTGAGGGGATAACCAAAGGAGGAATAAATATTTTTTTACTAAAAAGAATAAACCTCAATTTGTTGAATAAGAATTTACGAAATTTTCCAAAAGTGTACTTAATCGTATTGGCTTCTGAGTGACTTATTTAATTCTTATTTTCTTTCATCCAGCAAGGATCATTTTTCCTATTTATCAATAAATATATTTTATGTAATTTTCTGAAGGATATGTACGCATGCTTAAATTTGAAATTTATTGACCATGATCAATCAAAATCTTTTTAAGTATCATCAATAAAATGGGAATTCAGTGTCCAAAAAAAAGTGAAAATAAAAATAGACAATACGATAAGGTAGTTTAATAAAATCTTGATGGGTACACAAAAGTAACCCCAAAGATTGTTACGACGGTTATCCACAAGAATCTATGGTACCTATGGTAAAGTTGAACTCAAGTCAACAAATAATTCTTCTAGCCTCGGATTATTCAGGACTCCGTTATTCAAGGAATATGGATTATACTCCTATTTAGAGAGAATAGTAATAATTCTAATTATCAATAACTTACTTTCCAGCTTAGACCTGTTCTGTCTTAAAGGACGTATTGCTGGGCTATTTTATATCCGTGCCACAAGTGAGATTATTTTTAAAATTTATAAAATTAGATTATAATAGAAATCTAAATTGTATATCGATTTTAGAATAAAAATATTTAATAATTAAAAGTATCGTGTCAAAATAATACAAGTAAAATTATAGAAAATTTAATGCGAAAAGTTAATTATATTTTCTAGTTAATTAAAATAAATGTTTTAATAAATTTGGAATTTTCCCAGCTGATAATCATTGACGTAGTGAAACCCTTGACCTAACATATGCTTTCCATTTTCTCTAGATCTATTTATAACAGTATAAAAAGTTTATCAAATCTTGAGAAATTAAACTATGATCTGGAAGATGGAATGTCACTCAAGTCATTAGATACCAATAGATTGATGACTTGAACTAGCTACATTTGTCAACACCTGAAAACGGCTTAAGAAGAAGGGGCCGAAACATCTTAATAATATTGGAAAATTTAAATATGTTTATAATTTCACCCAAGATGGTCTTACTAAAAAAAATGTTCCAAATCAATAATCTAACAGCTAAGGTTCCTTCCAAGAAATTCAAATGATTATTTACTTTTATTAAAAAATAAACTGCATCGGATCGTTGCTAAACTTTATCCAATGTACTATCTTATTTTATGGTAAAGTACTTTGAAATATAATTTTTATATGACTTTTTTGTGTTCCTCAAAGTAACTAATTACAATATTAAATTTCATCAAAATTCGTTAAGTCATTTTCCAAATATTTAGAAAAAACTAAAAAAGTACTGAAATAAAGTACTAATGTTTGTGAGCCGATATGTACTAAAAACTAATCAGCGGTTCATTTTGTTAAAGTAATGGTAGGTTTTCAATTTCATTTCCTTCGGTTGTACAGTGTGGAAAAAATCGTGGACGAAAAAACGATAACATACATCTATTCGCACGTACTTCCTGAAAAAATCACACTTTTTGGCCTCTGTACGAGACCCTATGTAATTTTTAGCAAAATCGTCACGAGCTAAAATTCAACCTACTTGCTACAATTTGTGACTTTAACTGAGACCATGGGTTCCGTAGTTATTACCTGAAAACCCTTTGAAGTCGCACTTGCCACGAGACCGATTACAATACTTTACCCATATTTCGAATTGGATAAAGTAAAAAAAAATAAGTAAAAAATTTAGAATTGATGAAAAGTACAAATTCCGAATAAAATAATTAAAGAATGTCATTTCCATTCTCTTATAAAATGACGTTGTGGAGGATCGTCCCTATTTCTTCAGGGTTTAAAAGGTTCAACGAAGGAAGATTGTAAACAGCCCCTTCTTAACTTTTTTAACAGTTTTTGTTTGTTGTTAAAGGAGACAAGAAAGTGGTTACAATCATCCTTCGTGGACTTTTTTAAACTTCGAAGATAAAGAAAACGTCTGTTTTTGAGAAAATGAAAATGATGTTCCGATAAATTAAAAATTCTCCATTGAATTCTACAAGCGGGTTTCCAAAAGAAAATATGTAAGTACTTCTAATAGGTATATTTAGAAAAATAAAATATGAATGAACAAAAATAAAAAAACATTTTTTGGAAATAAATTGTAAAACAAATAATTTCGATTATAAGTAATATTCATAAATTTATTAATAATATTTTCTTTGGGGAAAAATCTAATATTTTACATCACAAAATAGTCATTAGTGTAATATTTGAATTTGCATACCCAACTATTAGATGCTCAAATTTAGATTTGCTTATTTAAGGATGTTTGAATAATTTTTTGTTCATTTTGAAGTAGCTTTAGAAAAATAATAATTTTGAGAATTTTTCTTAACAATAAATTGTCATAAAGTCTGAGAATGAAATTTTATTTTCATTATATTTTGATGAAAATATAATAGTTTAGTTTGTATTCAATGTGAATTTGTAATTTTCCGAAAACAACAAGAGAAATAAAAACACACTGATTCTTAGAATAAAAGAAATGTGAATTAGAGCGAAACAGATGTAGCCATCAAAATGACATTAGCACTAGTATTTTATTTAAAAAATAATCAAAGAATTTTTGGACCCAGTGACGGCAGGATCAAGTTGAAACTTTGACATTTAAGAAAGAAAAATAGTATATTAAAATTAAACATTTAAACAAAAAATATAAATTGATTATTTCTGGACTTGGAGTTTTTATAATTTTATTTTTTTTTATTTTTTTTTGGCTTTTCGGCCATGGTAGCCATAAGCCATTTACGATACTATTTATTTTTATTATTTTTAAATTTGTCTCTACCTCGGGGGTCAGATTTTAGCCGGATGCCTCGAGCCGGATTCGAACTCGGGTCCTCTTGGTTAGCTTGATTATCCATTTTGGGTCATTATTATTTTCAAGTGGGTAGGGGAGGGATAAGGCCATCTAGGAGAAATTTAACACGATCATAATTATGGTCTAGGACGGAGAACCGACAAATTTATTTGTTGAGGCCCCCATTTCGTAGAAATTTTTAGTTTAAAAATATTAAAATTTCAACCAAAATCTACCTAAGCAATTCTTAATCTTAATAATATAATATCTTTATTGGTTTTTTGTGCAAGAGTGCAACTAAAATTTGCTAACTAGCTCAGGGACATTTTGATCAAATAATTATTATCTTTCAAAATGTCATTTTTTTTTAATGTCCCTATATAAGAATTCCTTGTAAACCAAATGCCAGTTTTGAAATATTCAAAAAAATGAAGCAAAAAAAATCACTTTTTTCAAGCAAGATTACATACCACATATGGTAAAGTAAAAAGTATATACTTGAATATAGTTGTTTAAAAGAGTGTTTTTAGTTAGTACTTAAAGAGAAAATCCAAATATGAGATGTAAAACGTAGGTATCTAATGTTCAAAAAGATAAAGTGCGCTTCGAAACACTTTTCGGGATTAATAAAATTAAAAAATTTGTTAAGTTTTGCTGCATGTGCACTCATTCACGAAACAAACCTATATATTCGAGACAGTAAGTTAGCCCAGGAAGCAAATACTATGCAGATAGAGAATTTTATTAAAATAAGCGGGGTTTAAACGTGACCTCTCCTTCTCTTAAGATATAAAAATTAAATTACAATAGGATCAAAGGAACACGATTCCTACAAGCTATAATTTTTCCTAAACTTGATTTTTATCAAAATCTTCTCTTATATATTTGTTTAAGCATCGGTGGTTGAATTGATTATTATAACTTTTTGGTAAAAGTCACATTTTGCAGTATTAAATTATTATTAATAAATAATAGATGGCTAGATGGTTTTAAAAAAGAGGCAGGTAGTATTAATCAAAACTTATATTAAGTAAGGGTCCTAAAATAATAAATATCTTTGAAAACAGTTACTGGGGTTTTGATTTTGTAAATATAATCCATCTTTTAATTTGAGCTCTTTTCTGGTTTTTTATTTAATTTGTCATATCAGAATACATAAGATAGACATTTAAAGAGAGGGGAGGTCCAATAGGTTGGCCTGCTCAACAAGCCTGTTGGCCTTGACCTCAATCTCTTGTATTCAAATCACATGTACGTGAACTATAGGGGCGCGAAGTTAATCGTCGAGCCGACGAGAATTTACTCAAAGAGGGTGTTTAAGTGATAAGCAATGGATTATATTCCAAAAAGTATTCGTTTTAGGACCCAAGTGTATGTGACTTTTTTTTGTTTTGATGAATACTACGCCATTTCTAGAGCTCTTAGCATCAAAGGAACCAATCAATTTTTAAACCCCCCAATCATAATAGGCATAACCATAAAAATAATTACGAAAGCATGGGCCGTTACAATCACATTATAGATTTGATCGTCTCCAATCAAGGCTCCTGGCTTACCCAATACTTCCCGAATTAACAAACTCAACGATGTTCCCACCATTCCTGATCAAGTTCCAAACTCAAAGTATAAAGTTCCAATGTCTCTGCCCCGTACAACCATAAAATTCCATAAAGATTCTTTTACTCGATTACATTTATGAAAAATTCTTTTCTAAGGCCACATTCAAGCTCAATCTGCCCTTTATTTATGCCTATATATAACTCAATTGTACTGTAAAGCCTTTACCATTTAACCAAGGTTTCAAATTCTGGTAAAAAAATTCCCTAAATCACCAGCCCCTCCAAATTGCATTTGTTTCTAGGGTAACCAGATTTCGTGAAACTTCAATAACTTGACATGTGTTATGTGACTCCTTTTTTTTAACACTGTTCATTTAATAGCGCAAAATGTGGTTTTATCAAAATTATCAAAACTAATAAATCATATTTTTCTTCGCTTTTAAAATGTTAATAAGAAATATGTGAAATCTTATTGTTTAAAGTATGGAATGGAGTGATTCAAATATAAATGATATTTATATCAGGTTTTAATTAAATTATTTTTATGAAAATTTCGGTCATATTTGGTTTTTATAAAAAACATTTTTTTTTAAATAATTTACACTAAAACACAATATTTAAGACAAAATTAAGAACTATATAACAAATGATAATTAAAATTATATATATAAAGATTAACTTATATATATATACATTCAATCACAATATGTATCTTATTTTTTATCCTAACTCCCATTTCCAACAATACAATTCTGAATGTTGGGCAGTGATTTTAAACAACATTATATCAATTGGATTTTAACATCTTATAGAATGTGGATCATAATTTATATTTTTAATTAACAAAGAAAATAGTTTTACATATAAATTATCATATAATCAATCTTTAAAAATATTTCGGCTTAATAAATTAAAAAATATAAATAAAAGTTACCTATATGTAAAGATCAGCAACCAAAATAAAATACTGAAATTATTTAAACGAACTTATGAACGTTGAATCTAATGTATACAATCATACAGTAACAATATTACCGTGCCCAAAATGATAGGGTTGAAGGACCCCATATTTGGCAAGAAATAAAAAAGTTATACAAAAAAGCGTCGCTGTTTAAATTAATTGGAATCAATCAATAATAGAAAAATAAATTAAAATGTTAGAAAGTTGAAGAAAATAAATGAATATGAAAAAAAAAATTTCTCCAGAAATTTCCTATTAAAAAATTCTTGGGCACGGGCCTGAATATTAATATGCATAATTTTTCTAGCATTTCGGACAAATAAATTATACAATTTATATTATTATAAATTTTTTTTTTAACAAAATATGTATTAATAATACCTATTATTGAATTATAAGTAAAAGAAAATTACATGTAGTGATTATAAAGGTTAAGTAATAGCCGAAGCATTATTTTTTTTTAACTTATATTTCTTTAGAAAAAATTTGACAATAATATGAATACATTAGTAATTCAAACTTCAATATCGAACAATACTTAGAAGTTTAGCTATTTTATGTATCCTATTTTAATGAAATTTAAAAAAAAATCATTAAAATTGTTTTATGAATGAAAAATCTAAGTCAAAATAAAATTATTAATTAATTATGATATGTAAATGACAATTCGAAAGAATTTCTAATTTGAAATAATTGTCCTATCTAATTTTAACATTAAATAACGATTATTTATGGAATGCACTCGCCTGCATTCAGACATACTGACATTGCGCATTTGATATTTTTGCTTAGAAATTTCAAATCACGCATGCAGTACACACGAGTGCATTAAGTCGAAATCGCTAGTAGAAACTTATTAAAATTTACACCGATGGAAAAGAAAAAAATGTAGGTAGGTATTCATTTTTTTCCATTTTTTTTTTTTTTTTATTTTTTGTTTTGGTTTGGTTACATATATTTTGTAATACATAAATACACCATGACGAATGAGGTGGATTTACCCTGCGTACGTGGACGTCAGGAAGCCGGAGAAGAAACCGACAACCAACAAAGAACACAGATAAAGACGGCCAATGGGACGGCCCTGGAGAGGGATGCTTATCTTTCCAGATATGAACAGCAAACCCATTAGAGATAAATACAGAAAAAGACCGCCTTATACTACTTTGTAGAGTGTGAAGGAGAAATGATGAAGGTAGATGTATACGAAAAAGAAATTGTATTAAATTTCATAGTTGATCAAAAGAATGATAAATAAAAAATATAGGAATTTCTTTTCTTTTTCATTTTTTATTTTATTAATATTTAAGTTGATTTGTATTTTAAAAAGTTTTAAAAAATGCTCTTTCTAATAAAAAAGGTGGATTATTTATCAAATATAATATATCTTCCTTATTCTTCTAAAACCTAGTTAAGTCAATGAACACTAATTCAAAATCTTAAAATAGAAAAAATAAAATAACAGTCTGTACAGGATTGACTAGTGCAATATTTCCTTTTTTCTTGGTTTTTGATCCACATTATTTATCATTTATATAAAAAAAAATTAAATTAAAAATTCTGAACACCGAATATTCAAAAAAAAGAATGAAATTATTAGTGAGGAAAAAGGAACATTTTTTTTTATAAGTTTCTAAATATGTATACCTAAATTAAATAAAAGAAATCGCAAATAAAGAGATCTTATTGAACACAGGATTCTTTATCGGAGAGAGTTTAATTGACATTTGAATTACCCTTGTAAAAAAGTTGAGATAAAAGTATATCTTTATATAATATGAATTATTGCTTTTTCGGTATATTCTCCAGGGCTTTTAGTAGCATAGAAGGGTCTTTGGTATGCATTCAATATCCTTATATAAACAATGATATGTCAGATTAGAAAAAAGTAGAACGTGGAAGGAAAAAATTATTTTTAAGAGATACGACTATAAAAAATTTTAAAATAACATTAATTAAAAAGAAACAAATAAAAGTGGACAGGAAAATTGTTTTAGTTTTTTCCATTGCTTTTGGAGGAATATTACAAAGATCAGAGAAATCGCATAGAGCCTTCTGAGGTTGTACCTCGGAGTGAAGAAATGTTAGTCCTCTAAAAGAGTAGGTCAATGGAGACATAAACGCATCCGCCACAAATCCAAGACCAGAGAAATAGCCCAAGGGATGAGTTGTTCTCCCAGCCGTCATAAGTCTGGGAACCTGAGAAAAATATAAAAAATATCCTCTTTTAATAAATTATTATTTAATGCAAATAAACAATTTATTAAAAAAAGGGAGAAAACTAGCCTTTTTCGATGCTAATGAACTAATCTCTCTTTCTACAAAGCTGCGTGCATTCATTCATCTCTTGGCATTTGCAGTGAGTTGAACCTCAAGAGCTCTAATTTATGAAGAAGCTGAGTTAGTTAGTTGGAAAGTTAGTTTTTTAAGCATAAGCTCTAAGAAAATAGAAGGTAGTATAAGAAAATAAAAAGAAAAGGAAAAAAAATGACAAGATGTTCACACAGAGGAATATAACAGGGACATTAAAACAAAGGTTTAAATAATCCAGGAGGTGACTTATAGAATTGTATAAGTTAGCTTGAAGCTTTGAAAAGAGTATAAAGGAGTAAACCCTTAAAAAAATATTGATCCGACCCGCGAATGTTGGAAAAGAAAGAAGTTGCTTAAAAGTTTAGAAAGCCATAATTTAGAGCAGAGGTTCTCAACGTACACTGGTGGTAGTCAAATTTGTATCAAATTTAAAAAAATTTTAGTATTAAATAGATATGTAAAAAAGTTAAATTAATAAACAAAAGGTATGTCAGTTAATTATAAAGTTTTAAATAAATATAGGAAGAAATTAAATCTTGACCGTAATTTTGGTTTAAATCTAACCAAAAGTAACTCCTATATAAAAGAGATGGTTCCGCTAATGCTGATTCAACTCTCTCATTAAATTTTTATTTTTATTTTATTTTTGTTTTAATAAATGGAGGGAATTAAATCGCCATCCTTTATATTTGTTCTTATTTTAAACCATAATCCAAAGCTTGCGAAATACCACTTTCATACAGGAAATAAAAAGAGATTTGTAAAAAGGAGAATCAGATAAGTAATTTTGTTTTCTGGTCAAAAATATATCTAGAAAGTGGAACGTGACTTGTGCACATATTAGTTGGGTGATACCCAAAAATAGGTTGATAACCGGTAAAAGAAAGAATTTGGATATCGTTAGATTAATAAAGCCAAGAAGCCGGAAGTAATTTTGATAGAAGTATGTGATTGCAAATATATTAAATTTTATTTTTTAGCATTAAAAATACAAAAGGAAGATAAATAGGCATACATTTTTATAATGATCAATCAACATGGTCAAGGTCAAAAAAATTATTGAATAATAACATAAATAAAGCAAAAGAATTGTCTTTAAAAGTATCAAAAAAATAATAAGCCAAGCAAATGAAGAAATCACTAATTTTAAAGGGGATTCATGATATTCATGAATGATATCAAAAATACATATTTGAAAAATTTTCAATAAATATCTTAAGAATAAAAATGATTTAGTAGTTTTCTAATTAAAAAGCAAAAACATTTCAATTTTCGATTTGCAGCCCTAAGCCTGTTGATTTTGGTGAAGTCAGATAATGCGAAGAATCTACACTAAAAAATGAGTCAGCTGATTAGATCAGTTCAGTTTGATTAAAAATATTATTGATGAAAGACAATAAGCTTATTATATCAAAAAATAAATGGTTGTGAATTTGACAAGTTTTGATTATAAAAGATTATTTAATGAATGATCAAACAATATACATATTTTTTATTTGTTTTTCACCCTTTTTTTACATTAAAAACAAATAGAAGAATAGAATGTGAATAATCATAGCGGAAAGAGATAAAATTAGTCAAATAAACTTGACCAGATTAACATTGCCAAACAAGTGCTAAGTGCTCAATATTTAATTATATGCGGATTAAGATAACCAAGGAAAATTTCTAGAACAAGACATTTTGAAAGAGATAAGAAATAAAAGAAGCAAGCATTGTGTTAATAAATATGAATTTAAAATGATAGAAATGTATTATTAAGGTGAATGTTTTTGTGGAATAGATGATTTTTGAAGGACCTGTAGATTAAGACTATATCATGAGGATAGAAAATTTACAAAGATTTTTTATAAAATACATTACTTTTTGACTTGATCTGGGCCTATATATCATTTGCATCGATAAAATTAAAAGTAGTTCTAAAATATAGTTTTTATGTAATTTAAAAAAAGCAACTAAAAGTGACCTTAATGGATATAAAAAATACTTTATAACTATATGATTAAATAAATGATTTATTAGATATAATTAAATGAGGAAATGGACAAAAACAAATTTATATACCTACATAAGTAAAATATTTAGAGCCAAATTAAATATTATATTCAAGTGTAAAGAGTTTTAAAAAATAAAATAAAAATTACCTGTTAGGGTCTTCTATATAATGTTTCGGAATTTCAAATAAACGAGGGCATAAATCGTTTTTAAATGAAAATTCTTGAAAAGTTATTTTTGCAGTTACAGTAGGTAATATAGGGATGTCAATTTTCACCTAAAAAATATTTATATATGTAGAATTAGAATTTCGCATAAAATTAAAAGTTATTTTCAAAGCAAGTGTTTGAATTTCCAGATCGAAGGTTATGAAGATATTGAGGATTGAGGAAGTATCAGGTTTTTATGTTATCATCATCATTGAGTATACAGTCCTAAGACTGGTTTGATGCAACAATCCGTCTCCACTCGACTCTGTCCCCCGCCAGCTGTTTAACCTCTCTAAATGTCTGGCATCCCATATCCCCAATTATTTGGTTGAAATATTCTAATCTGGGTCTTCCCCTTCCCATTTTCTTTTCCCACCCCCTCCAAGATATCCCTAAGCAGTCCCCCATGTCTCAGTGTGTGCCCCATCATCTGACCTCTTCTCTTCTTCAGACTCTTCCACAAGGTTCTTCTTTCTCCGATTCTTCCAAGAACTTCTTCATTTGTAATTTTATCCATCCATTTGATATTCATCATTCTTCTGTAGCACCACATTTCGAAAGCCTCCAATCTCTTTCTCTCCGCTTTTCCAATTGTCCAGGTTTCACACCCGTACATGGCTATGCTCCATACATATGTCTTCAATAGCAACTTCCTGTTTGCTAAGCTGATTGAGGAGGAGCATAGTAGTTTTTGTTTTGAATTAAACCCCATTTTTGCTTGGGCAATTCTTGATTTAATTTCGTTTTTGCTCCTCCCATCCCATGTTATTTTACTTCCTAGGTAGCGGAATTCCTTAACTCCTTCTAGGTTTTCTTGGTTAATTTTGATGCATTCCTGTCTCGTTTGTTCTTTTTGTACATACTAGGACCTTGGTTTTATTCTTGTTTATTTTCATTTTGATTTCTTCTATTAGGATTTGGTTAATTCCATTCAAGGCGTCCTCTAATTCTTTTTTATTGCTTCCTAGAAGGGCAATGTCATCGGCAAATCTTAACATAGCGATCTTTTGACCTTGGATTTCTATACCTGTATCAATTTTGTCTTTGAATTCTTTAATCGCTTCTTCTATGTATAAGTTGAAAATCATGGGTGACAGCACACATCCTTGTCTTACACCTTTTTTATTTTGGCTTCTCTTTGTTCATCACCAATATTTATAATTGCCGTCTGGTTTTGATATAGATTGTAGATTAGTCTTCTCCTCTGAATTTTATTCCCGCCTGTTTTAATATTTTAAACATAATTTCCCAATTGACGTTATCGAATGCTTTTTCTAGGTCTATGAATCCGATGTAGACAGATTCTTCCCTGATAAAAGCCCTTTCTATTATTAGTCTAAGAGAGAGAATTGCTTCTCGGGTGCCTCTGTTTCTTCTAAAGCCGAACTGGTCTTCCCCCAGATTTTCTTCAACTCTTTGTTCTATTCTTCTTTGGATTATTTTGGTTAGGATTTTGGAGGCATGTGAGGTTAGGCTAATGGTCCTGAAATTTTCACATTTATCCGCGCCTGTCTTTTTGGGAAGTGTGACTATTTTGTTTTTTTCGAAATCTTTTGGGATGATTCCCAAT
Organism: Forficula auricularia; assembly: GCA_024734495.1. Taxonomy (NCBI): domain Eukaryota; kingdom Metazoa; phylum Arthropoda; class Insecta; order Dermaptera; family Forficulidae; genus Forficula; species Forficula auricularia. The sequence goes on along the minus strand of JALMQS010000841.1, from coordinate 2,978,985 downwards.
TTATAGATTTTGCTAATTAGTTCAAAAAGTTTGTCACGTGCCTTTTCTCCAGAGTTCTTTAGGATTTCAGCTTGTATATTGTCTATTCCGGGTGCTCTATATATTTTTTAGTTCCTTCAAAGCTGTCTCGAATTCTGACCTGAGTATGGGGTCTCCTAATTCGTTTTTGTCCACAGATTCTTCTTCTTCTATTGGTCTCATTGTTTTTTCTTCTCCATAGAGTTCTTCTAGGTGTTCCTTCCATCTATATTGCCTGTTCAAAACAATATAATATGTATATTAACAATATTTCTTTTTAGTTAAAGCAGTGCATAAATTTTTCATCCGTGCTAATATCAAGATCTAAAAGTACTTTGTTATTATTATTATTTGAGCCATTTATTTTGAAAGTGGCCTAATTCCATTATTTGTTATTTTGAGATATTTGTATTTATATTTTTATAAATACATGTAAGTTCGAAACACCCACACATGAAGACGAGTGGAAGGGGAAGACAAGGACAAGCGATCGCCATAATAGATTGACACGTCAAGCAATAGAGAGACAGTTTAAAACGCTCAAGTTAAATACAATTGTTAATACACAATTTAATTATTATATATTATATAAAATCACTTATAGATTAATATCATTGTTAAAACTAAGTAAAGGACCTGAAATTTCGAGTTATACGTGGGATGGGTGCGAGGTAGATAAAAATCGAGTTTCACATTTCAGTGTTTCGAACTTACATACATATATTTATATATATTTTGATGTATTTATTTTGACGAATTCATGAGGATATTGTACTCCGTTGGCTATGATATTATAAATTTGAAAAGAAGACATCTATGTCTAACTAAATCTGTCATTAACTCATTTTTTTCAAAATTGGAGTTAGGCCACTTTCAAAATAAACGGCTCATTTATTTTGTTATTTTAATTTTATTTTTTACATATATATTCTTTGAAATTAAATTTATAATTTGGCAAGTTTAATATCCAACTAAATTGTTTCACTGTGAAACTACACACCCTTTACTTTATTAATTAATATCATGTTTCACCTAAAACCTACACCACTTTCTCTAAGTAAAAAAGCTAAATTTTAAGCTTGTATTAAATATCATCACGTTAAAGGTAATTTACTGACTATTATAACTTGCTAAGTTATAAATTTAATATCAAAGAATGTAACAAATTTTCTTTTAAATCAATTGAAGAAAGTTGTACATCCATATAGCTATGATTTAAGAAACCGCTATGGAACTTAGTACCCGTTTAGACCTCAACTCTTTTGTCGGCGAAGCCATTTGTATCGAACTTGGCCCCTTTATCACATTTGTTTTTGGTCAGATATTACTAATTTTTGAAAAGTTTTATCCTTAAATTTATCTAAATAATTACATTTAAAAATTCATATTAATAATGATTAAATATTTCTCATAAAATATTCGTTAAAAACCCGGTCGGTTTTTCATAAATTTCATCCCTTCATTTCGGGCTCCGAAAAAGGAAAGTTTCGGTTTTTCAATTTTCTCTTTTATTAATGTACCAAGTTTTACCAGTATGCCAAATTTCAGAATTCTAGCTTGATTTTATTTTCACTATATGTTATTTAAGCCTATAATAAATTCCACCCTTTCATTTTAGGTACTGGAAAAGGGAAAGTTTCACTTTTTCCCTTTAACTCTACCAGTATGCCAAATTTCAGCATTCTAGGATTAGAAGAAGTACTGTTATAATATATTTGGGATTGGTTTATCGTTAAGAGTTTCTAGGTAAATGACAGAAGAAATATATATATTATAACAATGGGTTTTATTGATTAGTTACAATGGGAGGGCGGGAAGGCGAGTGTCAGCCTTGCGATCGACATGTCAACCCGCATGTCTCTCGATCATCCGAGACTTCTTGGTTTTTATATATTTATATTCAGGTCAAGCTCTGCGAATTCAGCATTTCGCAAGACTCTGCTTCCGCGTTGACTATCAAAACATGTCGACAAGGCATATCACAACAGTACTTTAGGTTTTTGATATGTCAGTCAGTGTTAAAAATGACACTTTTCAGACCTTAATAACTCAAGAACTATAATAGTTTTATTCATGAAATTTTGGATTTTAGGTGTTCCAGTCGGCCTTATTAGTCATGCAAAATTTCAAGTGAGTAAGTCTAATAATAGTTTTGAAATTATGGGGGGTCGAAAGTAGCTCGAAATGGTTTGTGTAAATATACACATGGCCGGTGCATCGCCCGTTTTTCCGAAATTGGCTTACACACTCCCGTGTATATATAGTAGATTAATATGTGGGGGTCGAAAATATAAAATATTTTTTATCATGGGCATCATCATCGCCCTGTGAAGATTTAGATAGAATTAGGCTAAATTTATTTTTAATTAAATTGACTTAAAATGACTGATTAAGACTCAAATTGACAATTTAAATTCATTTTGTATCTACTATATTGGCGATCAGATTTGGCTTAGTTTAAAGGACAAAACGTTGCTTTATCAATAAATAAGCGTTTTATTTAAATTATTTTATTGATTCCCAAAAATTCATATTTCTGAGCTTAAAGATATAAATTCCATAAATCTCCTCATTATCTCCTCATTAATGTAAGATTCTGGAGGTTAGGCTTGGCAGGCGACAAATATGCTGGCATCTGCTTAACATGTGGTCTAGCACGTGCGTGCTTCTTGGCACTGGAATCCCACATTAACGACAAATAAGAATAAATTTGATATCTCAAGTATTTTGGAAGACATAAGGTACGGAACTCTCGGTATGCAAGTACGATTTGGACTTTTGCCAGCTTATTTATACCTAGAGTTTGAGAAAAATGTCTTTAGCCAGCTAGATAGGCAAAAACCGCACTTCGCCAATCTCTAATTTAAATACATTTTGAATGATCTGACATAATAACATTTCCTTCGACAGTTCGTATTCAAATAAAATATTATTTTTAAAATACAACTTTTTCTTTTATAAAACAGAAAAATCTCAATAATTTGATATTTTTTTTATTTTGTTGGCTTCGGATGCTAAGTCCATTTAGCCAGTGTTTATTGGGTATATGTCCTATCATGTTTTAGTAGTTTTAGTGAGGGAGCCGAGTTTTAGCCAGTCGAATTTTTTACGCGAGCAATGCCCGAATCTGGGCCTCCCGCTTGAATATCGTCATCAGACGATAACGATCTGAGTGCCTTAGCACTCTCGGATACCTGACTCCCCGAATTTGATACTTAATTGGCAAAAAATAATTTTAAAGAAATATATATTTAAAATACTTAAGGCAATATTTATATTTAAATATGAATTTTAAAAATTATGAAGAATTAACTTACTGGGAAACCAGGTGGAAGTTTCATTTCTACAAATTCACGTAGTTTGGAAAAATGTTTAAATGGAGCAATGACTTCTAGAACGTTGAGCAGCATATCAACAGAAAGAGGAAAATCAAGGGCCATTGCAACGGTGGCACGAAATGCCCGTGATGATTCTTTCGTGACATGAGATCGTCCAAGACAAGGATACCTAATAAAATCATCGTTATTTCAATAAATTACATGATAATTTATATTAAAAAATGTAAGAAAGAAAATTACCTTCCCGGTTCAGAATCTCGATATGTTTCCCAGGAAATGTCGGTTTGTGGAGGAGGTGCTAAAGATGTTCGTCGGGGAGGTGATGATCCAGGTGTTCCTGCTGGACAATCTCCATTACAATCTAATCCTTTTGTAAGACTTTCCATCATTGCTTTATTTTTCTGAAGATCTTCCTAAAAAACACAAAGAATTCATTGTATAGTTAGAAATTCAAATTATATATCAAATTAAACTTGTTTAAATAAAATATAATATATTTATTAGCCATTTATAGTGCCACACATTTATTTGCTCATCGAAACGTGATTGGGAAAAATTTAATTACCAAAGCTTGGTTAAAGTAGATATTATGATGATATTTTCGTTTTACGATACGAACCCAAAGTGGGATGTGATGATCATCAACATGACCATCAAGATATCAACAAGAAAATACTTTAATGAATTAATATTAATATAATAGCTAAAAAAAGTGGTGTGTGCATAACACGACTTTCAATTGTAACCTCTACTTCTTTGATATCATACTATCACTGTTTAAAATATAGTACCTGGAGCCACCGAGCGATGCACAGTAACCCCTGAGCCCCTCCCTCCCGAAACCACACACCTCGCCTCCACCACTGCACCCCCACTCCGCCCCATCCCACCCCAACCGCGCCTCCCACCCCCAGATCCCCCACAACTGCACCCCACCTCCTGCATTTCCCACATTCACCCCACCTCGCACCCAGTTTTTGCATTTCTAGCTTTCTAATGGTCTACATATTATGTGTATATTTGTTTACTCGTACACCAATTTGCCCACATTCTTTCATATTGATAAACATTATAAAAAAATAAACAGGAAAATAATAATAAAAAAAATAATCGTATAGGATCTGAAATAAAAACATAAAATTAAATAAGATTTGTTTCCAAGTTATATAAAAAAAAGCCACTTCAACCAATTTATTTGTGAACACACCTGAAATGTTATGATTTAGACACCTGTTATTTAAAAACAAACAAAAAATTCCTAATTTTAATATAATATATTAATATTTGCTATAACCTATTAGTGGATTTCAAAATTAAAAAAACCAATTAATAAATAAAAGAGAAGTGAAAAAAAATGTAAAAAAACACTTTTTTATTGAGATTTTTATCTATCAATAATTACTTAAATTAAGAAAAGATCAATTAAGATGAAATGTGTCGAGTTCCAGACCTAGCCAGATCGTTTTCTCATCCTCAAAACTTGTATACAAATATATATTTATAAACAATTTTTGCTCGTTTAATAAGAGTAGATAGATAGATACTATTTGTAAAGCACGCCAATTTTGAAAATATCATTTTTTTTTTGCGACATGCCTAATCAATTCTCCACACCGAATTTCAATCGAGATAAAAAATACACATAACAGAGCTCGAGATACTTGTTAAACTCAGCGATTTTTAAAAAAAATGGTAGCAATAGATTTAGAGAGAAAAAAAATAATCCCAACCTTTAACTAAAAGAATACAAGGGTAAAACAAAAGCTTAGCATAGCGTAACTGGCTGATTCCTTGCTTATGTTACAAATTTCTTTGCTCTGTGACTCATTGATGCTGACATATAGCAGGGCACACACACACACCAACGATTGAATTTTGGTTCTGAGCCCCATAAAACTCGTTTTTTTTTATTAAACTCTCTCTTAAGGGCATCGAATATTATCACTTAAAGGTGTCCGAGTGAAATAACTTTTATACTTTTGGGGTTGGAAGACTTCAAAAATTGAGTCTCCCAAAAGTGAATACGATGCTTGAACTTACATACTTCGCTATGTGAAAGTAATAAGTACCTCTGTTAGATGCTCTCGACGTTTTCTAGACTCCAATATCATTCCATTAATAGCATAAAAATCTGCATGAAAAGTTCCAACCATTTCTTTACGATCTTCCCGAAAAAACCAACCGCTTTGAGCCCGTGAAAAGCTAATTGATTTTGTGGACATTTGAGCTACCATTATGTCAGAAGACATTAAAATGTCAACCTCATCTTCAATTTCTGCTTCGGTTTCTTCATACCTAAATAAAAATAATTAATTAAATTAATAAAAAAATAATTAATATTATTAAAATGAAATTAGGCAATTAAAAGTTGAAATATTTATTTACCTGACTTTTTGATAAAGACACGCTTTATTATCCATTACGGTTAAGGATTGACTGGGTTTTACATCTCCATTGAAAAGAAAACTAATATCTCCTCGTTCCCACCTCATGTCATTAAAGTCTACTAAAGTAGTATCCAAACGAATTGATGATCCTTTTTTATAAATTTTACAAATATCTGATGGAAGAATGCGAGAAACGAGAGGAACCCAGGATTGAAAATCCCATTTTAATTCCATATAAAAATCTCCCATTTTTGTTAAAGCAGAGACAAGATTTGGTCTTCTTTCTTCCATCTAAAAGAAAAAATGATTTTGTTTTAAATGAATCCAATAATATAAAAAATATCATAGAAATAAAAAAAATCACGAGGGTTTTTTCAACTGAATTTCAGTTTTTATAAATCATTTTTATTACATGTCAGAATGCTTGAATTCACTCCCTTGGGAATTGAAGACAAATGCCAAAAAGCAATCTCGGTGGAAGCTCTTCTATCATATACCACGCGTAAACATTTTTTAAAAGATTTAATCTTGATCATAAAAAATTTCCCAGTCAAGCAATTTTAAATTTAAACTTGCAGCCAAACCATAAAGTTTGAATAGAAATTGGTGAGGGTTTTGAATTTTGAAAATATTCATAACTCGAAAGGCAATTCACGAAATCAATATAAATATTATAAATTTCGTTTTATTAAATCTAAGGCGCCGTTCATACTAAGGCGATATAAGGTAAGATATACGATACGCGACACGCACAGACAGATACTTGAAATCTAAAGGGAGGAAATAAAAAAAGGTTCACAGCCGCGTGATTGTACAACATATCGCAAGTGACATATCTCCCGAAATACCACTTGAGGGTCGCTTCAGTGATTAATATCGTACGATATTTCGAGCTAGTAGTGAGAATTGTGTTCCCACCACATTTTTATCGCCCAGGTTACGTCGATTTATCGCCCGCTTTCATGAACCTTCCTAGCAATATATCGTCGTAATATATTCCTTACTATATATCGCTATCTTATATCGCCTTAGTATGAACGACGCCTAAGGATTATGTTCGTCTCTTAGGATCATTCCTGATGAACCCAAGTACCAAAAAACAATCCGGGGCAATGGCTACTCTTTGAGGTGAACTCAAACTGAAATATCAAACGAAGCCTTAATTGGTTTTTAGTCCTTGGGTTTAATTCTCAAAAGGGGTGAATACAACCCTTCTGACATATTTTGACATCCATAACAACTCGATTTAGTAGAATGCACGCTCATGATTTTCCCAAAAATCTTAATAGGCAAATTGAGAATTTATAAAAATAAAAATATTAAATAATAATTAAATATTTTGTACACAAAACTAAAAATGTATTTCAGTATAAAATGAAATATTTTAAGAGGTAGGCCAAAAAATGTTGGGAATGAGTAATCTAATTGATAATTTTTGAAACACTTTTGTGTGAACTGTTTATTTTTTATTTTTGTAGATAAGATATAACTGATGTAATTTGAAGATAGATACCTGTTCTCTCGCCTGCTGTTTAAGCTTACGTACTAAAGATAAAATTGTCTGTCTGTCGCCAAAGCTGATTGCTTCTGCTAGAGGACTCCACCCTGATAAGTTTTTGACTTTGACGGGGGCCCCATGGGCTAATAATAAATGGACACATTCTGAAACAAAAAGTCATTTAAATTTCGATATAATATAATTATAAAAAGTATATTTTTATAAAATTGCCATACCTTTACGGCCTAAAATAACGGCTAGGTGTAACGGAGTATTACCTAAAAGAATAAGAAAGCATTTAAATAAATGGAGACTTGGCAAAAGAATTGACTAACATAAGTATAGCAATCCCTCAGGTATATTCATGATTTTATTTCTATTACACAATAATAGAAATATGCAATATTGTGATAGTGCAGAAAAAGTTTAGTGTTTTGTCGAAATATTTCAATAACAGTTAAAACTATTTTGATTAATAAGGGATGAATTTCCATTTTACAATGAATGGACGATTTATAATTTTATTTTTCTTCATGCAATTCATCATATTAAACATAATCTCTAATGAAATTCGTGGAGTGTTGTATGGGATACCAAATTAAAAAGTACTTAAAGGACTTTTTTAGTAACTTATATTAAAATTTATCGGTAAAAATTGATTTTTCGCTATTTATCGTAAGGTTTTTTTTGGTAGATTTTGTAGCCTAGGTTCCCTCGATAGTTACCCCCCCCCCTCCCCCCCGAATTATTTAGTTAGAGATAAGTAAAAGTAAACATTTTTTCACAAAAACAAAATTTTCATTACTTCATATAGAAACCTGCATTTCTAATGCTTGTGTAATTGGAGGAATAAAATAAAGCAAAATCATGGCGATAAGTTCTATCTAATCCTTATATAATTTAAATTTATTTTTTTATCTTTTTGAAATGAGCAAGATTTTTTTTTACAATTAAATTTTATTAGAGATTTTATGACTTCTTATGAAAGGGTTGTTTATATTTCTCCATCGCATTAGAGATGGTGGCTGATCTTTTTCTTGTAGACGTCCACTTGAAAAAGTTAAATTTTGAACTATTAATTTCTTGAACGAGTATGTATTTTGTTTGAAACATGAAAAAAATAATCATATTTTTAAATGCTCTAGTAATTGCTATTTAAAATGGTGATGCTTTTTTTGATAGGACCAGTTGTACTGAAGAAGCTTTTAATATAAATAAAAATAATATTTTCTATTTTATCCCTGATAATAATATGTTCCATTTAAAAAAAGGTCAAGAAAATCTGATCAGAGCTTTTTTTTATTTATTTATTCTCACCGGGTACAACGCCCATTTAGAAAGCAGTAAAGTGTTAGTAGGGTTGGTGAGGGAGCCGAGTTTTATATGATAGCCAGGCTCGAACCCGGATCTCCCGCTTGAACATCGTCATCAATGATGCTGAAGCGCGGCCAGTGCCTTAGCCAGCTCGGACAAGCCGACTCCCCGTGATCAACGCTTAATTTCAATAAAAAATAAGTACTTAAATATGAAATTTCGTTTTGATATTCTTATTTATGAAGTAACACGTATATAAAATGACTATTTATGAATATTTTGGAAAAATAATTAAAATATCAAAAATTATTATCACTTTTTCATTGTTATTGAAGGCTTTTTTCTAGCCCTTATAGGGGTTTCCAAAAGCTACCGATAAATTATATCAGCTTTATTCATAAGATAAACAATTACATTACACAAATAGAAAACATTATTATGATTAAATAACATTCCTCGCGAGCTTGATCTCTAAATCTTCCCTTTTTTAATTATAATTCTATTTTTGAAATGTTTGTTCTTATTCTTGTTCCGAATTAATTCTGCCAGGCTAATCCTGTTTCTAAAGGAGATGCATGGCATTCCATAAGCCCTAAGAATACATGTGCATTTTGTTCACATTACTTAAGGATGTTATTTTGAATTTTCACACCTCTTTTCATCAATCCATTAAACCTCAGTTATTGTGGCGAGGTCATAATGTGGTTGAAATCATAATGTTTTCCAAATTTGTTAAATATATTATAGATACTTAACTAGGGTCCCAACTCTGGTACCTATTTCATATTTCGAAAATATATTTTTTAGGGTGACTATCCGATCTTATGTTTTGGTTCTGTTCAGACTATTCGATCAAATGTGTTTGGAATAGTAAACTATGAAGAATAGCCTGATTTTTCAAAATAGTTTTAAACTTTTTTCCGAGATATTTTTAAAAAACTAAGCTATTATACTAAGTTAGAGTGCACACTAAACTCTGACCATTTTATCACATATAAACTCAGGCATTTTAAAAATAATTGTGTCTTAAAATATGTTTTTGATGTTTACTATATTTTTGTTGGCATAATTTCGATTATTTTTTATAATCAAAATAATTTTAATAATTATTGAGATATTTCGAAAAAACTAAGCAAAAACATCAATTTTTTACAATACTACCCCATACAGTGGCGGAAGAAATTTTAGCCCCCCCTCCCCATTCCATCAAAATATAATAGTGCGCGTGTTTTGTCTGTTTTTTTACAGTTGTACAGAGGTAGGTTCTACTGACAATGCCAAACTCATTAGTAACAAATGCCTCGGCCAAAACAAAAACAATATCTTCATAAGAACATGTCTATTTTTGATAACATACACCAATATTTTTTTACCAGAGGGCACATTGCGATAGAGACTTTGGCATTATTAAACGTAAGCTGAAAAAATTCAATCGTGTTTATACCTTACACCAGTATGAGGAGACTAGAACCTTCAAAAACTGGGTGCACAAACACCTACGCCTCCACCCTCTCACTTAATCAACTTTCCCTTCTCTTCGGTAATGCAAGAGTCTTTTGAGATCCATAGGGGCTGCATCTTTCTAGTGCGCCCCTTCTTGCATACGATTGCATTAAAAAAACAATCTAGCGTCTGCCAGTAGTAAACACAAGTTTCTGATTAATATATAGATGGAAAGAGTAAAATAAATTTTAAGGACCATTGTAGAATAACAAAACTTGTACCATTTTGTAGTTTCATTTAATTTATTCGTGTATTTTGTGTGATAGACTGTTAATCGTAATATTACTCAGATCAATTTTTTGTAATTTGCCACTGATTGCAGAAAGAATAGAGCTATGTTTGCCAACTATGAAAGTCACCAAGTCCTAATCCATTAAAGCAAATAGTTTGAAATGCTGCTGAAAAAGATAGTGTTTTTATATATTTTTGATTTGTGGATTAAGTTTCTTAAATTATTATATCTTCTTCGAGTGCCATACCCGAAACGGGTGTCGGCTCCTCTCCACATATACCTGTGCTGAGTGTGTTTAGTTGTTTTACACAGATATATGGGACCTACTTTTTAACGCCGGTTCCGAACGGCTAATTTGGAGAGGTTACTAGGCAATTATACTCTTGTTAGGTTGCCATTACTTTCCAAGAGGAGGCGACTGAAAATATCTGGTTGCAACCCTAATTATATGTGTATATTGAAAAGATTTTGTTTTGCCGAGAGTAGCAGAGTTGTTGATTCACAAAGAGAAACAAAGAGGTTGTCCTCTGCTTGATGTAAATAAACACACATCACTCTTTTCCGGAAGGCAAAGGAATTAGATTAATAAAAACAGAAAGAAACCCAAAATTAATTAGCGCAATTGAATCGTTAGAAATTTTGAAATCATTCAATAAAAATTCAGACCTTTGTTTGAACGGAAAAATTTAGTTATCAAATAGCAATTTGCTTAGAATGTTTTCTGTTAAAACAAACAATTTTAGATAAAAGAAAGTGGGGGAAAAAGGAACCCCCCCCCCCTTCCAATGTCCGTCTGTTCTTTGTTACAAAAAAAAGGGATATATATATGTTTAAATATGAATGTGACCTAAGTTGATTTTAATTTTAACTGGCTCCTGGCTAAGTAAAGATCGAAAATTTTCAATATCCATACGGTATTGACTCCATGAATAATATTTATAATTAAAAAAGACTGATGATGAAGACCAAGTCTTCGAAACTATAGTCTCAAAGAAATAAATAATATATATATATACAGATATATAATTTCGATATATATGTGTGTATGTTTATTTGCATCAAGCAGAGGACAACCTCTTTGTTTCTCTTTGTGAATATGTGTATATGTTTATTTGTCTCAGTGATTTCTCTTTATGTGTGTATTTTTAATGGAATTTAAATTAGGGACAATTTTAGTAAAACTAAAAAATAATAAATCCAAAAATTTGGGCCCCTTCAAGTTCGCCCCCCCCCCCTCGCGTTACGGGGTCGTGCAGTATTATAGTTAATTAAACCCATAACAAAAAGTGGAGTATATAAATTGCAATGTGATGATTGTCAAGCGTTTTATATTGGGCAGACAGGTAGATCTTTCAATCAACGTCACGTCGAACATATGAGATCTCTTCGCAAGCTACAGGTGAATAGTTTGAACCCAAATGCCCCCCCCCCTCCCCCATTAAGTTACAACTCGGCATTTGCAGATAATTTGTTTGACCACAACCATTCACCTTCATCGACCAACCCCCTCCCATTACATTTCATTTCAAAAAGCCGGAAATTGGACTTGTTTGAGTCAGCCGAAATTAAAAAGGCCATACACCTTAATCAAAACATTCTGAACAACCAAACAGACATCAAAACTTCACCAATAATTGACATTTTAATCAATGATATTTAATTTGAATTTAAAAAAACATAAAAATAAAAAAATTTCACTATCACCTGCACATCACATTGTATTGTTTACTGCTCCCTTTACGGTACATACATAATTTTCGGCACCTTCCTAGTATAAATATCTTTTGTTTATTCCCAGCTTAGGCCTCTGTTCGCTTCACCTGTTCATTCGGCTCTCCCACTTATTTGAAGCCATCGCATTCTCTGATAATTCTTTCATATTTACACTAAGTCATAAATAACTGTCCATCATATTAAATAAATTCTGTTCATCATTTTATGTTATCTTCAGTCAATGTTCTCCTGACGATGAATTAAGAGCTCGAAATATATAGAGTAAACTTAAAAAAAATCTTTGTATTTTAATTTTTTTTTGTGTGAAACACTACCAACTCCAACCTAATTTAATATTATAGTTCCGCCACTGTGACCATAAACAAATTAAACAAAGGTGACAGTTGCGATCAGGGGTGAAAATTGAGTCTCTAATCTCTAACCAGTGGTCTTCGAGGGTGACTCACAGACAAAAATGACATCTTATGTCAAATGCAAGTGATCTTTCTTTTTATAGCAAATTATTGAGTTATAATTTTTATATTTCAAACATATCAGATCAAACTTTTTAATTAATATATATATATATTGAAAAATATTGAAAATAAAATAAAAAAATAATTTTTTTAAATAAATTATGTATATTAATAACGGACGATTTATTTAAATTATAAAAATTATATTATTATGTCACATTTTATTAAATTTTAATGTCATTTCGATGTTTGAAAGAACATATGAAATTGTTATTCTTTTTGAAATAAAATAAAATTGTACTAATAATGAATTATATTATTTTAAATAGAAATACCATGTTTGTCTTTTTTCGTGACATCGTGAATGCGAAGGAGAGCAGAAAGTTGACGAACATCTCCTCGAAAAACACATTCATGTAAAGGAGATCGCTCTTCAGGCCCTTCGGCCATTTTGTCACTTTTGGATACGAATTGGTCCTCCAGGTAAACGATTCAGCGAATGGAACGAAGGTGGCCACCATTCCATTATTCCGCTTTATTTAAATCTATAGCAACATGACACTGAAAAAAATAACAGTAAAAATTATAAATGAAAACATTTTAGTTTTATCAAAAGAAAAAAATGTGTCTTTAAATTTATATCGAAATAAACTATTGTAAAAATTCAAACAAATAAATGATGCAAAAATTATATTCATTGGGAAAATTCTTTGAAATAGAATTTTGGAAAATTAATCCATTTTAAATACTTAATAATTTTTTAAACTATTCTCAAACGCCTCCCAATCTATCACAAACCCAAGGGTCGAAAATAATTTTTCTCTTTGCCCCGTGGCGCAATCACAACGAGGCCTCGTCGAAAGACAATTATTAATTAAATTAAATTAACGAAGGAAGAAAAGATTTTTATATTATAGACAAAAGGATCAGACGGGATTCGAACCCGGGATCTTCGCATGTGCACTGGGACTCCTTTATAAGAACCTTAGCTCTTATCATCCTCTCGGCCACTGATTGGGTTCAGGGATCAGTGGCCGAGAGGATGATAAGAGCTAAGGTTCTTATAAAGTCGCAGCGCACATGCGAAGATCCGGGTTCGAATCCGGCTGATCCTTTTGTCTATAATATAAAAATCTTTTCTTCATTCGTTAATTTAATTTACTTAATAATTTTATAATAAAAAACTGGTTTATTTGTTTTTATTTCATATTATGAATACAAACTGATTCAATTTCACATTGCCCGCATTCTTTTAAGTTAAGGAGTAAAGAGGTGTAACGTGTAAATAACCCTCCCGCACAGTGGCTTAATTAAGGGGGTTCAACCCCCCCCCCCCATACATGTAACAGTTAAATTTTTTTATGATTTTCTTTTCGAATCACATCCTTTTTTTATAATGAAAATGATGAGAGAAGGAGTTACACCAAAAAGGTACATCCCCTAAAGGCCTGGGTTGGCCCCTCCATCGTGAAAAGAAGAAGAAGAAGGGTTTTTATGGGCTGGGTAGGGTTCGAAGGTATACGGGTCTTAAACAGCTGAAGGTTATAAGTGGCGGGGAAGACGGTGGCTGGGAGCGAATTCCAGTTTCTGAAGGTCATAGGAATAAAAGAGTTGGCGAAAGCGCTTGTTCAATTTTTATCCAATTTGACAGCGAAGGGGTGCTGAGCGTTGGAAAACCCCGTGTTTCTCTTAAGGAGGGTTTTAGGGGGGATACTTGATTTCAGCTCGACTGAACAGACATCATGATAATATCTTTAGTACAGGGAAAGGGCATCTCCTCTGTGGCGAAATCTGCAGCAAGGAAGATTGACTTCTTATTCAGGTCCAAGCGATTTTACAAACCCCCACAACTTCTCACCATCTACAAGGCCCAAATCCGCCCCTGTCTCGAATACGGCTCTCATCTATGGAGAGGAGCCTCAAAATATTATCTTGCTACCCTGGATGCAATTCAGAAACGAGCCTTCAGGGATTCTACCCTCACCGACTCCCCCGACTCGCTGGCTCATCGAAGAAATGTCTCTGCCCTTTCCCTTTTCTATAGATACTATCACGGCAGGTGCTCTGATGAGATAAAATCAATAATTCCCCCCAAAGCATGCTTTGCACGTAGCACGCGTTTTGCCGACTCCCAACACTCTTTCGCGGTCAAATTGGAAAAGTGCCGGACCACTTCATTCGCCAATACATATATCCCCATGACTTCAAGGAACTGGAACTCTCTCCAGCCTCTATCTTTCCCAGCACCTATGATCTTCAAACCTTCAAAACCAGGGTGCATAGACACCTACGTCTACACCCTCTCACTTAATCAACTTTCCCTTCTCTTCGGTAATGCAAGGGTCTTTCGAGATCCATAGGGGCTGCACCTTTACTGGTGCACCCCTTCTTGCATTCGATTGCATTAAAAAAAAAAAAAAATGCTCGTTATTTGGCACAAATTTCGACATATTGAACACAGCAAAACAATACTATGCAAACACTTTTTCAATTTATCACTTATGCGCGTTTGACATTTGTTTATGGCGCAACAAAGTGCCATCTATGTCAAATCTTTATTCTACACACTGCATTGGTGCGTCATCTGTTTCCAAAATCCGCATTCCATACTTGTACACCTAGTATATTAGAAAACCATTTCAATATATTATGGGATGAAGGGGAAAAGTTACCTGAACAAATCAGTTTCTCACTCACCAACCCCCCTCACCCTATAAAAAATCTATACCTCCGCCACTGTTCCCGCATTTGTGCATTCGGAAAAATTCTTTGGAAAATTAATCCATTTTAAATACTTAGTAATTTGCTCGCATCCCTTTGCGTTAACGAGTGATATATTTAGTAAGTGATGAGTGGAACTCAAAAAGCAGCTATTAAAAAACCAGGTAAGTATTCAAAACACTATTTTTTATTTATCTATATAATAAATAAAACTAATAGTTTAGCAGAGCTGGATATACTATATAATTTTAAGATTATGATAATATTTTGTTAGATTCGAAGTTTATTCATCAGAGATTGATTGAAAATCTTAGTTAATGCTCTAAGAAAATAAAGTTTTGGCTCTAAATTCATTATTAATTGGGTGAATTAAAAAGCAAGGTATTTTTTTCGCAGGTGCAACAGGTGCCCGACCAGAGCGAGGGCGGTCGGTGAATAAAATCTCAAGTCGACTCTAATACGCCAGATCATTCGGTAAAAAAAAACATCCGACATAATTAAATACAGGTAGCCCTCCTACAACAAGGTTTCGCTCTAACAAGATAGAATAAATAGCGGGAACTCTCGTATAAAACTGCAACTTGTAACATGGTTTCGCTCTAATAAGATAAAATTGCGTACTTCTAGATAACATGATTTTTGTTGAGAAGCCGGAAATTCAAAAGGGAGCTGAAAAATGGTCTATCTCCATACTGTGAAATATACAATGACCTTGTGTAAGAACCAGCAAACAAACCAAAATGATAGATTTTTTAAAAAGGATAGAAAGTGCAAAAAATCTAAATGAAGAAAATGTTATCAAATTGAAGGTGATATCGTTCAACGAAAAAACGTTCTCGTTTGATTGCCAATGCTATTGTTTTTTCTTGTTTTTTGTTATATATTTATTTTTTAAGCTTTCAAAAGAATTAATATTAAATTTAAGTTATTACTGAAATGCTAATACTAATTTTATAGATTACATATTTTATATTGTATAGTGAGAATGACCCAATCATGATGACTTAGCTATGTTAATTTTTCGATCGATCTGATTGAAATTAGATTTATATACATATTTAATTAATATAGTATAAAAATTAATTTTTAATTTTATTTAACATTTTTAATCAACAACTTAGCGAAATCCAAGAAATAAATTCTTGGAAAAGGGTGCGCAGGGGCGAATGGGCCACCCATCTTGATAGAATGGATGCAAATCGTTCTCCAAAAATTATCAGGAATTTTCGACTAGAGAGCTCAGGTAACAGAACAGAAAGAAGACCGAAAAAACAATGGCATCAATGCTAATCGTAAAAATAAAAAAAATCCGAAACATGTATTAGAATAAATAAATAAATAAAAGGTATAAAAAAAAGGAGGATTTTGTTTTTATTTTTCTCTAACTGATTGTATGTGTATTCGATATTTGTTCTAAAGTTTATAGGATTAAATGAAAAGAAAAAATGGTAA
The DNA here is from genome assembly GCA_024734495.1 of Forficula auricularia. Taxonomy (NCBI): domain Eukaryota; kingdom Metazoa; phylum Arthropoda; class Insecta; order Dermaptera; family Forficulidae; genus Forficula; species Forficula auricularia. Next base: position 2,962,333 of record JALMQS010000841.1, on the reverse strand, counting down.
AAACATTTACTTAAAAAATACAAGATTTTATTTTATTTTATTTTAAGCACAGAGGCAAGGTATACAGAGAAAGTAATGGAAGACAGAGTGGGAGATGGGACACGTAGCTTAGGTAGAAGAGCTGAAGCTTGGTGTTCATAAAAATTTTAAATTTAAAAACTTCATATCCTAATTAAATAATTAAATTTTCTATTTTTTTTTTCAATTTTAAAAAGTATTGAAAAATAAAAAAGTTATAGATAAATCTAAATTAATAACAAGAGGCCCGAGATAGGCGTAGTAAATGTTCTGAAATTGAAAATATTCAGTGGAGATTTCAAATGAACAAAAAAGGATTTAAAATTAGGCTTGTTCTCCTAATTTGGGATTACGTCTTCAAAAACTAAATAAGTTTAAGTGTCTTGACGTTAGGAAATAAAAAGAGTAAATCAGAGGATATCCTCTGCTTATTCATGATGAAGTCTAGATTATCAAAAAAAAAAAAATAACATGTTTATAAATAAAAAAAACAGGTCAAGCTTTAGAAACTAGTTTATGTTTATTTGCATCAGTAGACAACCTCTGATTTATTTCTAAAGTGCTATTCTCGGCAAGAAAATGTTTTAAATTTTATTCAATTTTTAATTATTTTTTTTTGTTAATTTGAAATCCCTAATCATATATTTAATGGGAATTAAAATTATCACTATTAAAATTTTTATGCACAACTCAATGTTTAGACTATTAGGCGCCATCAACATTTAGTAATAATTTCTCGGAGCGCAATTGGATTATCACCAAAAGTGATATTATTTTCTCAAAATAAAACAAAAGAATCGATTTAACCTAATTAGGCAAATTGGAAGAAGCCGGAGGTATGTTAAAATGACGACCCTGATAACTGATGAGGGCCCATAGGAACCTCATTTTCACGCTTGCTCTGGGATTTGTCACAAGGATATGTAGGGACTGAGATCATCCCTATTTGGCACATTCGACTTAATGTCATTACTTAATTACCTCCAGTTTTTCCCCTGGTTTTAATTCGTACAATGAAAATTTGTTCCGAAAATAAACCTTAACAAAATGTATTCAATTTAATTGTTAAAAAAAATATGTAATATACAATATTTCGTTGAAAAAGTAAATACAAAATAAAATAAAAAATAAAAAAGAATTAATAATAAGTTTTTCAATAAATTTGTTAATGTTATAATGGGTTTTTATAACTTTTTAATAAAAAATAGATTTTATATTATTATATTGGAGGAATCAAAGATCACGTCTACTACAAAAATATAGTATTATTAAAATTATTAATATATAAAAAAAATACACGATGTTTCAATCAACCGAAGGAATAATCGAAACTTCATGTGTTTTTATGGTTTTATATTTATTAAAAAATATATTTAATAATACAAAATGATTTTTTTTAAGTACGGGTAAATATTGAATTAAATTTTATCATTTTTCACAAAAAAGTAATCAAATAACTACAAATAATATTGCTGAGGTCATAGAAAATACATTCATAGATAACTAATAATAATAACTAGGTGTAAAGTTTAAGGAACAGATAAAAGATTGATGAGTATTCAGCAAACCTAATTAGGATATGATGAAGGTACTTTCTATTCTATTTCTGTCCTTAAATAATAATAAATATATTTTTGGATCCTAAGGCTAGGCACACACAGTCGATTTTCAGTCAACCCAACAATTTAGTTGGGTTGGTTTGAAATCGTGATGAACTATCAATTTGTAACCAACTATAATTAACTAACTAAGCTCAATTTTTTTATCATAAGTGCTCATCGATCGATTTTGATTAAATAATCGAGTTGATCTGCAGTTGTGTTGTGTATGCACACCTACATTAAACTTAATATATTTATGTCCATCAACTAAACTATCGTTCGACTGAAAATCGACTGTATGTGCCTAGCCTAAGAAAATTCCACTTATTAGGATGAAAAAAGCTGAATGGGAAATAAAAAAAATTTTAAACTAAAAAAATAAATATTTTATTATATAATGACAATAATAGAATTAAATCAAATACCTAATTTAGTCTATTATATTTAAATATTTACAATAAAATAGAGAATCTAAATTCTCTTTATCAAATATCTTAGGTATTTTAATTTTAAGTTTTAGATATTTAGTAATAAGTGGTAATATCGAAACTTAATTAAAATATCTATCATTCTATATAATATATATTTATATCAGTTTAATTTGGACGAGTGAGAATTATTTTAAGATGCCTTTGTGTACTTTGTTTCCTGTCAATTTGCAAATTTTTGAAGAGTCATACATTTCACCACCTGTTGTATATGAGAAGGTATGCGGAGGCTCTCAAAACAGATTCAAGGGTTGTTTCACGAACTAGAATAAAAAAAGATAGGTTTATCAAAAAGAGATATATAAAAATATATGTATATAATAAATACATACTAGAGTATCAGAGGTAAGAAGCCATGTATTTCCTGGACCACGGCGATAGGTAATGAAATGCCCAGCACTAACGTCTCCACAATGTTCTACTATCGCCGTCAAATGATAAAGAGGAGGGAATCCACTGTTAACTGCCAGATATTGCTCCATATGCAAACATTCAGGAAACACAACATGTTCTTGTTGTTTAAATGCACGACCATCCTGTTTAAATTAAAAAATAAAATTAATACATCAAAAAGTTAGAGTAAGAGAATAAACTAAAGAAATGAGGTGTTTGTTTGTAGTGAAACATTTGTCAATTAGTGAGTAGAGTCATTGCCTATGGATCAGAAAGCCCAGGTGACAACATAAAATCTATCCTTTATATCAATTTGCATAAACTCACAGACACATAAACAATCATACATATAAAAAGCTGACGTGTTCTGATGTGGCCATCCACTTGACTTTACCATACAACCTGGCCCCTCACTTATATTTAATAAAATTATTTATAATCATGTAGAGGAGGTTTTTGCATTTTTAGACTTCTGGGGTCCCACTGATTATGTATACAAAATTTGGTTGAGTTTGGTACAAGGGCCTAGATTTTCATTTTTTGACACCCCCCCCCCATTTTTGGCGGTTAGTTTTTGCATTTTTAGACTTCTGAGGTCCGTATACATACTGATTATGTATACAAAATTTGGTTGAGTTTGCTCAAATGGCCTAGATTTTTAATTTTTAACCCCCCGACCCTCCACCCCCCTTAATTTTGGGTCGATATGCACTAAAATCTAATCAGCTCTTAATCTCAATGGACCAAAACCAGGTGTGAAATTTGGTTTCGATATTCACACTAGTTTTTGAGCTAGCTCGTCCACAAAAATATGGTAAGCCACAGACTAACAAACTAACAGACATTTTGACAAAGCAATTATTATGTCGAAAAATATAATTTTTTCGATGTTCACTTATTAGAGTTTTTTTGTAGAGTGAAATGCCATGGTTTCGCTCAATTCTTTTAATCAAAATAGTTTAGTCGTTTTTGAGATATTTCGAAAAAAAGAAGGAAAAAAAACTCTTTTTTCATGCACGATTACAATACTTGGCAATACCCTCCCTGTATGGTAAAATGAAAATATTTAGTCAGGATCTGACAAAATAAACATTGTTATCGATATCATGATAAAAAAAAAACGGACATACCACAAAAAACTTGACCCTCGATTAAGAGAGTAGCAGTTATTAATTTTTTAAAAGAAAATCAAAGATGAAGTTGTCATTTAACAATAAAGAGTGACATTATATATATATTAAATTTCGAATTTCAGCGAAATTTTATGAGAAAGATGTTTTTGTATTGTATAGGGAAATTTAGTAACTAGTTAGAATGTCAGAAGTAGTTCGTGTCAGAGGATTATTAGAAGCCCAGATATCAAAGGACACGTTGTTTTTCTATTTTGAAATTGATATCATTTCATTGCTTTTAATTAATTTAATTTATTTTCCAATGATAGTTCATGTTTTAAATAAAATGCCGGAACGAAAAAATTAGACCAAATAATCCAAAAAACAGTAAAATAGATTTAATTGGTAAAAGCATCATGTGGGAATCACTATACAAAGAGTCGTTTGTTTGTATTTAGATTGATAAAAGTTAAAAGGAAATATTGGTAAATAAAAGCTTCTCTAGTTTGTAAAAACTTAAAAATAATTAAACACTTTGGAAAATCTACTCTTATTAAACGAGCAAAAATTGTTTATTTATTTATATATTAATATATATATATTTGTATCTTGGTTCTATTTTGAAAACGGCTCTCACCGATTTTGATGAAATTCATGGGTTAGGGGGTTTTTGGGGTGACAATTCGATCTCTCACGGTCTCATCTTCGACAAAATTGTTTTTGATGGGTTTTATCGTAATCAAATTAATTATTCTCAAGTAGACAAATTCCATTCTTAAGGTTTTAAAAAAAAGGTTTTCCTTTTACTATTGTACCCAGACAGACAATGGGTTGGGTTAATCCTTTATTCTCAAAGGCCTCGAAGAAGTACTGTGATTGTGGTGTGTTGTTGTCAAGCATTAACTAAACACGAACAAAGCTCGGTCTTCCAGGTATATATATAAGTATTTGTATTTTTTTATTTTTTTATTTTAAACGACTCTAACGATTTTGATGAAACAAACTCTATTAACAAGTTTTGAGGATGAGAAAGCGATCTTGATGCGGAGCGGGGGTGGATGTGGTGGATGTGGGGGGTGCAGAAGGTGGGGCGCAGTGGTGGGGGATCCGGGGGTAGGGCGAGGTTTCGGGGGTGGGGTCGAGCAGGGTGGAGGTGGGGGGTACAGTGGTCGAATACTATATAGATATATTTGTATTTTTTTAATTTGAAAACGGCTCTCAAATAAAAATCGACCTTTTTATCAGAATTTTAAATTAAAAATAATATTAAAATAAAGATTTTAATTGAAGGAAGAAGTTACCGAGCATCGCTCGGTGCCTCCAGGTACTTTATATTAAGACAGAAGCAGGACTAGAAGTACGACTAGATAAAACCAAAGCAAATATAAATGTAAGTAAAAAGAAAATATAAAAAAGTCAAGAGAGATGGAAATTTACATAATGGTACATACATGTAATACAAATGTTTAAGCTCTTTTTAGAAAGTACCTGTCGCCAATTGGTCCTTGGGATGTGTATGCACAGACAAGGTGGAAGTCGACCAAAACCAGTAGATTTAACTGCTGCTGCTGTTTTATGACATCCGGTACAGCGGACGTCTCGAACCAATTCAGAAGAGACAAAATTTGAAAGTAGTCGAGTCAATGTGAGCGATTGCCATTGTTTTGGAGTTAAAGATAAAGAGTCAAAGCGAGAGTAGACCAATGGTGACTAAAAGATAAATATATAACTATAATTTTAAAAATCTTTAAAAACTATATTAAATTTATTTAAAAAAAAGCATTAGATAAGCTTTAGATAAGCATTAAATCTAGGCATCTTGTAGCCTAAATATTAAAAAAATCCAAAATAAGGTATAAAATTCATTTTTTGGTGAATCAATAAAAACAGTATAATTCTTGGTTTGAACATTTGACTGAAAGCTCTTTCAACTTGTTCATTTTGATTCATATATATATATTGCAGTAAAACCCCAATTTTAGTAAGAAAGAGTTATTACTAGTTAAAACGCGTTTCACTGAATAACTTTGTAGCAACTAGAATTTACTGATGTTGGTTGAATATGGTCCAAAGGTCAAGAATCTTTATTTTTGACCTTCCACGAAAATGTCAAAAAATACATTCCTCAGAAACAAAGTTGTAAAGAATGTGATTTTTGACTTTGGACCAAACACAACCAACATCAGTAAATTCTAGTTGGCACAAAGGTATTCAGTGGAACGCGTTTTAACTAGCAAGAACACGTTTTTACTAAAAAACGGGTTTTTACTGCAACATATATATACATTTACATGTTTATATGTGTTTATTAGTTTGTTGATAAAAATATATATTTAATAGTAAAAAAATGTGGTTTTTACTAAAAAGATTTAATACACATTTTTATTGATCTACCATAATGTAATAATGTATTTAGCTTGGAATGAATTTTGTTTTCATTACTTTAAACCGAGGGGTGAACCGCGATTGGAATTAGGTGTACACCGTCTTTGGAATCGCGTGGAATTATTTTGGAATTCATTAGAGAATATACCTTCATCTATTGTCTTTTACTTGGAAATGAAAGTGGAAGTGGAAGTAGGTGTACACGATATTAGATCGCGGTTCACCCCTCGCTTTAAACTATATAGTACTATTTAGTATAAGACTTTGTTACAACAAGCGAAAGAGTTAAAAAATTAAATATTATTTGAATTATTTAATTTATAACACTAAAATAGTAAACAAGCATTTGATTTGGAAGTATACTATATTTCAGGTTGGACCAATTAAGAATAAAATGGAAAGATGCTTTTAGATTGTAAGTCTGCCCACCAAAGCCTTAACAATAAGAAGCAGCAGTTTATTATGGGAGTCAATATTTTCTTTTAATGCCTAATTTATAATAAAAAAATAATTTTTGATTTATTTAATCTTCGCATTAAAATTAATATTTCAAATATACTATTTATTCTGAATGGAAATATAACTTTAGATTCTTTAAATTTAAAATAAAAAAAAATCTCCCAATGTAACTTACATATTTCACAGTAAAACTAATAAGCATTTTTTCGAAAAAAACTTTCAAGTTTTCACATGTACGTATTGTTTTTCATTCAGTTGTTTTTGGTAAATGCATCAAATACATAATAAGTGTGAAAATATTATTAATAAAAACATACTTATTATTTCTCAAACTAATAAATAGTATAATAATCATGATATATTTACTGAAAAATATTATGCAATTGTAAATGTTTCTTCATAGTTCTTTGGAATCCGCAATTTCTTCTATATTAATACGTGACTTATATGTGCATGCGGTGCAGCTAAGTTGAGAAGTAAGCAGTCCTTGAAATGGAGTAGCTGGCTTACTAATTGGCATTGAAGAAATTCCAGATTGAGCGGAAATTGTTGACAATTGTGGAGTAGGACTACGGAGTCGAACTTGAGGTTTAGTATGAGACCGTTGAGATTCATCTTCTTCTACGTCAAGGGCATCGGACAAGGAACAAACCTTAAATATAAAAAAATACTTAAAGGTAAGATTATAAAATAAAAAAATTATAAAGTTGTTTAGTTAGTGATTCTATTTAATGACGTATTAAATAAGGATTTTTTTTTATTTATTTATTTATTGTCATCGGGAACAAAGCCCATTTAGACAGCACATCAGTAAAGTGTTAGTAGGGTTAGTAAGGGAGCCGAGTTTTAGCCGGTAGAAATTTTATATGCTAGCCAGGAACGAACCCCGGCCTCCCGCTTAAACATCGTCATCATCGATGCTGAAGCGGGGCCAGCGCGTTAGCCAGCTCGGCCAACCCGACTCCCCTAAATAAGGATAATAAATAATAAATTATTATATATATAATAAATAAATATGTCAAAAAGTTGGTATCATTTGAAATAAACTGCACCTCTGGACCAAGTTCCAACTTTCTAATTCAAGCTGATCGGTGACTAGCATTACAGTGATTAATTTTAAAGACAGTGTACCAAGTCTTGAAAAAGTTTTATTTTATTTTTTTAGAATTTTTATAATAAAATGGTCAAGTATTTAGCTTTCTTTCTAAAACAAGTTCATTGGCAAAAGAAAAATTGCGCTATCGCCAAAATTTGAAGATAGTATACCTAATATTTAAATAGTTTCTCTTTCTCCATCAGTTTTATTATGAATTAAAAAAATATAATTTATATTCATAAATTTCTTTATTTTATCTAATTTTTCTTAATATTAAGATAATTTTTAGAGTCTGGTGTTGTTGCGAGGTGAAACATATTTTTACTTTTCTTTTATTAATAACAAGATTTTTAAATGTGTTCAATTGCCTCTTACTCTAGGTAAAGGTTTATTTTTGACCAGTTCTTCTTCAAGAGTGTCGACTAGAACATGAAACAATTCATGAGCATCTTGTTCGCCAGGAGATATTATCCAGCCTCGAGCAGCAAGAGCTTTGATGAATTCATTTGGAGAATAAGGATCATCATCTATGGTTTGATGTTGTCCATTTATTACTATAATAAAAAAAAAGTTAATTCATAGAAATATAAGTATTCAGGATATAAGGAACGAGCACATTCGCCAAAAAATGAAAGTCCAAGGCAACATCATCGACACGATCGAATATAAGCAACTGATGTGGTTTGGCCACGGCAGTAGGATGGCGGATGAACGCTGGCCCAAGAAAGTTTGGAACTGGCAGCCCCCAGAAAGAAGAAAGCGTGGAAGGCCGCCGAGATCGTGATTTCAGGGAATCCAAAATGCCATGCAAGCCCGTGGGCTGGAAGAGGAAGACTGTGCCGACAGAAGGGCATGGAGAATGGGAAGCGAGAAACGGCGTCCGCCGTAACCAAACTCGCAGGATATACTAGTATATATATATAAGTATTCAGACAAAATAATTAATAATTATAGTTATTACTGTAAATAAATGTTTACAGTTGTAAAAAGATAAATGAAAATATATAGAGAAATGAAAGTTGTGATTTAATATAATAGAGGCTATCTTCATTTAAATATTCTATTAAATTTCTGTGGTGTTTGGGAGAAAGTTGATAAATCCAAAAATGAGCTTTTTAAAATATACGAGGATAAGCCAAAAATTACTTTTCGTTCTACAACTTTATTAAACTAATATAGGTGTACAGATATATTATTTTTCGATATCGCCTCCACCTTTAGTAATGAACTTGGTCCAGCCAGCCACAAGCTTCCGGATGCTTTCCTGGTAGAAGGTTTTCGGTTGGCCATGAAGCCACTTTTGCACCGCATCCCGAACGCCCATGTCTGAGGCAAATCGACGACCTCTCAAAGCTTCCTTGAGCGGTCCAAAGAGATGAAAGTCTGAGGGAGCGAGATCTGGGGTGTAGGGAGGGTGTTCCAGGGTCTCAAAGCGTCTCAATGTTGGCAGTCGCCCAGCTCCCTCTTTTTGTGTTGTTGTGATATGCCTTTTCGACATGTTACATAAGTCTACGCGGAAGCATTAGGCTTATGTAATTACGGAAATAACAAAGCTTGACCTTATTATAATTATATATAAGCGATGAGTTTCTGATAATTGGGGCGGATGACTTATGATCGAGATCCCTGTCACATCGTGCCTCTGTACTTATACTGAATAAAACTTGTATTAAATAATACATCTTGTTATAATCATTTACTACACCCCTCACCCCTAGTATATTATAACAATTGGCGCCCTCACCCCTAACTATATTATAACAGTGTTACGCTCGTTCGGCCACTTTTAAACATTTCGATCCATAAAAAAACGATTTTACGAGATAAAGCACTTTCCCCGTATTGTGACAAAAGTCTCCGGTGAATTTCAGCACCTTTCTCACCCTCTGATCACTCCTCGTTGCTCCTCTTTGGTGCAATCTGATAGCGGAGCTTATGCTGTTGTAGCTAGACAACTGACGCGATCGTGATTAAATTCCGCACATGTAACCACAGACGCGCCAAATCAACGCATGCGCATGCGGCCGCCTCCTATCTTAGTTTAATAAAGTTGTAGGACGAAAAGTGTAGGTAATTTTTGACTTATCCTCGTATATACCATATATATTTAGATAGGTATAGTAATTAAGGAATAAGAAATAAAAAATACCCCCATGGTATCACTTTTATTTATTACATTTATTTATTTAAGACTTATTATTCTTGTACCAAATGAAAATTTAAACAAAAATAAAAAATTAATAACATTTGTGTATCAAATAGGAAAAGGTAATTTTGGAGTTATCAGAGTTCTCTCAAACACTAAATTGTTAGGTTAATTTCTGCTTGTACTGGCAATTTCCTAAACCCTTAAATTATATACAAGTGGTCCTATCTAGTGGTGATACTTCCAGACTCACACTTCAATTGAAAAAGTATGTAAGTAATTCAAGTGGAATTGTTGCAGCTGTAATTCTTCCAACACTACAGTGTCTATAAACGGTAAAAAGAAATATCAAATAACAGAATACTAGAAATAAGGTATGTAAAACTATGATAAATAAGAAAACAGCTTTTCCAGTAAAGACACGATGATAAAATGTCAAAAGAAATACTATTTTAACAATTACTTTTAGAGATGCAACAGAGATAAGAAGAAATGGATGAGCATGAAGGGAGCGTGAACAGGAGCTATCACATAACAACAGCTTACAGGCTCTTTGGTTGTGAGGGACTCAATCATAATTTGATTGAAAAGTTTTTGTTTTGGCCGAGTGTAGCAGTAGTTGTTGATTCACAAAGAGAAACAAAGAGGTTGTCCTTCAGCTTGATGCAAATAAACATACACGTATATATATCGAAATTATATATCTGTATATATATATATATTAGTTATTTGTTTGAGAATATAGTTTCGGAGACTTGGTCTTCTATCATCAGTGTTTTTTTAATTATAAATATTATTCATGGAGTCAATAGCATATGAATGTTGAAAATTTTCGATCTTTACTTAGCTGAGGGCCAGCTAAAGGTAAAATCAACTTAAGATTGTCACATTCATATTTCAACCTGATATGTGGATTTCATATAGATAATATTTGAATATGTCCCTCAAATGATAATGTTTATTAATTTGCAGGCTTTACCCATTTTTTCCGGCTATCTCGAAGGACTCTTGAAGGATCTATTCTGCAATTGCTTCAAAAGTCCTTCGGGATAGCCGAGAAAAATGGGCGTTTGCAAATATAGTGTAAACGATTATCATTGAAGGGACACATTCAAATGTTGTCTATATGAATCTACATTAGGTTGAAATATGAATGTGACCTTTTAAGTTGATTTTAATTTTAACTGGCTCCTAGCTAAGTAAAGACTCGAAAATTTTCAATATCCATAATGGCATTGACTCCATGAATAATATTTATAATTAAAAAAAGACTGATGATGAAGACCAAGTCTTCGAAAAATATAGTCTCAAACAAATAAATAATAATATATATATACAGATATATACTCTTCGATATATATGTGTGTATGTTTGTTTGCATCAAATGCAGAGGACCCCTTGTTCTCTTTTTGTGAATCACAATTTGATTAAAAATATACTTTAGATATTTTTCATGTCTTCAAATATTTTTTACATTATTTATACTTATTACTTTGTTATCAAATGTGAAAAAGTGTTTTTCTATTTAAATAGTTTAAATTTAATTCATGAAGGCAAGGAGGTCAATTTGAAGTTTGTGCTTAAGGGTTCAAAATTTTTAGCAAAAGCCACTGAAAGATAAAGAAAGAGGAGATAAAAAAATAAAGAACTATAAAAATATTCGGAGAAAAATGATCAGAATCGAATAGACCTAACATAAGATTATTATTACTGTGGGACATTATTAAAACATCAAAGTGGGTAGAGTCAACAGTTCAAGAGGCCTATTGAGAAATTAAATTGAAAATAATAGTCTCCAAATAATCCAAATAATCAATCGATTAAAATTTTAATATAAATTTTTATTTTAAGTAAAATGAATAATATATACCTAAGAAGTAATCAATGAATTTGTCCTATATATGAGGGGTGGCAAACTTGTTTGTCTTAAAGATCGACTGTATATGTTAACAATAAGTCGCGATCTACCTTTGATGGTGAATGGAGATAAGAATAAAACATTTAAAAAATATTAGTTTAGAAGGAGACAATAAAAAAGTGTGTCTTCTGCTGGAATTATAAATTTTATTTATTTATAACGAGACTATAGTTTCGAGGGCTTTGCCCTCTTCATCATTCTATTACAATGTATTCATAGGAATTAATTTATGAATCTATAGTCTACAGTCTATAGTCTCGTTATAAATAAATAAAATTTATAATTCCAGCAGAAGACACACTCTTTTATTGTCTCCTTCAATATATAAAAATTCTGCTACTCTCGGCAAAAACTTTCAATTTAATATTAGTTTAGCAGTATATGTATTTATTTAATAACAAATAAAAGAAACTTAAAACAAAAATCATTATATATATGGATACAAAGAGATCAATCGATGGGAAATAGTAAATAACTAAATACCGAAATAGAAGTTTCTTAAAGAAGTTAGGAAGATCGACTAAAAATCGTCACCTGATCGACGGGTTGGCCACCCCTGCTATATAATATAATTTATTTGTTAGAGACTATTAGTTTCAAAGAGTTGGCGGTCATATCATCTTTTTAATTAGAAATATTTTATCTGTTGTTTCCCTCATGGGTTAAAATAATCGATTGGATGTATTTATTTATTCATTTTTGATGCTCTGAGGAAATTTGCCTCATAGAGCAGAAAACTAAAAGTTAGAAAATTTAAAAATTACATATTTGGAGTACAACATTTAGATAAAAATAGAAATATATATAGGTTCTTCAATCTTCAACAGATATTCTGAATAAAACCAAACCAACGACTCCCACTAATGTAGGTCAATTCGTTTTGTTATAATACTAAGCTGGACACCTTACAAACGAATTACATCAAGCGAGGACAACCTCATTGATTTATTCTTAAGAATTAACATATATGTTGCTCTCGTCAAACTAAATCTTTTCTTGCAAATTTCAAGTCATTTGTTCTTTTTAACCGACTTCAAAAAAGGACGAGGTTCTCTATTCGACTGAATTTTTTTTTTTTGTGTGTGTCTATGTTACCTCATATCTCCGCCAATTGTGAACCGATTTTGAAAAAAATTTGGCATTGGGTTCAGCCTGGCTTCCGATTGGTCTCATTTTTTTTCATTGATATTAGACCTTTTTTGTTAGGTTTGTTCGGGCCTAACTTCTTTGTTTATGAACCGATTTTGATCTTTCTTTTTTTATCGGAAAGGGGGTATGTTAGGGATGGTGCCATATTAATTTGGTCAAGTTCTGATGATAGGATCACTATTAATAACATCACTAAAAAGAGAAAAATAAAAATAATTTTTAAGAAAAAATAAAACCGACTTCAAAAAAATTAAATGCAACAAATAAAATACACTAAAAGGTATAAAATAATTATTATCTTATTTAGTTACAACTAAACGACGAAATATTAACATGAAATTACTTTTTGAAGTCGGTACCAAACAAACTATACCTATATACCCTCCAAACGTACTAAGTAAGATCCGTCGAGTGTAAAATAAAAGGTATATGTTTGGCACCGACTTCAAAAAGTAATTTCATGTTAATATTGCGTCGTTTAGTTGTAACTAAATAAGATAATAATTATTTTATACCTTTTACAGCTTAGAAAACAGGAAGATGCTATTGAAGACATATGTATGGAGCATAGCCATGTACGGGTGTGAAATCTGGACAATTAGAGAAGCGGAGAGAAAGAGATTAGAGGCTTTCGAAACGTGGTTCTACAGAAGAATGATGAATATCAAATGGATGGATAAAATTACAAATGAAGAAGTTCTTGGAAGAATCGGAGAAAGAAGAACCTTGTGGAAGAGTCTGAAGAAGAGAAGAGGTCAGATGATGGGGCACACACTGAGACATGGGGGACTGCTTAGGAATATCTTGGAGGGGAGGTGGGAAAGAAAAGGGGAAGGCCCAGATTAGAATATTTCAACCAAATAATTGGGGATATGGGATGCCAGACATTTAGAGAGGTCAAACAGCTGGCGGGGGACAGAGTCGAGTGGAGACGGATTGTTGCATCAAACCAGTCTTATACTCAATGATGATGATACCTTTTAGTGTATTTTATTTGTTGCATTTAATTTTTTGAAGTCGGTTTTATTTTTTTCTTAAAAATTATTTTTTATTTTTCTCTTTTTAGTGATGTTATTAATAGTGATCCTATCATCAGAACTTGACCAAATTAATATGGCACCATCCCTAACATACCCCTTTCCGATAAAAAAAGAAAGATCAAAATCGGTTCATAAACAAAGAAGTTAGGCACGAACAAACCTAACAAAAAAGGTCTAATATCAATGAAAAAAAATGAGACCAATCGGAAGCTAGGCTGAACCCAATGCCAATTTTTTTTTTCAAAATCGGTTCACAATTGGCGGAGATATGAGGTAACATAGACACACACAAAAAAAAATTCAGTCGAATAGAGAACCTCGTCCTTTTTTGAAGTCGGTTAAAAAGAACAAATGACTTGAAATTTGCAAGAAAAGATTTAGTTTGACGAGAGCAACATATATGTTAATTCTTAAGAATAAATCAATGAGGTTGTCCTCGCTTGATGTAATTCGTTTGTAAGGTGTCCAGCTTAGTATTATAACAAAACGAATTGACCTACATTAGTGGGAGTCGTTGGTTTGGTTTTATTCAGAATATCTGTTGAAGATTGAAGAACCTATATATATTTCTATTTTTATCTAAATGTTGTACTCCAAATATGTAATTTTTAAATTTTCTAACTTTTAGTTTTCTGCTCTATGAGGCAAATTTCCTCAGAGCATCAAAATGAATAAATAAATACATCCAATCGATTATTTTAACCCATGAGGGAAACAACAGATAAAATATTTCTAATTAAAAAGATGATATGACCGCCAACTCTTTGAAACTAATAGTCTCTAACAAATAAATTATATTATATAGCAGGGGTGTCCAACCCGTCGATCGGGTGACGATCTTTAGTCGATCTTCCTAACTTCTTTAAGAAACTTCTATTTCGGTATTTAGTTATTTACTATTTCCCATCGATTGATCTCTTTGTATCCATATATATAATGATTTTTGTTTTAAGCTTCTTTTATTTGTCATTAAATAAATACACACACTGCTAAACTAATATTAAATTGAAAGTTTTTGCCGAGAGTAGCAGAATTTTTATATATTGAAGGAGACAATAAAAGAGTGTGTCTTCTGCTGGAATTATAAATTTTATTTATTTATAACGAGACTATAGACTATAGACTATAGATTCATAAATTAATTCCTATGAATACATTGTAATAGACTGATGAAGAGGGCAAAGCCCTCGAAACTATATTTTATTAATTATTTTTTTACCTTAGCATACAGAGTATGGTCAAGTATTGTAATGGGGCATGAAAAAAGTGTTTTTTTTTTGCTTCTTTTTTTCGAAATATCTCAAAAACGGCTGAAACTATTTTGATTTAAAAATTGGGCGAAATCATGGCATTTCGGTCTACAAAAAAGCCCTAATGGATGAACATCGAAAAAATTATGTTTTTCGAGATAATAACTGTTTTGTCAAAATGTCTGTTAGTCTGGTTGTTAGTCTGTTAGTCTGTGCGTTACCAAATTTTTGAGGACGAGTTAGCTCAAAATCTAGTGTTAATATCAAAACCAAATTTCACACGTAGTTTTGGTGCATTGAGATTAAGAGTTGATTAGATTTTGGTGCATATCGACCCACAATTAATGGGGAGAGAGGGGGGGGGAGTTAAAATTTAAAATTAGAATATTTCCAAACTATAAAAACAAGAAAAATGAAATATACTATAAAATGAACATATAATAACGAAAATATTTTTTTTCTCGAGCCAAAATTAGGGGGGTCAAAAAATAAAAATCTAGGCCATTTGAGCAAACTCAACCAAATTTTGTATACATAATCAGTGGGCTCCCAGAACACTAAAAATGCAAAAACAAACCGCTCAAAATGGGGGGGGGGGATCAAAAAAATAAAAATCTAGGCCCTTGGAGGAAACTCAACCAGAAGTGTATGGTAAAGTCAAGTGGATGGCTACATCCGAACGTGTCAATTTATTTAGAGTACGAGCCAAGAATGCTTTGACAGTTGGACTATCATATTTTAGAAAAACTAATATGTTGCCTTGTAAATTTGTTTGGAACCATAAAAATTACAAAAATGTCAAACACATAGTGTGAAAATTTTTTCCAAGGAGTCCAATTCTATTTTGGGAAAAATATCAGAATTTTATAAAAATAACATAAATATTTATTAATGTAAAAATATTGGAATAAATGCTATGTTAGATAAAATTTTATGAATTATTTTATATAATTTTTTGGTTGATTGACATTTAGTGTCAATTAGATGATATTGCGCAGGATCCCCTCAGGGTAAATTCCTGATTCAAATAAATATTTTATTTCCAAGCTTTTACTTTCATTTTCAGAATAGTATATATATTTTATATGAATATTTAAAAGCAGTTTATGTCGAACTTTTAAATCTCTAATCTAAATTAATTATTACGAGTAAAATTACCCTCTAATGTGGTATCAAGTGCTGATACAAGACTAGCTGGTTCTTTGCCATATATTTCTTCAGGAAATGATTTAAGTGTTTCAGTTTTTAATCTTAATTCTTCTTTTAACCAATCTATTACGCATGGAGACGATGCCAAGGCTTGCAAAAGTGTATTTATGAAACAAGTATTTCCCAAATTTTCAAGCCCAACTATCTTTCCTAGAATAAAATATTACATAAGATAATGAAAAGGTATGATTAAGGAATTTTTAAAAAATTGATATTATAGAAATAGTGAGATAATGTAATAAAAATGTTCATAAATATATCTAAATAGTGATTGCTGACCTTTTTTCTCTTTTTTTTGGTAGTTGGTCCATATAAAACAAATGCACTCACAGCAATGAAAAAAGATATTCCTGCTACCAAATAAATAATATCTTGCTTCATTATTTGGGATGGAAAGAAAAGAAAATAATTATTTAAAGAATAACATTTTAAATTATATGTTAATATATCTTATTGAAAAACTTAATTCCATTTAAGTATATTTATTTGGCAAATTCATTCGATCATACATTTTATAATATTTGATCGTCGAATGATCTATCAGAGGCAGAGCCCTCTGGAGGAAGCTCCAAAACTTAAAGACAAATCGATCTTTTCAAATATTAAGAGAGAAAAAGGAAAATATTTTAAAAATAAAAAAGAATACAGAAAAATCTAGGGGGTCGGGTTAGGCTAGGTGGTAGCGTGTGTTCCAAAAAAAAGTCCAACTTGACCGAGTGGCTCTACCCTTAACTTTGGAAGCCGCAAATTGATAAAACTGTTTCAAAGCGAGCCATATTTTTTGGAGATTAATTAATGGTTTATTAAAAAAAAAGACATTTTTTATTTTTTAAAATATAAATGAAGTAACATTTATTTTTTGCTCTACTTACTTATAACATTAGTGTTCAATTACAATTAATTACAAAATAATTTAGTTATGTGTATTATTATTTTTTTAATTTAATTATTATACTTTTTAAAACCAGTATTATTCAAGAGGGTTCAAGAGCCCCACTATATTGACTGAAGAGCCACATGCGGCTCGCGAGCCACGTTTTGGCCACCCCTGGTATATAATAATTAGCCTTTTTATTTATCATAATTATACACAATACTTTATTTACAATTAATTATTTGAAACTAGGCCCTTCCGGCCATAGGCCTCTCCAAGGAATTGCCATGCTCTGCTTTGTCTCGCAGTTCTACACCAATCCCTACCCATCATCTCCGCTATATCGTCACTCCATCTCGCATTTTGTCTTCCTCTTTTTCTTTTCATAGTTATTGCGGGCACCATTCTGTTAGTATCTTGGACCATCTATCGTCTTGACTCCTAGCCAGTAGATGACCCGCCTATCTCCATGTGTACCTTTTAATTATTATTCTCAGGTCCTCGATCCCTGTTCTTTTATACATGGATTCGGTTGTTATGCGATCCATTCTCTTTATCTTCAAAATCGATCTTATCATGGCCCTCTCTGTGTTCTCTCCAATATATAAGTAAAGTTTTTGCTGTAGTGGTCCAAGTCTGGGCTGCATATATAAGTACTGGTATAATACATCTTTTGTAAACTTTAATCTTATTCTCTAGAGAGATATCATTATTAACTTTTAAGGAGTTCGGTGTTGGTTCTAGGTGAAACATTTTAATATAATAATAAAACTTGAGTAAGATACGAGGTAGGTTTCACAAAAAAAGAAATAAAACAAAATTGAGTTTTGAATTCGATATATTTCGGGGATTAGCCCATCATCAGGAGTCTAAGAAAACTGATTATATTTTGGAAAAATAGTTTTACAAGTTACAATTTTTAAAATTTTTTTAACTGTATGTGGTGAGAGGAAAGTAGGGGAAGAGGAGAAGTTGATGTTCTAAGAATTAATATTTTCTATTGAGATTTGATCTGGCTGAAAGGAATCTATACGTGCTATTATAATAACGAATGGACAAGTACCTGAGAAGGTACAACTTGAAAGGTACATGAGAGAGTACAATTACCCTAGTATATTCAATATGCGAACAATGGAAGGAATGTTTATTTAATTTATTATAACATATAATCAATAATTGTATTTTTATACACTTCCAATTGATTATTTAAAATATTTGAATTATTAGAGAGGGCTATTTTTATTTCGGTGGATTCCAAGAGATCCAATTTAAGGCCTTTTCTTTCGAAATGAATGGGGATAGGGTTATTATTAGAGGTTGAATGGTTGGATTCATGTAAGTGAATTGCGAAGGTTGAGGTCAAATCTAAATTAATGTTATCGGATTTATTGAGATGATTAAGAGCTCTTAACATGCTCGGAGTAACGTATTTTGAATGAGGGACCTGTCTGCCCAATATAAAAAGCATCACAATCTTGACAAGTTAATTTATACACTCCTGATTTGTCTAATTTATCAATTTTGTCTATTTTATTGTTCAAATCTCAATAGAAAATATTAATTCTTAGAACAACTTCTCCTCTTCCCCTACTTTCCCCTCACCACATACAGTTAAAAAATTTTAAAAATTGTTACTTGTAAAACTATTTTTCCAATATATAATCAGTTTTCTTAGACTCCTGATGATGGGCTAACCCCCGAAATATATCGAATTCAAAACTCAATTCTGTTTTATTTCTTTTTTTGTGAAACCCACCTCGTATCTTACTCAAGTTTTATTATTAGATATCATTATTTTTAAAAATGTACTTTAATCCCCAGAACTTGCTTTATGATTGACTTTTTCCTCTTCTAATTTCGAGATCAATTTTATTCTTAAACGATATGGCTTGTCCCAAATAAATTGCATTTTCTTTAGTTTGTATTGGTGGTAAGTCATCCTTCATCTTTACATTTATACTGGGACCGTTCGTTATAATTAAAGATTTTCTAGTATTAATTTTCCGACCCGCCACTTCACTCTCTCGACATACATCTCTAATAATCATATATCGGTGATGATTTGTTCCTCTGACGTCGCCATAAGTATCAAATCATCAGCGAATCTCAAGTTATTGACATATCTTCCATAACGTCAAAGAAAGCACCAGATCCCTTGGTATATACTATTGTATAAATTTCTTCTTTCTCATCCCTTTTGTAAATAATTTCCCAAAGAAATAATAAAAACAAGGTTTTTTTCCTAAAGCCATTTTCTTGTAAAACAAAAAAAAATGTTATATCTTCTTCTTCTTCTTCTTCATCTTCTTTTTAGGCTAGGTAGCCTGTTTTCTCCCAAGGAAGAGTTCCGTCCTTCAACTTTCTGCCCAACGTTTCTTCGGTCTTCCTCTGTTTCTCTTGCCGTCAGGACGGTTTCTCGTGACGATTTTCGGCAGCCTGCTTTCGTCCATACGTTCCACATGCGCTGCCCATTCTCTTCTGCGCACCCTGACCCAGTCTACGATGTTCTGAATCCCACATGTTGCTCTAAGGTCTTCGTTTCTCAATTTATCCAACAATGTTTTCCCTTGTATTGCTCTGATGACCCTCATTTCTGCCGTCTGGAGTAGTTGTTGTGTCACTGTTGTGTCCGCTCTCGCTTCAATTCCGTATGTTAAGACAGGTCTCACACACGTCTTGTAGATTTTGGTTTTACTTTCCACGGACATATGTTTATTCTTCCATATGACATTATTAAGGCATCCGGCTATACGCGTCCCTTTTAATATTTGGTGCTTAACTTCTAGATTCAAGTCCCTATTGCTGGATATTTCAACTCCCAGATAATTGAATTTAGGGACTTGCTCAATTAGTGATCCCTGAAGGTTGATATTACAGGTCAGATGTTCTCTATTTACTACTAAGCATTTTGTTTTGGATGTTGATATTTGCATATTGAGGGATTCCGCCATGCAATTGAAGGCATCTAAGAGATCTTGGAGACTTTCTTCATTCTCCGCTACCAGAACTGCGTCGTCGGCATAACACACTAGTGGTATAGATGTTTCGCCCATTTTGTAGCCTAGCCGAGTTGGAATGCCCTCTATAATCCTGTCCATAACCACATTGAATAGCATATAGGACTAAGGGAATCACCCTGCCTAACTCCGCGCGACAGAGCAATAAGATCAGAATCTCCCAGTTTGGATTTTGTTATATCCCTATCCCTTAATCTAAAAAGGGGAAAAACCCCGAAAATGTATGTAAATAAGTAAATAAATTTATTAATTAATAACTACATTAGTGTATGTAATGTAGATTAAACTTAAAATAATATTCCATTTCCCGGAGTGTTAGGGATATATTATTGTAAAAAATGTATATAAATCTTTTTGGCTAGTAAGCACTTAAAAAAAAAAAAAAGTAGCTTGTCTTCCTGCTTTCCAAGTGGACCCGGGTTCGAATCCGACTCGAGGCATCCGGCTAAAATCTGACCCCGGGGTAGAGACACATTTTAAAAATATATAAATAGGTATAGTATCGTAAATTTCCTTTTGGCTAGAAAGGTCGAAAAGTCAAAAAAAAAAAAAAAAAATAGAGAAAAATCCAATTGGTATAAAAGGAAAACATATTACTTAAGATCATTGTATTTGTATTGACGTAAATTAACTAATTGAATGATCAAAAGCTTAGCACAGATTTCCGACTGTTCATCCTTTGATCAAAAAGTAAGAAAAATAAAATGTATTCGCTAAAAATTATAACATTTAATTATAGGCAGAACCTGCGAGAGCTTATGCGGGCCCCGGGGTTGGCTCACCTCCACACACACACCCAGGGCCGGATTTAAGAGTAGGTATACCGCCTATAGGCTAAAGTCCATTTGCCGCCCCCTCTATAGTTTATTTTTGCTTAACGTGCTGTGAATTGGGGAAATCTGGGAAATTCTTTATAAAAAAGGAATACCATACCATATCTAATTTCAGTGATAAAGAGCCTTTATAAAAATACCAGGATTCAAATTGACACAGGAAGAAAAATACTCGACGAATGTATATAAACCAGAGAGTTCGACAAGCGTGTAGTCTCTCACCCAATTTGTTTAATTTATATATAGACGATCTTCTTATAACCTGGAAAAATAATGTGAAAAATGAAATACTGCTAAAAAGAAATTTAGACCTAAACACCTTACTATTTGCGGATGACCAGCTTATAATCCAGGATAGTGAAGACAAATTACAACGATCCGTACATATATTCTCAAAAATCGCCAGAGAATATAATCTTAAAATATCCTCATCAAAAACTAAAATTACGGCTTTTAGAGGCAAACATCTTATACGATCTAAGATTGTTATTGACGGATCAATAATGGAACAAGTCAGCCAATTCAATTATCTGGGATGCGAGCTGAGTCTTGTGGGGGAAATAGATCTCGATAAAAAGTTAAGCCGATTTCAACATGTGTGCGGACCATAAGGAGACACTTAAAGAAAACATCTATGGAGGCTCAAATAAAACTATATAAAGTCGGCGTCAGAGGAACGCTCCTGTACGGAAGTGAAACCTGCGGGTCACGACCAAGAGAGAAGACAGCCGAATCGAATAACAGCTGCGGAGATGCGTTTCCTTAGAGGCGTCAAAGGATATAGAAGACTAGATAAAATAAGAAATAGTCAAATAAGAGAAGAACTCCAAATATCAGGGATAGATAGTGTCAGGGATAAATATAAACAAAATTGGATTGACCACCTCGAAAGGATGGAAGACTTAAGACTGCCAAAATATGCCCTGAACTATAAACCCAAAGGAAAAAGAGATCCCAGGCGTCCTAGAGGACGTTGGCAGAAGAATATCTTAGCCGGAATAGGCTTAACGGCCTAATCCTTGACTGCAAATGATGATGATGATGATGCTGTGAATTTGTATTATGTTATAGTTTTAGAAAGTAGGCTATGTAGAAGGACTAAAACATATTGTTAAGTAACATGTATTCTTAAATTCGTACGGAAAATATTATTAACTTCTGAAATACTTCATTTTAACTTTTGAATAAATTGCCAAACTGCCGCTCCTGAAATTTTGCCGCTCTAGGCTGCCTATTTAAAAATACGGCTCTGCACACACCTTTTTATTAAATATTTGCCATAGAGTATATAGAGAGGAAGGCTCCATAAGGGCCCTATGTATTTTAGCGTATACGAGTTACAGAGCTCTCTGGCGGGTCGTATACTGAAGCAAAATGGCGGGAACCGCATCTCATCGAGGAAAATTTTGGTGACGTCACACAGCGGATGATTCAAAATAATTTATCATGAGCTTATATACAGGGTGATTCACGGTCGATGGGACGTTATCCGTTTTATGTAAAACGGAAAGTCGGATTTTTCTGAAAATTTAGCACCTTATATTTTCTTATCTGTTCTATCGATCTAAAATATTTTCAGCCTTGCGACGTTTCGGCTTCCATTGAAAAGTCACAGCAACTATATTTTTTTTAGATAGATAGAACAGGTAAGAAAATGTAAGGTGGTAAATTTTCAGAAAAATCCGACTTTCTGTTTTACATAAAACGGATAACGTCCCATCGACCGTGAATCACCCTGTATATTAAAGAAAAAATTATTAATTGTTTTGTAATTAAAATAAATACAAATCTTTAAAATATATTAAAATGGTAACAACCCATTTTCGCACATTGTTGAACAAAGAATCAAATTTAGAGGTATGTTTTTTTTATGCATAGTAGAGTTAAAAAATCTTAAACCTGAACTTTTTCAAAAATTATTAATTTAATAACTTAAAAATAGGAAAGAGATTAACCAGTCAAGCCAAATATAGAATAGATTTCGTAAAAATTAGTTTATTTTTCATATTTAAAGAGAAGTTGGCTTAAGCCGGGATTATCTAAAGTCATTCGTGGTATATGAGCTTTAAGGCCCAGTTCTGAATATAGTCAGGGGAATGAGATTAGCCAGGGTCCAAACACCCTCATTTAACAAAATAGAACATTATGATTGGCGATGTACCGTAGAAGGGATAGAAAACGGAGAATAGTATGAAATGCATAAAAGGACCAACACGGAGAAATAGAGGGACTACTTCTTCTTTTACACTCTCTATTATTTTCTCCAGCTCTTACCTTACATCTCTATATATTATACCTCTACCTATATTATTCTATTACATTATCCAGCGCTATTACTCTATCTTCTTTACATTATATTCTCCACTCTCTATTACTCGATCTCACGAGTATATTTCTTCTTCCTGGAGTCGTTTTTACGGGCATTCTCATTCATCCACTTGCGAGCCCCTCCATTGGCATTTCTATCATTAGCACGATAGCTAATTGGATAGCACGGACAAGAATACCTGTCCGGCTCTCGTGAAGACACCACGGAAGCTGATCAAAAAGGCGAGACTTCAGACCCGTTACACACTCTTCGACGTGGCAGTCTACGGAACCTGAGCGAGAGGGAGTGCGGCACAGCTAGCGCTGTTGAAGTATTTGAACCAGTCGGCACACTTCAAGAGCAAACGTAATCAATCATAATTTCTTTGAACGATCTCCGTTCACCCTTTAAAGCCATCCAATCATTTAATTCTTTCTGACTGTTAAATTCACCAAGGACCTCAATAAATTATATACTATAAATTGAATTCTTGATTATCTTTCACTGTTAAGAAAATTTCCCCATTCTCCTTTGCAGCTAGAATTCATTTAAGTATTGTTATTTTATTTTTGCCTATTTAAAAATTATTTTTTTTATATTTTTTTTAATTCATTGTATCAGATTAACTTCAGTAACGTAAAATTTGAACATAAGAGTAAATTCAGTAGTTTATCAAACTAGTACAACGAGATACACTGAGTTACACCATCACCTCCACGTCTATAAAGGTTAGTATTCTCACACTCAGGAATATTCCCCTTAAACGTCCCCTTACCAAACTAATTTCCAGACCCCTCCAACCACAAACCCTCCCTAACCCCATTGCATGGTGAAGGTGCTGCTGGGATTTGAAAATCTAAGCCATCCTATCCCACAGATATCCCTAAATTCAAAATCCCATATTAAAAATATTCTGAGAAGTGAGAATACCAGGCTTAGTAAGGCTGCAACCGAACGCGATACCTGTCTCGTTGTACTAAAATTGAACAAAAAAAATATAGTATATTGCCCCGTACCGTTAATTTATTTTTTTTATATTTTTTATTTATTTAAATTCTCTTAACAGTGGGATATCAAAGGTTAATTGAATAATCCCGGCTTCAACACTTCTATTTTTGAAATTTTCTGAGAATTTATTTGGCGAACTGTTTACTTTCTTTTCTATAAAATTAATACATTTTATAAATAAACAATAGCAACTTCTAATATTTGATTCTTTCTTTTACAAATAAACACCGAGAATGGATGGCACACAACAGAGTCTGGACGAACGCAGGGCGATTTATGCAGGCAGCCAACAAACAACAGTTGAATTATCCAACACGCCGATCGATCCTGATGATATAGCATTAGACTCAGGGACCTGTATGTCCACTCCTACACCGGCGGAAATGGAAGAATCGACACTTCCAGCCATGCTACGAGATACAAGGGAATTTGCAAATGCGCTTGATGGTGAACATCAAATCGTAAGTACGCACACCCCCTCCACCCCCACCCGTTGATATTAATAGCATGTTCCAACAAATAATGTTGCAAATGAGAGAAATGACAAGTGAGTCACAGGCTAATATGATAGAGTCAATGAATGAAAATCAAAATAAAACAGAGGCTCATTTTAACAAAATAGATAGCAAGATAGATGAACAAAAAAATAGAATAGCGACCATAGATAATAAAATAGAGACCATGAGGGATGAATTTAATAGTAATATAAATAATTCCATAGCCAAAGTCAATGAAAAATTTGCATCCCTTTTTAATAGAATAGAGTCAAGCGATGGAAAAATGGATGAACAACAAAATAAATCAGAGGCCAATTTAACAATAATAGGTAATAAAATAGAGTCACATGATGCAACAATACAACAATCGCCACCCTTAGAAATCAAGTTAGCAACAATTGAAACCATTGTTGACCCTCCTCCTTTAGAAATTGTCCCAGAATTTACTTTAGCCCCTTGTAATCAAATTAATATAGACCCCATTATAGAACCCTCCATAGAATTAAAAACAATAACTTGTATACCCGCCATAGAAATTCACACACCCATAATTTGCGAACAAATAATTGAAATTCCGCCCCCACCACCTTTAATAAAAATTGATATAAGTCCCCCAAACAAATTCATTCCACTAGTAAAAATTTTAATTGGTTTGCATATAAAGCATAAAAATTATTTCACAACATTTTCGATTTTCAAACTATCAACAATAAATTTCATTATAAATCATATCCTTGACGTGATTCAGAATGAATTGCATCATTGCCAGCGAGCACTAGAAAGAACTTTATACGCCTCGCGGGGGATCAATCGATAAAAATGATAAGAAAAACATTTTTGATTGACCCATAAGAAACCTTCGAAAATTGCCTTTACATTGAAATTCTTCGAAAAACGAAAATGCTTATAAGCAAACCATTATTTTTTATTTAGTTAAATTCCCATATAGCCCAGTTAATTCCTATTTTTCACTCGTCGTTTGTTGTTGCAAAATTTAAGTAAATAATAATTTAGTAAAAATAGTACATTTCATTATCTTTTAAAATCCATATTTAAATAATTTTTAATGATTATTTAATTCAAATTCTAGTAATCATGAATCATCACACTATTATTTCTTTCGTCTAATTTAATATAAATATTCTAATATAACTATTTATATTAACAGAACAATTTCAAATAGGTCCCCATTTAAAATTTTTAATCCACATTTCTATCATCATTTTGTATTTCCATTTTTTTATATAGCAGACCTCTTTTGTCATTTAACTTCAGTAAATTCAGTAGATTTAATAATTCAATAATTTTTGGAAATAGTCTTCATTTTTTATTTTTTATAATTTTATCATTTGGCGTCAACACAACTCATTTATCACGATGAGACTCATATAAAATTCTATCCTCATTTGTTACAATAGACAAAATTCATTTTTAAATAATTTTTCATTCTAGATAAACCCGATTCAATCCTCTCTAGTCAACTTTCTTTGTAATTTTAAAATTTAAATTTAAATTAAATTCTAACCTGTGTTTGTATCAATAGAATCAGTCAATATTAATTTCTTTCCACCCTCACTATTTTTCTGTTCATTTAAATAAAATTTTCTAGTATTAATGTAAATTTTTCAATTGCTTCACTTGTTAATTTTATAATAAACATTCTATTAGATTCAGCTTTCCTTCTCAATATCATAACAATGTTGGAACATGCAAAACTAAAAATACAATTTTCTCCCTTTAGCCCCTGAATAAGCCCCTTGCAATTAAAAATTAAAACATTTAAAAGCGGTAACCAACAAGCACATTTGCAAACAGTATCTCACATGAGCGAATTAATTATTGTTACGATTAACATAAATTCTTGAAAATAAATTTTTTTATAGTATGTCGAATGGTCCGTCACAGAGATGGGAACTCGTGCATCCATATAGAAGAGATGAACACGATCCCAATATGCGGATAGACATGAAAAAGGAAATGTGAAATCAGGAATCGATGTATCAGTGTTGGATAATTGAACTTAACAGCGAGATATAATAACAAATTGCTTGTGATCCCTGCGTTTCGATGGATTAGTTGTGGTCTCACGGGGTAAATAGCCTGGGCTAATAATTTGAAAAGAAATTTTTTCAGTTTATTAATAATTAAAAAAAAAAAAAATTTTTTTTAGTTTAAAAAAAAATTTTTTTTTGAAGGGAAGCGGTGTCATAAAATGGTAACAACCCATTTTCGCACATTGTTGAACAAAGAATCAAATTTAGAGGTATGTTTTTTTTATGCATAGTAGAGTTAAAAAATCTTAAACCTGAACTTTTTCAAAAATTATTAATTTAATAACTTAAAAATAGGAAAGAGATTAACCAGTCAAGCCAAATATAGAATAGATTTCGTAAAAATTAGTTTATTTTTCATATTTAAAGAGAAGTTGGCTTAAGCCGGGATTATCTAAAGTCATTCGTGGTATATGAGCTTTAAGGCCCAGTTCTGAATATAGTCAGGGGAATGAGATTAGCCAGGGTCCAAACACCCTCATTTAACAAAATAGAACATTATGATTGGCGATGTACCGTAGAAGGGATAGAAAACGGAGAATAGTATGAAATGCATAAAAGGACCAACACGGAGAAATAGAGGGACGACTTCTTCTTTTACACTCTCTATTATTTTCTCCAGCTCTTACCTTACATCTCTATATATTATACCTCTACCTATATTATTCTATTACATTATCCAGCGCTATTACTCTATCTTCTTTACATTATATTCTCCACTCTCTATTACTCGATCTCACGAGTATATTTCTTCTTCCTGGAGTCGTTTTTACGGGCATTCTCATTCATCCACTTGCGAGCCCCTCCATTGGCATTTCTATCATTAGCACGATAGCTAATTGGATAGCACGGACAAGAATACCTGTCCGGCTCTCGTGAAGACACCACGGAAGCTGATCAAAAAGGCGAGACTTCAGACCCGTTACACACTCTTCGACGTGGCAGTCTACGGAACCTGAGCGAGAGGGAGTGCGGCACAGCTAGCGCTGTTGAAGTATTTGAACCAGTCGGCACACTTCAAGAGCAAACGTAATCAATCATAATTTCTTTGAACGATCTCCGTTCACCCTTTAAAGCCATCCAATCATTTAATTCTTTCTGACTGTTAAATTCACCAAGGACCTCAATAAATTATATACTATAAATTGAATTCTTGATTATCTTTCACTGTTAAGAAAATTTCCCCATTCTCCTTTGCAGCTAGAATTCATTTAAGTATTGTTATTTTATTTTTGCCTATTTAAAAATTATTTTTTTATATTTTTTTTTAATTCATTGTATCAGATTAACTTCAGTAACGTAAAATTTGAACATAAGAGTAAATTCAGTAGTTTATCAAACTAGTACAACGAGATACACTGAGTTACACCACCACCTCCACGTCTATAAAGGTTAGTATTCTCACACTCAGGAATATTCCCCTTAAACGTCCCCTTACCAAACTAATTTCCAGACCCCTCCAACCACTTACCCTCCCTAACCCCATTGCATGGTGGAGGTTTCGCTGGGATTACATGCCACTCCGACCACCAACCCTCCCTGACCCCATTTTACCCCTGGACCCCACCCCTCCACCCACACCCTCAACCCCAACCCCGACCCTACGCCACCACCACGCCCTGGACCCTACCCCGTGTCCTCCACCCCGCCCCACACTACCATACCACCCCGTGCTTACCCCCGCACCCCCACCCGTGACTCTGGATCGTCACCTGAACAACCCACCCTAAAATAGCTAATTTCCAGACCCCTCCAACCACAAACCCTCCCTAACCCCATTGCAATATATATAATAAAATCGTACTTTTATTAAAAAAAAAACTTTGGCAAATAATTAATGTAAAGATTTAAGATATCTTTTTTGAGTTTCTTTTTTTGAAAATAATTTAATTAAGATTCAGGGACTTTGAGGGACTAGGAGGAAATTCATATATAAAATAAATACTTGAAAATAATTTAAAATTAACCATTTTTTATTTAGACCAAAAAATGACATTACAAATATTTTAATAAATAGATACAATCTTTTCAATGGAATTTTTGTGATTCGCATTCGCCAACATTAGTTATTTGAGGAAAACCTTCAAAGAATCACCTAGACACTTAAAAAAATAAACAATATTTTTACTTTATTTTCTAATTGAAATGATCTTTTTTATTAAATTAAAATAAGATATATCTATTTACCTATAAAATATAGGCTATTCTTTATTTTAATAAAAATATGTATATATATGTTGTGGCTTCTGGCACAAAATCTAATCAAGAGCCGGTGTTTGGAGACCTGTGGACGGACGGCTTTAATGTGGATACGAAATCACTTCATTCTGGAGAATCTCGCTGCAGACGTCGTGGATATTTTTTATAAATTGTTTTTGATTAAAAATTGTCAGAACATATAAAGAAATATTTATTATTTTCATGGATATCAGCAAATTGACACCAGCGTTTAGCTCTATAATTAAATTATTCAAGAATTAAAACATAAAAATCAAAGAAATAAATTATTAGTTAATTTTAAATAGGTTACTTACATTTCATTGTTTTTAGGGCGTCCAAAAAAAGTATGTTCTTTATCTGATTTTGTGTCGCGAAAACAACCTTTCACACAACATTGACGTCGAGAACTAGCCATATTTAATGATATTTTAATAGATAAATGTGTACGTTGGAAAATTTTCTAAATGAATGTTTGATATAAACAAAGCCTGTGGAATCTTATCTATGACAAAAACAAAATGTCAGACTGAATGTCATGTGACAATATGCTCTATGAATGGCTCTTAAGGACTAAGAGTTTGAGCATGACCCGCTAGAGAGTGCTTTTTCCAAATACGCAAGCTTTCCTCTCTATATACTCTATGATATTTGCTAAAATCATACAGGAAACCAGGCTTTGATGTGCCCAGGCCCCCTTCAGAGCCTGGACCCTGTGGGCCTGTAGCCCCCCTTTGATTATAGATCTTAAGGTAGTTGTTTCACCATATGAGTTTTCTTAGGATTTTATTTGAAATTTAGACAGATTATTATTTAAATACTTCTGCATTGATTGGAGGCAAAACGAAATTTATGAACAATATAATTCCGGAGATATTAAATTCCAAAGGTAGAGTTTTTCAGACTTATACATTGCACTATACGGGATATCGGAAAGTTTACATACATATTTAATTATAATTATGAAACTATTCTTACCATTGTTATAAAAAACTAAACCAAAATTAAACAATGACTAATACATTTTTTTAGAAAATTTTAATTCATAGTTACAACACAGTTTCTGAGATAATAATGAATAAATAATGAAAAATTTACACTAAAGACAAGCTGGCAACAACGCATGTATTTAACCTAAAAAGCGTGTTAATTTTAGTACTTTTTGGACGTTATTTCGCTTCAGACGCATTGTCGCAACAGCTTTCAATCGCTTATTAAGAACTTTTTGTTTTATAAATCGATCTTTATAATGTATTTTATGTCATTTCTATGATAAAAATATTTAAGCTCGGACAATGCTGTCAGATTTGTCAAAGGAGCAGGGGATTGGCTAGTAGTGGTACATAAACAGCAAAAGGTTTTGGGCTTATGAATTATGAATCCTTATTGTCGGTACTATATACTCTAGCATTAACTTTTTGCTAGTATTGTCGCGAAACAACTACCTTAAATTCTCATTTAAAAAAGTTCGACTTATCTTTTCAATTTAAATCATTTGAATCTCTTTGAAAATACCATTTGGGTCCATGTGAATTATCCACTCTCATTTTAAAAAAAGGCCTACTACCTTCTCTCTTAATTTCAGCCTCAATTTTAGCTTTGGTGCTTTTTTGGACCTTGGAAGATTTAATAATTGTTTGGAACCCCTTCCCATTGGATTTCCATACTCAAGAAGACATAGTATAATAAAGTTAATGAATGCGTTTGTTCGATTTGTATCCAATTCAACAGCGAAAGTCTGTTCTTTACGAGTTTCTTAAAAGTAAGCCTTTAATGGGAATTATTGACTTGAATTCGTCTGAACAAACACCATGGTAGTATCTATAATTAAGGGAAACGGGACCTTTCTACGATGGTCCAGGGAATCAAGAAAGCTAGAGATAGTGCTGGATTTCCAATTACTGTTATTACTTGCCTCTAAATTCCTCCAGGAAGGCAAGAGACCCTTTTCCACAGAAGTGAGCTGGGGTAAATTTGAGTTTTATGTTAGGTAAGAATAAGTTGAACTAGCTTTTGTATCCTAAGAGAGCCAAGGTTACACCCAGAAGATTTTTCTTCCAGATGTTATGTGGTCATTCCAAAACATTCAGACTCACAACCAACATAACTAGTATTTACTAGGAAAAATTCGAATAGAATGATTTTCTGGATATCATCAAAGCATTAGACAGTATTGTGTCCTGCCTATGTTAAAAATAACAAGTTAGTAGGTGAATCTCTAAGAGGTCATTAATCGAAAAAGTAATATCTACGCGATTGTTCCGTGTGCCCAAGATAAACATGAAATTTACATTCATTTTCTCTGAAATAAAAAATTGTATTAAAATTTTAAATCGAATGAATATTTAGGGGTGGGGTCAAATTTTTGCTTTTTAGAATCCAAAATGAAAATGAAGGAAAAAGTTGACACTTTTTCAAGCAGCCCTAAAAATAAACTTAAATATAATGAACTATAAGAAATTCATTTTTTATTTTAATTGAATCGCTTATTGGTTATTGATAAAAGGGCCTAAGTCACATTTTGTTGATTTTGAGTTTCATATTG
Organism: Forficula auricularia; assembly: GCA_024734495.1. Lineage (NCBI taxonomy): Eukaryota > Metazoa > Arthropoda > Insecta > Dermaptera > Forficulidae > Forficula > Forficula auricularia. The sequence goes on along the minus strand of JALMQS010000841.1, from coordinate 2,930,719 downwards.
TTATATACTAATTTAACTAAGCCAAATCATTTGATGCTAAAATGAACTACGTCCGACCCTCGGTTATATTATTTACGTAAGTGACCTTCAACAAGTTTATTGTCAAAAGGACCCAAGTCCATGGAGTTAGGTCCTTTTGCAATTACCGATAATATTGATAACAGCACTATTATTATTTAAATGCGAAATTAAATGTCAAAATAATGTACTTCTACAGAGAAAATTATCCGGAATCTACTATCAAATATGGCTATTACATAAAATAATTAGGCTGAATATTGGGATCTTGGACTTGAGAAAATAATTAAAAGCTAAATTTCCAAAAGTTGAAACACGTTTCGTCGTATATTTTTCGACTTCATCAGGCAATCTTACATAAAATTCTTCCATGAACATTTTAATTTGCATTTCGGGCGCCCTGAAATCGATACTTGTTGTCAATGTGAACATTTGAGAATAAAAATTAAGAGTCCTTATTTGGGTGAAGGAGCAAAAATTTCTGCAGTTGCTGAAATTGATTCACAAAAGAGCGAAAAAATTTTATACTGCTCTCCAAGACACAGGCAATTGCAGAAATTATATTTTTTTATATTTTTGGAAGAAAACATAGACTTCTATCAACATGTAATTGACAATTGAGAACCAAATAAAATGAAAAAATAAAAATTGATTGGAACTATGTTATATATTATAAGTAATTTTGTAAGAGCAAATTAAAAAAAACAAACTAGGAAATGGTAAAGAACTTTACCAAATTAAAATTTATTAGTTTCGAATTAGTTAGACTAGACTAAAATTGGTTAGAAGATGAATTTTTTTGAAAAAAATTTACAAAACTGAAATCGATATGAGCCTTGTACACCGGTATTTTCTCCACTGCATGAAGCGATTCATTCATATTTAATTTGAAAGCAATTAATACAATCATTTTACACTCGGGAGCAGCTAAATCGACTCAACCTCTAAGCGCGCATACAAAGTCGTTTTTCTTTTAAATGGCCAAGCCGATATTTATAAAACAAATACATCTTTAAAGCTTATTTATTTAGCTTTATATTGATATCAATTTCAAGCAAATCGGCTCATTACTTTTTAAATTATGTGATCTGAATGACAATGAAAGGAAAAAAGGGTGTAAAGGAAAGGAAAAGTAGGGATGTTCAAAATTAAAATAAAATTGACATTTTAAACATAACAAAGAAAATTTATTTTCTTAATAATTTGTGTTGCCCCCTCTAGCTTTTATAACAGCCCGCATGCGATCCTGCATCGACCTGATGAGTTTTTATAAAATCTTGAGGGATGCCTTCCCATTCATCTAACAAAGCTGTCTTAAGCTCATCAATGGTCGAAGGTACCGAATTTCTGGCTCGAACCCTTTGTTTGAGGTGGTCCCACATATGTTCGATGGGATTCATGTCTGGGCTTAGCGCTGGCCACTCTATGGTGTGGATAGCGACTTCGGTCATGTATTGCCGAGTGACCATCGCAGTGTGGCACCGGGCATTATCATGCATCAGTAAAAAATTTTCCCCAATAAATCCTTTATAAGGAACAACATGATGCAGAAGAATGTCAGCAATGTAACGGTCAGCTGTTAGACCCCCTCCCCGGCCTCCACCAGGCACAAAAACAATATCTGTTTTTCCCTCCAGAGAAATGCCACCCCAAATCATGCAGGAACCACCACCATGTGACACTGTTTGAGAGAAACAGCATTGAGAAAATCGCTCTCCCTGACGCCTGTAGAACCCGACTTCTCCTGTCACTTCCATGAATGCACACTCTACACTCATCTGTGAAAAGGACAGCCCGCCATTGGTCGATACTCCAATTGAGATGCTCTCGAGCAAATTGAAGTCGAGCTTGACGGTGACGTGAGGTTAATTTTGGCCCAGAGGCAGGTCTTCTGCAAGTGAGGTTGGCTTCCTTCAAGCGTCTTCTGACTGTCCACCGACTGACAGCCAGACCTCGAACTTCTCTCAGCTGCTGCTGGACATCGACACCAGTGAGGTGGCGGTTTCGGAGAGACGTCGTGACAATAAAACGGTCATCCCTCTCAGACGTGCACCGGTGGCGGCGGGTATTCGGTCTCCGAGTGAAGGCACCAGTCTCCTGAAACCTTCTGTAGACCCTTGAGACAGTAGACTGACTTAAGTTCAATTGACGAGCAACTTCTCTTTGGCTAAGGCTCTGTTCCAACAGAGCAACAACTTGAGCAGCAACTTCTGGCTTAGTATCCATGATTTTCTAAAAACAATTGTGTCAATTTGCGTAGATGTGTTCAGGTCAATTGCTGAAAATCGATTAATAAGAATAATTGGTTACATTGGTTTTTATAAGGAAATTGTAACTAACAAGTAGCGGCAGCTAGGAACAGCAATTTTTCCAGTTCAGCCATTCGGATCACATAATTTAAAAAGTAATGAGCAGATTTGCTTGAAATTGATATCAATATAAAGCTAAATAAATAAGCTTTAAAGATATATTTATTTTATAAATATCGGCTTGGCCATTTAAAAGAAAAACAACTTTGTATGCGCGCTTAGAGGTTGAGTCGATTTAGCTGCTCCCGAGTGTATAAGAAAACAATCAAAAATTTGTTTATTAATGAATCAAATATTTCTGGAAAAATTTTCCTCTTTTCAAATGGAAAGAATAAAAAGTTTTTTGAAATCTTATTAAACAAATTTTGGAACGATATTCATAAAAGAATTATATTTATTTCTTATGATAATACAATCAAGAAGATTGTATTATGTACAGAGCAGTAACTAGGGCGGTGCCAGGATGCCCAGGCACAAGGCGCAGACCCTAGAGGGGCGCAGAAATGACCAGACCAGGATCAAGTTTTGGGTCATGCATAATAATAACTTTTTTTCCAAAGGCGCAGTTATAGAAGCTCGTACAGGGCGCATAAAAGGCTAGTTACAGTACTGATTATGTATGAATATTAATATATTTTAAGCACTCTTTAATTTATTTCTTGAAAAATAAAGTATTTGTAAAAAAATAATAAAAAATAAAAACAGAGGTTTCACGTTAAATAAATATAATACAAATTAATTTTATTTATAGTATTGACATCATAGGAAGATAAAATAAGAGAATAAAAATATTAAAAAATTAATTCGAATAATTTTAAATTTTATCCTTTATTCGACTTCAAAAAGGAATGATATAATTTAAGAATTAAATAAATAAATTTTTGTAAAATCACTATTTGTTTTATTTTAATTAAATTAAAGATGTCAAAAGGCGAGTATGATGTATTTATGCGAAATTCAATTTAAAATTTTTTTTAAAGCCTTATAAAAAAAAGATGATTTTTTAGGAACCCTTATTTGGCTTACAATTATAAAATAAAAAAATAATCGCTGCCATTATTACTATTTTTTGTTAAAAAAAAAGTCAAAATAATGATTAAGAAAAAATGAAAACAAAAGATGACGAATGAATTGGAATAAATTTATTATCCATTTCATTAGTATGATTTCAATTTCCTATTAAAATTAAAAATAAGTCACACCGCTGCATTTTCAAGTCCAATCAGTCTTAGTAAAACCACATTTTTTTAAAATAATTAATTACTATACAATAATAAAATTTGGTTGTTTTAAAATGGAATTTCAAGGCATGTGTTTGCGAGTTAGTTTAGTTATATATAATATATATAACAAATTATTTATCTAGGAACGCGTATTTCTTGACTTAAGTACTGAGTCCCGCTCAATAAAATGTACCTTATTTGATTGACAATATATTGCTTTTAAAATTCAAGGCTTACTCAATTCTTCGCAGAACTACTTCTTTTGGAATTATTTAAAATTAAAATAATAATTATAAATATAAGATGAAATCAGTTTTTTTAAAAAATAAATTAGATCGCTTAAAAAAAAAAAAAAATAGAGTAAAAACACAAACCATGACCTTCTATGTTATTGCCAAATTTGTTTGAAATATTTATTTCTTATTAATGATTATGATTATTAATATTTTATTGAATAAATTAATAAGATATGTAAAGTATATATTTATATTTATAAGTATATGTATATATATATATATATATATTATATGATATATAATATTTTGATTAGTTAATTCAGCATGATAAGTTTAATTTAAATAAATATGATCATTAGTAATATTGTAGTTTTGATTTGAAATTAGTAGCAGGCAGTGGGAAAAAATATATTCCTTTTTAATATATGATATTTAATAATTACTAATATGAAAAATGAATATTAAAGATTTATTGTAAACGATTCACTTGCTTTATTAGATTTTGAGAGAAATGAAATTTAAAGAAGAATCTAGAAACCTTCCGGAAAAACCGATGAGTCTTATACTATAGATTTTCAAGATCAAATCAAAGAGGGTGTCCTCTGTTTGATGCAAATGATATACATCTTTATAACTTAATTTGTTTGGGGCCTTAGTTTAAGAGGCCTAGTCATCATCCACAGTCTTTGTTTATAAATTTTATATTTTGAAATAAATTCTTGATGATTTCTTATTGTATTAAATGAATTTAGTTCTTTATAAAAACATTCATAAAAAGTTAATTAGTGATTCAAGGGTTAATTAATTAATAATTAATAGGGATTGTGGTGTTGGTGCAAGGTGAAACATCTTAATAAAGATAAAAGTAAATAAATAAATATTGTATGAAATCTTAACTCATAGTAAATGAATATTTCATTCAATATTTATTTACTTTTATCTTTGTTAATTAATTAAAAGAAAAAGGGAGAATTTTATCGCAACATATGAGTTATTTAAAACCTTTTTTGATTGTTTTTTTACAGAACTGTATTCATTAAGGATTTTATGCTTTGGTGGTTGAGTTGTTTATTGAAAGAAAAGTTGCAGCTTAAACCACTTAGATTGCATATTTATATTGAGAAGGTTTGATCAGAAGCAAATATTTCGACGCCTATTCAGTGTCAGACATTTTAAAGTGCTGTGGGGGGAATTCTTACGTTTAAATATAGATATATATTTGGAATAAGCAAAGGATTCCCACTTTGATTTGCTCATATAAAATAACTCTGCTACACTCAGCGAGAAAAACGTTTTAATTTTAATAAATCTCTTATCTAATTTGAATTCATCTACAATATTACTCAAGACAACACAATTCAGATTAAAAGTGATTATCAATTTTTCCATCATTACACATATACGCTTTTAAAACAATTTATTGAAAATATTAAATAAAAGAAATGATTAAAGCCAATTTTATACACACATATATATATATGTATATAAATATACATTTAAAATATAAATATATAAGTTCTATATATTATTATAATAGTAGATGATGAAAAGTGAAATTATTCTATGTAAATGCGGTCATGATGTTTGCGGTGTTTGATTGGAACTGGATTTCATCTCACTGAAGATCGCTAAATTCACAACGCTTTTTTAAGATCACAAAAATACGCTTGATAGCTTGCTTGTGTGGATATACCTAATATAGGTAACAACATACAGAGACCGTAATAGAATCACATTTGCAAAAATTATATTATCGATTTATGGACTAATACTAGTATAATCTGGTTTAAAAAGCATCTCTAAAAATGATGTAAACCATATTATACTGTATATTTATAATTAGGAAAACCCGCTTAAAATTGTCATTTACAATAGTCTTAAATGAAAATAAATCTTAAACAGGTTTTCCTAAATCTGTAGCATACTTAAAAACTAATTTGAAATCACTTAATTGATGGCTGCGTGTTTAATCACAACACTGGCTATTTACATATTTATGATACAATTTGTACTGTGGATTGTTCTTGGTTAGCGCGATGTCAGGAAAGTATAATTGAGCGCACTGCCTCATCTAAGGCAGAGTCACCTTCGGCTCGCGTTTCATCACCATCAATGTCCGCGGGTAATAGTCCGGTTTTACTCCCTGACCCTGGCGCTTCATAACCATCTCCCGAGTGCTGTAAATTGAGAATACTTTCAATTGCAGATTGTACTTGGGCTGAAATTTCATCGTCCTCTGGTTTCACTTTATTTATTCGTTTTCGCACAGGAAGAACAGTGGGACAATGTTCAGGAGAAGCATGAGTTTCTAAAAGTTGAAGACATGCAGCAGGACGTTGTACAGAGACAGATGCTGCGAGTGAGGGATGTGATTGAGCAAGATCAATTCCACGTTCAGAAACACTTGTAGAATTCAGAGCTGTTGTACTACAGCTAGTGGTTACTACTGGACTATTTGAATTTGCTATTGTTGTTATTGGTAAAGTGGACGATGGAGTGACGCCATAAGTAGTTGTAGTTATTGCAGACGAAACAACAGGTTTGTTTCCATTTTCATTGGATTGGCCTTCTCCAGGACAATAGACTCCTAATTCTTTCTGAATAGCTTCCCATTCATCATATGGTTCAGATTCATCAGTAGGTGAAGTTTCTGAAAGAAAAATTAAAAGAAACACTAATTATAAATAAATTAGAAAATAAAGAAAAAAATTTGATATACTAAGAGAATGAGGTACAGGTTCCCAAATCCAGACCAATCTTAAAAGTCTAGTACCTGAGGCCACCGAGCGATGCACGGTAACCAAATTAAGGAAATACAAATATATATAATAAAAGCCCCCCGGACCCCCCCCCCCCCCCCCCCCCGAAACCACGCACCTCGCCCCCACCATTTCATCTTCACCGCCACCCCTACTCCGCCCCACCCCCCGAATTCACCACAACTGCACCTCCTACATCCACCCCACCCCGCACCCAGTTTTTGCATTTCTAGCTTTCTAGTGTTCCACATATTATGTGTATATTTGTTTACTCCTACACCAATTTGCCCACATTCGATCATATTGATAAAAATTATAAAAAAATAAATAGGAAAATAATAATAAAAATAAATAATATAGGATCTGAAATAAAAACATAAAATTAAATAAGATTTGTTTCCAAGTTATATAAAAAAAGCCTTTTAACCACTTTATTTGTAAACACACCTGTTTTGTTATGAATCCAACTGTAATGTTATGATTTGGACACCTGTTAATTAAAAACAAAAAAATTCCTAATTTTAATATAATATAATAATATTTGTTATAACCTATTAGTGGGTTTTAAAATTAAAAAACCAATTAATAAATAAAAGATAATTGAAAAAAATGTAAACAAACTTTTTTATTGAGATTTTCATCTATAAATAATTACTTTAATTAAGAAAAGATCAATTAAGATGAAATTTGTCGAGGTCCAGGCCTACCCAGATCGTTTTCTCATCCTCAAAACTTGTTAATAGAGTTGGTTTCATCAAAATCCGTAGAGCCCTTTTCAAAATAGAACTAAGATACAAATGTATATACAATTTTTGCTCGTTTAATAAGAGTAGATAGATAGAAAGATAGAATTTAATTTTTTTTTTTATTTATAAATTTTCACAGCTCTAGTGATCTGCCTATTATACTACTGAATGGATTTTGATGAGACGTTTCGGAGGTTTCTTCAGTCTTTCTTCAGGGTTTTGAAAGGTCAGTGAAAGGAATATAACGTGACACTCCCTTCTGTCTTCTCTCTTAGTGGCAGTAACAATATTGTACAATTTTTCATTATCAGCAGAAATTTAGTGTAGTTATACTATAATTAAATACCTCTCAATTAATTAAAACATCTTGACTTGGAAAATAATTTTTTTCATCAAGGCATGGAGTGTAATAACAAACGAGGTCTAGACTTAAGAGAAAGTCAATTTTATAATTTAAATTAGAAAACTTGAGAGGTATTTAATTATTAATTTAGATATTTTATATTATGATATAAGAATTTATATACTTTACCTTGTGCTTTAAGTTCTTCATCTTCCCTTAGTTGACGCAATAGTAGTTGTTCTTCAGCAACAAAGAGACGATCCAACATAATGAGTTCGGATGTATTGACCTCTTTCTATAAAAATGAAATCCAGAAAGAATTAAATCAGGGAAAATTTATTAAGAAATTGTAAATATTTTTTGAGTATATTAATGATTGATTAAAGATAAGCTATTTTATAGGGATCAACCTTTGAAAGTGTTTAGAGAAATTCAAAAACCAATCCCTCCATCATGTCTCAACAAGTGACATTCAGTGGAATTTTAAATATGAGTTTTCATGGACTAGGACTTCGAGAAAAATATAAATGATCAGAAAGAAAGCGCCATAACATTAAATTTTTTGTTATTATTATTATTAATCTTATTCAGAAACTGTATTTATAATTTGAACAAAAAATTTTAATTATAATCAATGTGAAACAATGAATTTTAAGAGCTTGAAAAAGTATCATTAAAGAGACGAAACGCCGCTTTTGAATAAATTTTTGTTTTGATTTTTTTAGAAAACTAAATCTCTGAAAACGAATATTTAAAATTCCATTGAATGTCACTTGTTGAGACATGATGGAGGGATTGGTTCTTCTTATTCGGAACTATTATAGACTAATTTCGTGCAAACTTTACTCGTTTAATAATTTTAAACAGGAACTATTTTATTTAATATTATTATTATTTTATTGGTATGGTGTCAAAGGCAACATTCTCAAAAATAGCCAAAATGAGTTATATACACGAAAAAATCCGTCCTTTTGAGCTCAATAAAACTATATAATTGGTTTATATCAAAGCTGGCAATATCCTACAGTAAAACATGCTTGAAATATGAAGTAAGAAACACATCCGAGAATCTCCACCGCTGTGTCAGTTATCAAAAGTGGTAAATTCCTTCTAATCCAATCAAGTGTTATCATTTCTCATTTATAACCATATTAACCTACATATTAGCATTTAGAGATTTTTCGAATTTTACAATATTACAACTTAGCAAAACGGTCGTGAGATTGCCACTTTTGAAACCAGACCAATCATTTGTGGAAATTTTCCTAGTAAAGATAAAATATTAAAATATTTATAAAAAAACCTTGGTAAAATGACGTTGAATGCTTTTTTGTTAAATATCTAAAGCTGGATTTAGATGCGAATTCATAAACATTTTGTTAAAATTCTTACCATGCTCTCTTTAAGAAGAAGATATCTGTATTTTTGCATCATTTGTTTAAATTTGTCTAGTAAATGCTTTGCAGTGGCTTCTTCGTAAATTTCATCTGCTTTCTCCAAATCCCTTTGCGATAGTAATTGTTCATTATATACATGATATCTAATAAGACGTTTACAGGCATCGTCTTTAGATCGGAAAGGAGTGTGGGTATCTGATTCACGAGCATCTTGTTGATCTCTTCGAAGTTGCTGCTCAATACTGAAAAAACAACAACAAATAATTCGTAATAAGAATATCTACCAATGATAATTTAATTTAAGAATTAAAATAATAAGGAACTTACAGATCAGTACGACAAATTTGAGAACGTGCTGGACTTGTAGCTTGTCGTTTTACTCCTCGGGGGCTTAATGAATGTGAAGCAATAGATGTAGAAACAGAAGAAGAAACTGAAGATATGACATGAGTAGAAGGTGTTGTTGAGATATTTGACAATATAGGTGTATTTAAGGATAACGGTGTCGTAGTTGTTTGAGAAGAACTCATAGAATGAGGTTGAACTGGATGAGGAGAAGTATTATTATTGACAGGGGCCACTATAGGTTCTGCGGTTTGAGTTCCAACTTGTACTTGAAGAGGAGATGTTCCTTTTTCGCAAGTATTTGGTAAAGATGGAGGAATTGTATTTGATGTAGACGCGGCTGCAACGGCAGCTGCAGCGGCAGAAACGGCTGCATTAGCAGCTGCAACTGCTCCAGGATTTGGTGTCGGTGGGTTATTGTTCGTTTTAACTGTTCCAACATTATTATTAGAGTTATTATTATTATTAGGTACATGAAGAGAATCTGTTTCCGACTGTAAAGATGAATTGGAACTACTTTGGCTTGATGTATTTATTGAAGGAGTAGTTGAAGTTGTTACTTTCCCATGAAGTTGAATAACCTGAAAAAAAAAAATAATATAATAATATATTAAAAATACATATATATTTATTTAATAAAATAGTTAGTTTTAATATAAATAATTAAATATTTTTTTACGTATATAAATATTTATTTTATGTTCTAATTGTATAATTAATTATTTTTATGATTATTTTATATTATACATCTTAATGATAATCTATTTTAAAATATTTTCAGATTTAAATTGAGATTGAAGGGAAAAGAAAGGTTTTTTTCTTGTCTAAATTAGCAGAGTTGTTGATTTTTAAAAGTAAATAAATGAGATTGTGCTCTGATGAGTTGAAGTCCCCCCCCCTCCAAAGTCTGCTTTGCGCATAGCACGCGATTTGTAGATTCCCAAAATCCTTTCGCGGTTAAATTGGAAAAGTGCCAGACTTTTGTCCCCATGACTTCGAGGAACTGGAACTCTCTCCAGGCCTATGTCTTTCCGACATTTATAATCTTCGAACCTTCAAGACCATGTGCACAGACACCTACGCATCCACCCTTTCTCTGGATCAATTTCTCTTTCTTTCAGTAATGCAAGGGTCTTTCAAGATTCATAGGGGGCTGCAGAAGTTTCTTGGTGCATTTCTTGCATTCGATTTCATTTAAAAAAAAAGTTGTCCCCTGCTTGATGCAAATAAATTATTTAAATAGTGAGATTGAATAATCAACGCGTTCTTTGTTATAAAGTTTTTCAAAAATATAAAACAGAAAAAAAAGTGGGAAAATGCGAAAAATATCTACCTGTTTTATTTTCTATTGATTAGAGGTAAGATAAATCGAAAAGTTTTAGTGTGTCATCTTTCAGTAATAGTTTGGAAGTGAATAACCATACGAATTTAATTTGGTACTTGGACCCAAGAGAAAAGAATTGATAAAATATTTTTAATCAAAAGGACTGAAGATGAAGGTCAAGCCTTCGAAACTATAGTCTCTAACAAATAATATTATATATATACCAGTATATATATATATAAGTATATTTATTTGCATCAAGCAGAGGGATAATCTCATAGATTTCCTCTTGAAAATATGTTTAAAATTGAAATAGAAATTAAAAAAACATTTTTAGATAAATAACAGAATTAAAAGAAAAGACTAATTCACCTGATTTCCTACTTGATGATGATAACAACGTGGATGGTGAACAAGTTTTCCTGTTGATAAAATTCGTTGTTGCTCGGCGTATAACCGATGAAGAGCTTCTTTCTCTGAAGGACCTGAATGTTTTCTACCATTCAAAGTAGATATTTGATTTTGAACGGATTTTAATTGCTACAATAAAAAAAATATATATATTTATATTTTTATATAAAATAAAAATGAATGTGTTTAAAGAATATCAGTAAAGCGAAAGCCTTATATGTCTTAATTGTTATAATAATAAAATTAAAAATTACCTTTTGATTATGTGCTGAAAGTTGTATAGTTTGAACATTATGAAAGAGTTGTGTAGAACCACTTGTTGTTGTCGAAGTGCTTATAGGTACAAGGTGAGGTATGGTTGTATGGGAAGGAATATTAGACGATGGATGTGAAGAGGAAACAACTGTTTGGGAATTTTGATTTTGAGTAAAACCTGGAGCTTGAGTTGTTACTATAGTTGTGGGAGGGGTAAAACTAGATGAGGTTGTACTAATAGGTAAATTAACAAAAGTTCCAATATTGGGATGTTTTTGATTGTGTACAGGAACAGGAATGGGAGCAGGAATTGATGTTTTTTCAGGAGGAATCACTTTTGTATGATTAATAGAAAGCCTTGATTGGGTACATGAGGAAGTATTTGAAGAAAATGTCGGTTGTGAGGATGAAACTATAAGATTAGGTAAAGAAAATGCGCTGTGAGAAGAATTTGACGTAGTGAATGGAGACCCAACGGGTAAAGTAGATGATGTAGAGGAAGGGATAGAATTTGAATGGGAAAAATTAGTTTTATTAGTTGTTATTGGTAAGGAAGTAAGTTTGGCTATACTATAGTTAGGCTGTGTTGTATTAATAAACGTAGAGGAACTTGTTGTTCTTGTCGTTGTAACTGGTTGTCCTGAGAGAGTGAAGGTAGGTTGCGTTGCACTAGTTGACGAAGAAGATATACTAAAGGTAGACTGAGATTGATTAAAAGTAAATGAACTCGTTGGTGTGGTGAAACAAAATGTTCCCGGAGGAGATGAGACTACTGTTGAAAATGAATTCACAGAATTATTGCAGAATTGTTGATTCTTTGGTGAATGAATTTTTCCTTTTGGTGTTATGGATTTGCGTTGATGATTGCTATGATTTAGAATAGGTGGCGGAGATCCCAATGAAGAAGAATGATTAGATTGGTTTGAATCTGTGCTTGATCGTCGAATTCCAGAGGTAAGTTGTTGAACAAGTACACTAGGTTTAGGTTGTTGTTTTGTTTCTGTTGGTTGAGGGTTGATTAGAAAAGCTCCACTAGGCGCCAAAGTTAGTTTTCCACCGAGATTAGTTAATTGCATATTAAGTAGTCCTGGTAAAAGTGAAGGATGAGCAATTACTAGTTGTTCTCCACTTACTCCACTTAAGTCCCCAGAATCAATATCTTTAACTCTTAACAAAGATCCGATGCTTTTGGAACCATCGCCTCCACTCAATAATTGCGAAAGTATATAATGACCTTGTTGTCCTGTCGGAAGAGTTAAGCAAGGTTGGCCTGTTTGGGTGGTGGAATTTAAGACTTGAGGATTCAGAGTTAGTCCGAGAGGCTGTGTGGTCGTAGCAGAATTAATTGTAATACATGGTTGGGTTTGTGAAGTATTGAGAGTTAAACATCCTTGTGTAGAAGGATTTAAAGTGATTCCTACTGGTGTTTGAGAATGAGAATTTAATCCAATACTAGTAGCTGAATTAAGTTGAAGACTTTGAGTTGAAGGATTAATTATTGAATTTTGATTTAAATTAATTCCAAGCTGAGCAGCTGTTTGGGCGGTTGTAGTTGTGCTCATTGCAGCAGCTAAGTTAGCCTGTCCTGAGTTGAGATTTAAACTTAGTTGAGGGGCGCCAGGATTGGAAGAAGTAGCTGAGTTTAAAGTAAATTGAGCTTGAGAGGTATTCAAGCTAATACCTTGTTGATTGGAAGAATTAAGGGTAATACAAGATGCCTGATTAGCAGTTACAGAATTAAGGGAATGAAAATGAGCTTGTGCTTGACTTGTATTAATTGCTAGTCCTTGAGTTGCATTTAAAGCAAGGTTTTGATTTAATGATTGAGAGGCTGAATTAAGGGTGAGACACTGAGGATTAGTATTCGTTCCAAGTGATAAACCTTGAGTAGTTGCTGGATTTAAACTCAAATGAAGAGTTTGACTTTGACTCGAATTTAAAGATTGATTTGAAGCAGAATTTAAATTCAAATTATGTGAACTTGAATTAATATTTAATGCTTGGGTTGAAGAAGCAGAAAGACTCAAACCAAGTGGACTTTGGCTTGAAATATTATTTGAGCTAAGGGAATGATTCAACACTTGACTGCTAGAAGAATTCATAGTCAAAGCTTGATTTGAAACAGCATTTAAAGTACTATTTTGTGATGACGAAATGTTTTGAGTACTAACATTGAGGCCTAGTGTTTGAGAACTTGAATTGATAGTAAGACCAATACTTTGATTTGAATTGATAGTTTGTTGAGGAGGTTGACACGACACATTCACTGGACTGGAGGTAGAATGTTGAGGATGTTGAATATTATTATGACCAGTAGCAGAAGCAGAACCAATAGCACTCATTAGTGTATTTGCAAGTGCATTTGATGATAATCCATTAGCACCAGAATGTGCAGCGATTAAAGCAGAAAGCTGGGAATGTGCTAAAGCAATTTGTTCGTGATGTAAGCCATGCAATCCTTGAAGAATATTTGAAGTATCTTGCTGAAGAACAACATTTTTTCTTTTCAAACATGACGTGGAAGATTGTATTTGATTTGATGTTGGCGTTTGTTGAGTAGGTGTACTAGGTTGAGAAGTTGAATTTCCTGATTGTGGAGAGTGTTGTATAGATGAATGATTTGAATCTTCTACAAGATCATCCTCATCTCCGATCCCAGATAATTTCATTATATTAGCAAGATCCATTTTAGTTTCTTCTTCTTTTCGTTTCTTTTTTCGTTTTTTGGGTTTCTTTTTAGGCGGTTGCAGAGATCCTTCTACTTCTGATCCATCAGAATCAACACAGTGCGAATTAGAGTTTTTAATAATTGATTCTGAAGATGGACTAGGCGCAGGAGTAGGTTGTTGTATAGGGGGAAGTGGTAGAGGAGGAAGGGGTGGTGGGGGAGCTTGAGGAGGAGCAGCCAAAGCTGGGGTTGGAAAAGAAAGAGGGTGATTTGACGGAACAGCAATATATGCAGGTGGACCTGAAAATTGGGGTAGTTGCATAGTTCCTTGAATAAATCGTATCACCTGAAATAAAAAACAAAAAAATATATTTTAGATCAAGAAATTAACAACCAACTGTCAAGATTATATTTATTATAATATCTCAGCTTGGGTAACTTATAAAATAGTTAAATGTTTGAAATAATAAGAGGATTTTTTTAAATTTAACAATTTAAAAGTGCAAATTATATGACATATTTAATTAAATTCATATGAAATATTGAAAGAAATTTTACCATAGGGATTTTAAATCAGCCACCCCTAAATACAATTACATTGTCGCCTACTTTCGCTCTCGGATTATAAAAGTAGAGATATAACAATTAGCTAACTTAAAAAATATATCATTTTGAATTTTACTGATTCTGAATAAGAAAATAACCTTTAATCTAAAAAATAGTTGTCATGTATGAAAACAAAAGTTGAATATTACGTATATTATAGATAGTAATAATCAAGGCTTTTAGGTTTCTTCTAAAGATATTTTAATGAGATAATACATTAGTTAATATTGATAAGATAAGAGTATTATTTGAATTTTATACAATATTTGAATTTACTAGAGATTTTCAACGCCTGTTTAAATGCAGTCATTATTTATTTTTCGATATTTATTTTTGAAAAAATATATTAATCGCAATATTTTTTTTTCAAATAGATATTCTTATTTTAAAAATTTGTTTTTAATTTTTTGAAGCGGGAAGTTTCATTATCTTTCCTTATTTTATATATTTTTAAGGATTTAAATAATTAAGGATTATAAATAAAAAAAATATAAATTTATTTATTTTCTAAACACAAAAAGATAAGAATTTACTAATATTTTTAATAAAATTTTAATTTTTACCTGTTGAGGCCTTCCACCTTGAATTAAGGGAGATCCACTTATTATTATTGGCTGAGTTGCAGATGCTGTTTGTTGTGTACCCGGTGAAGGATGAAGAGTTTTTGGAGGAACAACTGTATTGATTCCAGAAGCTGATGTAGTAGAAGGAAGAGATTGTTGAGCGGAAACCTGTGAAAATTAAATATTTACAAATGATTCTTGATTATTATAAGGTATATAATATAATGACCTAATTAAACTAATCCCAAGCAGGGGCATAGCCACGGGGGGGGGGGGGTCATGGGATGATTATCGGCAACGACAAACCGTTTCTTATGGCAAACTAACAGTAATTAAATATATTTCATATGTTTAATCAAGAATTATGTTCTTTTTTAATTTCTTGAAGACCTATTTGTTTTAATAAAAAAAAATTCCCACTAAATATTTTCCTTTGTGGATTGACCTTTGTGAGTGAGCACTTATAAACATTTTAAATTTTTTTATTGCATATCGATTTAATTATTAATAAATTTTAGATAGTGAGCTTATTTTATAAATGAATGCATAATCTTTTCATGCAAATAATTCAGAACTTAGAAAAAGTTAAATTATATTTATATTATATACCTGTGAAGGTGTAGCAGGAGTTGAAGGTCGTAATATTAACTGAACGCTCCCATTGTTGTTTTGCTGAAGAAGAACACCTCCGGGACCAAGGAGAAGAGCTCCAGTAGGGCCCCCACCATTATTAGCAGTGGGCATTGTTTGTGGAACTGTATTTCTTGGGATGGGAGGTGGGGGAGGTGGTGCCTTATTGCTGGGATTTTGACCACTAGAGGGTTTTGGTAGTATTTGAGGAGGTTGTTTTGCTTTAGTCATAAATCCTAAAAAATAATTGGAAAATTAAGTTTGAAGCTAAAAAATATTAATTTGAAAATTACTATTAATTTCTACCTGGGTGAATTATTTGAACAAGATGGTGTTGGTTAAGAACAGGTTGTGGCGTAGAAGGTCTTACAATCGGTGAAGCACTAGGAGAAGCAGCTGGTGTCAAAGAACCTGCACTTGGAGCCGGAGATCTAGCTTGAAGAGATCCCGTACTATAAGGAGAAGGAGCTGGCGAACTGCCTGTATCTAAAACAATTAACAAAGAGTTAAATGAATTTATTTTGCAATTATTTTTAATTTCATATTCATGAAATGATTAAGTAAAATCTTTATAAATAAAAATATTATTTATTTTTATGACAGCCAAAAAAATACGGCTTTAGGCAGTATCGATTCTCTGGTCCATCTTTAGAACGGTCTCCGCTCTTTCTTTTTTTTTTATAGATATTGCCATGGCGTTTGTTCTGACGAGATAAATTTAATAATCCCGCATAAAGATTTTCAAACATTTAACAACCCTTTGATGTCAAATTAAATTTAAATTGAACAAACGCATCCTTGTACATCGTTCTAACCTGTAGATGCTTGAACTCTTCCAGCCAGACTCAGTCTTTCAATCTTTGATCTTACAAGAGGTACTTTCAACTTCGAACTAACCCCTTTTCTTTTTCTTTTTACGTTGTAGGAGTTTATCTTGGCCTATAGGTGTTGCACCATCTTTCATCAATATTAATCCACCATCTTATTAATATGCTCTACGTGTTCCAAACCCTATCTCACTGCTAGAGAATTCCAGGAACTCAAACGCACTTACAGAACAGAAAACTGTCTACATCTACGACAGGGTCTCCGGGTCTTTTTGGGTTACCCCGAAATATTAATTCACCATCTTTCATCAATATTAATTACGTTAGTTGAGACAACATTGCTTGACGGGAAGTTTTAAATAATAAATATTTTTGATTGTTAATAAAATAAAATTTTATAAGGGGTTCACAGGTGTCGAAACTTTGGGATATATTGCTGCAAATGATTACCATAGTCTCAAAAAAAATATCTTACTTGGTCGTAAATAAGGCTGACCGGGAGACCCTTGAGGTCCAAAATGTCCTGAGCTGGGGGAAGGAGGAGCTGCTTGACCCGATGCGGGCGAAGGACTTGGAGTTGGGGGTCCAGCTGCAACCGCAGTCGCAGGAGAGGCTGGTGTAGTTGCTCCGGGCTGGTACATCTAAATCGAAATTAAGAAAATGTTTTTGGATATTTGACTTTGGAAAAAAATCATTCTTTAAGGGAGTTTGGGACAGCTGATCTATCTGGTTGATCTTCGAAAAAATCTTTTGTATTTCTGTAGAGTGACAACGTCTGTATAGTAAATTTTTTAATAAAAAAATTGTTAATAATGAGGTTAATTTCGAATAAAAATCTTTGTTTTGATAATATGAATAAAAAGAATATTGAGATAAATTTTTTCTCATTATAAAAACATTTATTTAACATAAAAACGATTTCAAGAAATAGAGTTGGAATTCTACACTAGTGCTTTTTTGGCTGGAAATAACTATTTTTACATTTATGAATAACTAATTAACTAGACTGTCAAATCTATTGAAAAATGTATCATTCGATTCATAAAAGTTGAATTATTGATCTGTATAAATTTGTTGAAAATGGTATAATTTGTATAGAAGTTATAGCCCTTTTAAAAGCTCGGTTCCATGTTAAAAGGTCAATTTTCAGTAATTTATTTCTCGGTAATGGGACAGACGATCAACTTCAAATTTCGGGAATAAATATTTAATACATCAATGATTCGATGGTAAAAATTTGAGAATTTTCTTATGAAAATGATAAACATTCCCGAACCCCTTTAATACAGGAGTCCCCAATCTTTTTGTATTTAAGAGCACTTTCTAGAATATTGTTAGGGCTGCGGGCATCATTTATTTTTTCAAGGTATTTATGGTTGGACATAGAGTTAAGATAACAAAAAGATGGCCAGCAAAAAAATAGTTATCACGAATCAACAAAATAAATGAATATATATATTTTTATACAGTAAGATCTGACATTATTTGTTAAAGTTTCTGAAAAATTGGGCTCCCTGAAATGTTTGATTTTTTTGTAAATGACGATGAAACAAAAAGTTAGCCACTTTTCTTAATCTAAATATAGTGTAAAAATCACTTTGTTTTTAATGACTTTGACAAAATCAATCATACAAATTTGTGTTTTCATTTTATCTCTAGCTGTTGTAATGAATATTTTTAAAGAATTAAAAAAAATTAACTTTCTCATTATTCTATTGATAGAAGAAATATTTTTTTAATATAAATAAATAATTATTTTCAAAGAAATACACTTATATTTCTCAAATAAATTACTATATAAATGTTAAGAAAATTTCAAAAAATGTTTACATATGCGTTTTATTAAAAACTTATTTTTTTTTGACCGGGGGTCGTTCAGCGGCGGGCACAAGTAAAACGGTCGCAGGGCGCTATGGTGTCCGCGGGCATAGGGTTGGGGACCCCTGCTTTTTAAATAAATACGAAAGATAATTTTTTTTTTAAATAATACATAATATCATGATAGATTTTATTTATGTTGGATTGTTAATAAAAATTAGGGGCTGTTTAAGTACGAGATAAACACGATTCCGTTGGATCTCATCCTCCCCTTTGTAAGAAAAAATTAACCCTGAGGCATAAACGGTCAGCATTTTTAAACAAAAATAAAAGTAAAGTATGCTTCTCAAAAAAATATAAAAATTAAGAAGAAATACCTTTGACTTTAATTATATACTTTTTATTTTAATGACTTGTATAAGAGGTGATTGGAGACATTCAAACCATGTTATAAACATGGTCTAAGTAAAAACTGGAACAAGTTTTTTTTTTACATGGAATGAAAAGAATAAATTTTGTATTGCAATCTCTAAGAATATAGTTTCATAATTTTGTTTGTTTGTTCTTTTCTAGTTTTCACTGACTTAAAATTAGGCCGAAAGCTATAATGTTTATACAATTTGGCCTCATGCCTGACACAAATCCTCATTAAAAGAATGAGGCTGATATATTCTCTGAATAAACTTTTTATTTTAATTTGTAATTTAAACAATATTATTTCTTTGTAGATTATTTACTCTACAACCAAATTTCAACGCTACCTAAAAGGTAGCCCATCTTAAGAATGTACGAATACGTAATTCACTGGTTAGCTGAAAGATGTACAGCACTTGCCGTCTTATCAGAAGAAATGCGTGTTGTGCGTAGGAAAGAGGTCAGGAACGCAATCAAAATAAGTTTTTTAAAAAGCATATGAAAGCCAAATTGGCTTGTTTTATCTAACTATTCATATACAATCGTCTTTTGACTGTTTGTCTAAGTATCAAGGAAAAACTATTGCACATAAATTACTGAAATTCGAAGTTAAGGCAAGTTGCGAAAGGGTCATCATCGAGTATATATATGGTACAGTCCTAAGACTGGTTTGACAAAACCACTTGTCTTCCCTAAACTCAATTACATGACTAATCTTTTATTTCTTTAAAAGTTCCATATTCCATGACTTTTAGTATTTGGGAAAGATATTCCAATGTTGGTCTTCCTATCACTTTTTTTTCCAATAAAATATTCCTTAGCAATCCTCTGTATCTTAAAGTGTGCTCTATCATTTGGGCTGTTCTCTTCTTCAGATTCTTCTACAGTGTTCAATTTTCTCTTTGTAATTCTAGCCATCCATTTAATCTTTAATATTCTTTTGTAGTACCACATTTTGAAGGTCCTCACTCTCCTTCCTCTCTGTCCATTCATGCAGGTTTCACATCCATATATCAGTAATCGATTTTCTAGGACTCAACATCCCTAAGCGCTTAAATTAGATACTAACTGAACGAACGCATTCGCCAACTCGTTTATTCCTATGACATCTAGAGACTGGAACTCTCTTCCCCCGACCGTCTTCCCAGCAACATATAAACTTCAATCTTTCAAGACACGTATCCACGAACACCTTTAACTCCGACCCAATCCCTATCTCTTCTTAATTCCAAGATACAAGGGTCCACCGCGGACTTCAGAGGTTGAACCTTTTCGTTGCAACTTTTTCTTGTATCAGTATCATTATGAAAAAAAAGCACAAACTATGGGTCGCGAGAAAATTTTTCGAGGTCACTAAATTCTCATTAAGAAAAAAAATCAACCAGAAAATGAAATAATATTATCAAAATTTACCTTTGTTTTTAAAAATATAATAATATTTTCTAAGGAAACAATTGTCTTTCTCTTGCTACGCAATGCATTTATCACAACGGGTGACAGACTGACAATTATAATGTTACATTTCAGATCAAAATTCTAAGTTAATATTAATTTAAAAAATTTTATGTAGAGGTTGCGACGAAATTTTACAAAAAATGAGGGCTCGCTTTGCGCAGCACTGCTCTATACACATTTCTTCAGCAGCATCTTTCTACTTTCTAAGCAGATTGATGAGAAGCAAAATAATTTTCCTTTTGAATTAAATTTCATTTTAGCTTAAGTAATTCTGGATTTAATTTATTTTTAGGTCCTTCCGTCCCTCGGGATTTTACTTCCCAAATAACGAAATTTATTATGTTCTTTTAAGTTCTCTGCAATTTATTTTATAGATTCCTGTTTCATTTGTTTTCCTTTGGACAAACTAAGATCTTAGTCTTGATTTTATTTATTTTCATTTTGATCCATCTACCAAAATTTGGTTCATTCTGCTCAGAGCATCCTCTAATTCGTTTTTATTTCTTACTAGAATAGCACTGCCAACAGCAAATATAGGCATGGCAATCTTTTGTTCCAAAAGATTTATGCTACAAATTATTTTTATAATTTCAGGGTTTAGAAGAAATCAAAGAAGAGGTTTATTTACTATTAAATAATCACCCTATCTAGCCGAACAAATCGGAAGCTTTGCTCAGCTTAGCAAGATAGTTTGAATTTGTTGATAATTTTTATTTTGAAATTTATTAATTTTTTGATAATTATAATTACAATTTTTATTTTAATATTAATAATAAATTGGCAGGAAGAGTGTAGAAATATCGGGTCTTAAAATTTAAACGGGAACCCTAAAAATCTCCCCGCAGTACAAAGGTGGTACCAAAGAGCTTTTTTGGAATAAAATTGTTAGATTTTCTATAGCATTGAATTCTCCGGGTCACACTTCGCATCTACAGAAACACTGTTCGGCGAAGTCTGTGAACTCTAATTAGTCCGGGAGCCCGGCCACATATTGCTACCTCATAAGGTATAAAAGGTTTGAAGGTAAATTTAATATGAAATAAAGTAGTTATGTTAAAAAAGTCATTTCTTACAAATGAGACCGGGGGCTTTTCCCCGTGGGGGGCGATCAAAAATTGAAAAAAAAGTCAAAATTTACCTCATAAGGTAGGTACATTAAAAATTTCGACTGGAATAAGTCCCCATTGTATTATATAAATAAATTCCGGCTCATAAGAAACGAAATTAGGGGGCTTTTTTGCTTTAAGAAGAGATTTAATTTTCAAAAATTAGTCGAAATTTACCTCATGAGGTACATGAAAATTTTTTTCATGGCTATTTACTTTACAATGCACAGTTACAAAAAACAATGCGTAAGAAACCAAATGTGGGGGCAAAAGTAGTTTAAGAAACCATTTTTCGAAAAGGGGACCAAAATTTACCTCATAAGGTAGATGAAAAATTTCGACTGGAATATGTCCCCATTGTATTATGTAAATAAATTCCGGCTCATAAGAAACGAAAATAGGGGGCTTTGTTGCTTTAAGAAGCGATTTAATTTTTAAAAATTAGTCGAAATTTACCTCATAAGGTACATGAAAATTTTCGACTGGAATAGCTTCGAAATTGTATTATATAAATAAATTCCGGCTCATAAGAAATGAAATTCGAAGGCTTTTTTTGAATATAACGCTCTCTTTATTTAGTTTAAATTAGAATCCTGATCTGCGGGATTTAGCTTTGTAGGTTGGTTTCATGAAGAGAAAGGCGTCATGAAGCTTATTTGGAGCCGGAAGTCAGTCAGTTAGTTAGTTTCTTATAGGTTAGAGTGAATAAAGTCAAATTTATAAAAAGTTCTGCGTTATATTTATAAAACTCGTCCAGACTACACAGCTCCTCTGAAATTCTGAAGACAACAATTCTTATTTTTCTTTTTATTTGTGCCGTATAAGTGAAGTTTTCCAGCTAAGTAAATCGAGATCTCTACAGGTACAACTTAATTTCAAACATTCAAACTTGACCCAATTCGGGTGTTTGCTATTTGATATTCCCAGTAACTTTACTAATCCAAGTACTTCTATCTCACCAGGGTGAAACATTTCAGAATGGACCAACCTGCCTCTCCATCGTACTCTCCACTTCACAATGAGGGTAATCTATTTTGTATTATTCATAATAATGATATTCCAATGAGCACAACAACAAAAAAAAAGAAATTCAACGACGAAACTTTCAAAAAAGCATTAAATGCAAAAAATCTAAGATCCACTCGAACCCCACCCACTCCCACCCACCACACCCCCCGAAACCCACCCAGCACCCCCACCCCCAACACTATTCCGCACCCTAACCCAATAACCCCCTCATCCCCACCCTTAAAACCCCTCCAGCACCCCAACCCCCGTTCCCAATCCCTGCCCCACTCCTACACCCGCACCCCGGACCCCACCCCGCGCCCTCTAACCCTGGGCACCACACCCCCGTCTAGCCCCCTGGACCCCACCCCGCACCACTCCCTGCCCCTCCACCCTACTCCGCCTTTCTCCTCACCCCACCCCCATTACACCCCCGCACCACCCTCCGCACCCAGTTTTTGCATTTCTAGCTAGTGACCCACAGATTATGTATATAAAATTTGGTTGAGTTTGGTCCAAGAGCAAGAATTTTCATTTTTTGACCCCCCCCATTTTGGGTGGTTAGTTTTTGCATTTTTAGCTCTCTAGAGGCCTACAGATTATGTATACAAAATTTGGTTGAGTTTGCTCCAAGGGCAAGAATTTATATATTTTTCTTCTCCCCCCCCCCCCCTTTTTGGGTGGTTTTTGGGGGGAATTTTTTTAAACAAAAGTTGTCAGAAATCACATCCCCTACAACTTTGCTCATTATAAAATTTCCCGTAGAGTTAATAGTTTAAGAGTTATTTGATAATTTTCATTCGTGCACCCCCCAAACCCCCTTTTGTGGTCAAAATATCAAAACGTTATATAGCTAAAAACGTAAGTTAGAAGACCTCTGATACAAATATGAAATTTCATAATAATCCCTTCAGCAGTTTTGACGTGAATCGTGAGCAACTTTTCGCGGAAACCACTGAAACAGACAGACAGACAGACAGGAATTTTGTTGAGGGTGATTTGGACCAATGTACAGACAAAACCTTAATTTTATATATATAGATAGTTGAAAATTTTCCCAACAATCTAGACAATAGTTTTTATGGATATCATAGTTTGTGCTATAAAAGCGTTACAGCGGTGCGTAGCCACTACAGAAATGGGAATTTCAATAATTCATCCTGAACTTGATCCACCAAGTGCCCAACATAAAAATAGCCTCCGATCCTCCAAAACTGTTGTTCCAATGCAAAAAAATCGATCGATATTACAAAAAGTGTGCATTTTCTGCAAAAAAACAATAATTAAAGTAAATTACCACCAAATGCCTTTCATTAAGTAAAAATATATTTTTCTATGTGGGTTTCACAAATAAAACAAATATATGTTTTGAGTTTCTATCTCGATATATATTTCGGGTTATGAGCCCATCATTTTCTTTTGTAACTCCAGCCCCACATTTTCTTTTGTAACTCCTGATGATGGGCTCATAACCCGAAATATATATCGAGATAAAAACTCAAAACATATATTTGTTTTATTTGTGAAATCCACCTAGAAAAATATATTTTTACTTATTATCTATTAAAATGTTTAACCTAGAACCGACACCAAATTTTTTAAAGATTTCATTAAGTGTTCAACTCAAATGTTTGAGCAATCAATAAGATTAGAATCTCACACACTTGGAAATCATGATATTTTATCGTCAATAGGTGATACAGAATTCACTGCGTGTGAAGTCCATTATCATGCTATTTGTCGAACAAGATTTTCCAAATCTGCATTTCTGAGTGAAAAAAAAAAATTCAGTAGACCCAGACTGTGAGAAATGGAATTATGTGAGGGGGATTCACAAAAAAACATTTGATATTTTAACATATTATTTAAATAAAAACGTCATCTTTGGAGAAGAGGTGTTACTCTTGAAGGACCTATACGAAAGATATTGCAACATCCTGGTGGAAAATGGATACGTAGGAGACAGTTCTGAATTTTTGCCCCATCACCTTAGTGCCAAAATAGACAAAAAGTTTGCTAATAACATAATCATTGAATCTTTTGAAGGTACCAGCATTATTTTTAAACCTGGAACAACTGAGCCAGGTAGATTTGTTAAAGAACACTTGAATACTGATGACAATTTGCTTCGAAATTCCGCATTTGTTCTTCGCAGCGCTATTAAATCGATGGGTTCAACGAAACCACATGGTGAATTTTCTGTGGATGAACTTTTAAATGATCCGGAAGAAGGAAATTTCCTTCGTCAGCTGAAGGTATTTTTTGACGCTCCTATTAATGGACCAAAATTTAATAACACAACAGAGAAACTTAGTCTAAAAGCGAGATCACTAGTTTCGGATCAAATATTTAACGTGACAAGAGGTCAATCAGTGCCATCTAAACAGATTGCATTAGGTCTAGCAATGAAGTCTATGACAGGAAGCAAACAAGTTTTGCAAATACTAAACAAACTGGGCCACTCCATCAACTACTGGAAAGTTGAAGAAATTAAGACAATGATAGCGGAAGAGATAACAGAAAAATCAAATGCCATACCAGATGGAATCTCTGTTCTGGGTAATTTAGCAACATTCACAGCTTTCGACAATTACAATGAGAATTGTGAAACTTTGTCAGGTTTTGGAACATTGCACGAAACTGTTGGCATATGTTTTCAGCAACACCAGGATTTTTCAAAAGAATTACAACAACCTTTAGAATCGATACATTTAAAAAAGAAAAGGAAATTCTCATATCAACCTATACATTTGGAACCCTATAAAAAAGGTTGAAATTTACTGATAATCAAATATGGAACACAACAACTTACGTTGAATCAGCGAGCATGCGTGAAGCTGAGCTTAGAGATATCCATTTGGTTTTTTCTCATTTTTTTGTTCAATGTAATATGCCAATGTGGGTTGTGTTTAACTCTAAAACTACAAAAGATGATTCTCATTTACAGAGATTGAGCTATTTAAAAAATTACGATGAGCATTCAACGAATCCTTCTATGATACTTGAGACTTTAAAAATGACAGATGCAATAGCTAAAGAATGTGCTCAACAATATGGGGTGGTAATGTATGATCTGGTAATAGCCAAGCCAGCTCTCCAAATGATCTCACAAGAATCACCAAGATTTGATCACATCTTTGTACATTTTGGTCCATTTCATTTATACCTGGCATATTTTTCAGCAATAGGAAAACTAATTACTGAATCTGGTTGTTTTTAATAATTTTAATAATGATTCTTTTGTAAAAAGGTGTTCAAAATATATCTTAATTTTTGAAATAAAACGTTTGTTTTGTTCGTTTTTTTCACTAAAAACCCTACTTTTTAATAAAACATATATACCTATTCGAAAAAACCCGTAAGTAAATTATATTTTTACTTTATCCAATGCAAAGCATGGGTAAAGTATTGCAATCGCTCTCGGGGCAAGCGTGGCTTCAAAGGGTCCTCAGGTAAAGACTACGGAACCCATGGACTCAAATAAAGTCACAAATTGTAGTATTCAATTAGGTTGAATTTTAGCACGTGACGGTTTTGCCAAAAATTACATGGGGTCTCGTCGAGAGGCCAAAAAGTGCGATTTTTTCATTTAGTGCGTGCGGATGTATGTATGTATGTATGTATGGATGGATGTATGTTATCGCTTTTTTGGCCCACGATTTTTTCCACACCTTTGCGCTGATTGAAATGAAATTGAAAACCTACCATTAGTTTAACAAAATGAAGCGCTGATTAGTTTTTGGTACATATCGGCCCACAAACATTAGTACTTTATTTCAGTACTTTTTTAGTTTTTCTAAATATCTTGAAAATGACTTAACCAATTTTGATGAAATTTAATATCCTAATTAAGTACCTTGGGGACCACAAAAAAGGTTAAATAAAGTTTTTAGTAAAATTATATTTTAAAGTACTTTACTCTAGAGTTAGATGGTACTTTTTTAATTTTTTAAATTCTTTAAAATTTATTCATTTGAAAGTTTTAATATAGCTCATTTAGCCTTGCTTAAGTAAGAATGGATAGGCTTCTCTCTGTGAAATGCTAAAAATTTGGGAGGAATTTTTATGAGTAACCATAGCAACTGCGTTGTTTTCTTATCCGTTACCTTTGCTGAAGACAGAGAAATCGATTTTAAACCAAAAATAGCGATTGATTCTCATCTAGTACTTGAGGAATAATCATTCTATATTGGATTTTTGACGTTTCGGTTTTTATTAGTAACCATTGCTGAAGACATAGAGAAATCGATTTTAAACCAAAAATAGCGATTGATTCTCATCTAGTACTTGAGGAATAATCATTCTATATTGGATTTTTGACGTTTCGGTTTTTATTAGTAACCATTGCTGAAGACATGGAGGAATCGACTTAAAATCAAAAATAGCGATTGATTCTCATCTAATACTTGAGAAATATCCATTCTATATTGGATTTTTGACGTTTCGGTTTTTATTAGTAACCATTGCTGAAGACATAGAGAAATCGACTTTAAACCAAAAATAGCGATTGATTCTCATCTAGTACTTGAGGAATAATCATTCTATATTGGATTTTTGACGTTTCGGTTTTTATTGGTAACCATTGCTGAAGACATAGAGGAATCGACTTAAAATCAAAAATAGCGATTGATTCTCATCTAGTACTTGAGGAATAATCATTCTATATTGGATTTTTGACATTTCGGTTTTTATTGGAAACCATTGCTGAAGACATGGAGGAATCGACTTAAAATCAAAAATAGCCATCGATTCTCATCTAATACTTGAGGAATAACCATTCTATATTGGATTTTTGGCGTTTCGGTTTTTATTGAAACTATTGCTGAAGACATAGAGAAATCGACTTTAAACCAAAAATAACGATTGATTCTCATCTAATACTTGAGGAATAACCATTCTATATTGGATTTTTGACATTTCGGTTTTTATTGGTAACCATTGCTGAAGACATGGAGGAATCGACTTAAAATAAAAAATAGACATCGATTCTCATCTAATACTTGAGGAATAACAATTCTACATTAGGCTTTTGACGTTTCGATTATTATTGGTAACCATTGCTGAAGACATGGAGGAATCGACATAAAATCAAAAATAACGATCGATTTTTATCTAATACTAGAGGAATAACCTTATTGCATTCCATTTTTGATGTTTTGACCATTAATGGCAACCTCTATTGAAAAAGTGGAAGAATCGACTTAAAATCAAAAAGACTAAATTCTTTTTTGGTAAACAACTCAATATGAACTACAAATTGCAAGTGATATCTGATTAATAATAAAGGAACAAACATATTAATATTTCAAATGAATTTGGATAAAGTTTAGCAACGATCCGTTGCAGTTTATTTAAAATTAAATCGCTTCTTAAAGAAACAAAGCCTCCGAATTTCGTTTCTTATGAGCCGGAATTTATTTATATAATACATATTTCAATCGAAATTATTTATGTACCTTATGTGGTAAATTATGGTCCCCTTTTCGAAAAATGGTTTCTTGAGCTATTTTTGCCCCCATATATGGTTTCTTACGCATTGTTTTTTGGAACTTGTGCATTGTAAAGTAAATAGCCATGAAAAAAAATTTCATGTACCTTATGAGGTAAATTTCGAGTAATTTTTGAAAATTAAATCTCTTAAAGCAAAAAAGCCCCCTAATTTCGTTTCTTATGAGCCGGAATTTATTTATATAATACAATGGGGACTTATTCCAGTCGAAATTTTTCATGTACCTTATGAGGTAAATTTTGACTTTTTTTTCAATTTTTGATCGCCCCCCACTGGCAAAAGCCCCCGGTCTCATTTGTAAGAAATGACTTTTTTAACATAACTACTTTATTTCATATTAAATTTACCTTGAAACCTTTTGTACCTTATGAGGTAGCAATATGTGGCCGGGCTCCCGGACTAAATAGAGGCGTTTTGTTTTCAATTACATCGGAACAAAAATCGGGGATTCTACGGTAACTGTAGCACAGCGACCTGACGATGGATTCTTCTAGTACTCACAAAAATGAGACGAAAATGAATAATACCATTTTTCGAGATTTCGCTTAGTTTTCGAGATATCGAGTTTAAAAAATACTGTTTTTTAATTTATTTTATTTTATTTTTGAATTGTTTTTTTATAGAAACCACGGAAACCGTAGTATCACGGGTTCCGTGTGGAGCCGCTATCTGACGACGGATTCTTTTAGAACTAGACAAAATAAGTCGGAAAGTAAAAATACAATTTTAAAATACAAATCGAACTGAAATTGAGTTTATGGACTGTGATGTCTCAAATTGTCTCAAGGGAGCGCCAATGAGCGTTGGCAAATTTCACTTTTAGAACTTTTCATAGGTTCGGTTCTATTCATCATCTCGGTTCATTTAGATAAAAAAATGGGTTCCCGAACAAGCTTTGAAAGGTTCGGTTAAGATATATTCACGATATACGAGCAGAACCGAGCCGAACTGAATATATCTTAACCGAACCGGTAACGACTTTTTCGAATTTTTTTGGGCATTTACTAATTATTTTTTAATTAATATTTATTTTCTAAAAGAATCCGTCGTCAGTAGCGGCGCCACAAGGAACCCGTTTCCGTGGTTTCTATAAAAAACCATTGAAAAATAAAAGAAAAGAAATAAAAAAAAAACAGTATATTTTAAACTTGATATCTCGAAAACTAAGCGAAATCTTGAAAAATGGTATTCTTCATCTTCGTCTCATTTTGGTGAGTACTATAAGAATCCATCGTCAGATCGTCGCCAGAGTTAACATAGAATTACCCAAAAATCAGATAATAAATAGTTTCATGGAAATTCAATCAGTTTAAAAATATTGATTAATATAATAAAAATCCTAGATAAGAAATTCTAAAACTTCCAGCCCTCTTTGTCAACAATAATAAAAAAAAATCAGAAAACACTACCTCACTAAACATGCTTACATAATGCTTCAACAGCCCCTCATTTAAATAACAAATTGTTCAATTTTAAGCTGATAATAAAGATTAATCGAAAAGTTACAACTCACAATCAATTTATTGCTGAAGAATATTAATGAACTAATTTTATTGAAAGAGACAATAAAAGAGTGTATCTTCTGCTGGAATTATAAATTTTATTTATTTATAACGAGACTATAGTTTCGAGGGCTATAGTCTCGTTATAAATAAATAAAATTTATAATTCCAGCAGAAGACACACTCTTTTATTGTCTCCTTCAATATATAAAAATTCTGCTACTCTCGGAAAAAAAATTTCAATTTAAGAACTAATTTTAATTAACAAACTACGAACTTAAGGAAATAGAAATAAAAATGTAAACAAACATATACCGATGGCCCCATAAGACCAGGCGCGTAAATAAACCCATGTTGGCTCTGAGCTCCTGGTTGAAAAGAGGCGAGCACAAGATGAGTTCCGGCGGCATTTTGAGCCACCGATGGTGGGAGTGTAAAAGCAACCGTTGGTGCCTGGCCAGAAGAATTCGACTGCAGATGCCGAAGTTGTTGAAGCTAAATAAAAAAATATTATACATATTATTAATATTAAACATGTATTTTATCTAATAAAATAAAATTATTATTAGGGATTTAAGAATGCTTCGACTGCAAAGATCATTAGCGCCTCAATAAAATAAAAATAAAACCAAATAAGATTATAACTTAAAAAAGAAATTATATTTAAAAAAAAACTAAAAAACATGCTTCTAAAAAGTACAAAATAATGTAATACTTAATCAAAAAATGTGGGGCGCAGAAACTTTTAATTAATTTCGACAAAGTGCCCCAATGAAGTATAAGTAAATAATTTTTTTTTTGAAATTTAAAGGATATTAGTAAATTAACAATCACATTTATTTCCCTAGTGATTTACCTGCTGCGGTGTTAATATAATGGATCCAGGCGTTGGCGCCGTTGGGTGGCGTCCCCCCCCTGGGCCCGCCAGCAAACTTTGCTGTACCGAGTCCACGGTGCTCTAGAAATAAAAAAACATTATTAAAAGGTGGTTTTGCCAAGAATATTTATTTCATTTACAAGGAATAAATGAGAGAGTATTTTGTAATTAAAAAGTTTAATAAATATATTTCTAGAAAGATTTCTGCTTAAACCACATAGATTGCACATATTTAATGAGAAAATCTCATCAGAATGTATGACGTTTCGACACCTTGCTCTGAAGTCATTTTCAAGTGCTGTTTGTAAGTCTATATGATAGACTAGGTTTTGGAACGACAGGCTTTCTGATTAGATTTTTCCACTAAAAATGTGCAATCTGAGTGGTTTCAGCAGAAACTTCTCATCAACACAACCACTAAAGCTTCTAATCTGCAAATATGTATATTAGGGTGGAGTAAAAAAACTAAAATCAAAAATTTGAAACGGGCGTATGCGGAAAAGTTGCCTAATACAAAGTCTATTTATAATAGAAAATCTCAGGTAAATCAAATTATATCTTAAGGTACCCCTTCAAGTGTGTATTGGGCCGGCTCGTCGTGTATGCACTTTTGACGCTGACTGATGATTTCGCTCTGAAAACCACCGAAAAAATGCACATTGCACAAGCTGGAAATAATTTTAATCGACGTTAAGCATTCCAAATAAGAGTTATATGAGTTTTCGACGGTTTCTGGCTGGTGCTAAATTTTTGAGGGACTAAAAACTACGAAAATTGTGGACATTTTTCATATTTTGCTTATAACCCGAAAATCATGCGTCCTGCAGAAAATTTTACTCCTATCAAAATGAAAGAGCATAGCATTACGCTTCGAATAATCTACTTATAAGTGCAGCAATGTGGTTGAAAAAATTGCAGTTTTTCATTCATATAATGAAAACCACTCATCCTAGAAACTTGATTCTTGTCTCATTTTCAAGGAAATTTCGTTGGCTTGAAGTTTTACTAGAGCCACTTTTTTGTTAAAACTTTTAGATTTGAAGATATGCAGAATTTTCCAAGACAGGACATGATCCGAACTTATTGCGACACGGGTTACCGTTGTCCAATTAAGATGAAACTTTGCCAATCTCATTTTTTAGCCAATTGGCAACTATTATGGGGATCAGTACCAAAATCCGAAAAGTGGTTTCTTGTGATTACATAATGAGAATAATTCACTTTTACGCAAAGTTGGTAAAACTTGTCTATCTTTGACGATCGATTGTGATTTCAGAGGTTATTCAACGGGAAATTCTATGCTTTTTCATTTTGGTAAGAGAAAAATTTTCCGTAGGACCCATGGTTTTCGAGTTATAAGCAAAAAACTGAAAAAAGTCCCAAATTTTCGTGGCAAAGGGGCACATTAAGAATGCATCGTAGGAAGTTCAAATTTTACACACATGATTACACTTATATAATAGGTGGCAATTTTTCCGCATACAGCCTAATAAATTGATCAAAAAAATTTTATGGGGGCTTTTTCGCTCCACCCTAATGTATATATCTATAAAAAATTAGTTATATTTAGATATATATTATTCGTTTGAGACTATAGTTTCTAAGGCTTTATGCAACTGAGAAAATTCTATCTACACTATGGAGTTAATTTAATTAAAATATCTGATTTGAAGATGAAGTTCACTTCTCTAATCGAATTATGAAATTGCAATTAAATGTTTAACTTAAAAACTGCTATTCTATTTTGGTGTGAATCATCTTTAGTAGATTTACGTTTAGAAAATAAAGGTAAATAAACTATAGTCTCAAATTAAAAAAAATATATCTGTTAATATAAAATAATTTTATATATATAATTATTTATGACAAGCAGAAGATGCACTATTTGATTATAAGTGACAGATAGATAAAGACATATGACAGAAATATACAAATAAATACTCACTGATTATAAACAGGAGATCAAAATCTTCTCATTGAAGAGAAAACTATAATAAAAATACTGAATTAAAATCAAATAAATAATAAAAAATATAAATCATTACTTACTTGGAATATTTAATAAAAAAAGATAAAAACGGCAGTGCTTTTTGCATCTGCCAGACGAGCCATCAGAGATGATAGCTCACGACTTTGCCAAAGACCAAAACATTGTGGATGAATAGAATAACAAAGAATGTTTATCCCATCTTGTCACGTTGAATTGACTTAATTCATAATTGGTTTAAGGTTACTTCAGGTGTTTCTGAAAGAGAAACATCCATGTTAGAAATGAAAGTGAAAGGAACAAAGTTTATTCAAGTTTAGATGAAGAGCTTAAAGAAAGCGCGGTAAATGAATAAACTTTAACTAAAATTGTGGGCAAATTTTATAAAAGAAAAGATTCTTTTATTAATAAAATTTATGATTTAATACTGGTTTAATAAGCTCACCTTTTGATTATTGGCATTGAAGAATTCTAACCCCAAAAATCCTTCGGAAATCGAGTTAATAGATTAAAAAATTTCATATAAATAATAAGTAATTTAAAAAAATAGATTTAATTATAAAAATTAAAACCGTAAATTCACTTTTAAAATATAAGCACAATATATAAAAATAGTGATAGTCTTGCAAACATACAAAGATTCGCACATTTTTAACAAAAATGAAGTTTTAATGAATTTAAAAATTAAATATAAATAATTATTAACACTAAAATGTGATTTAAAATACAGTCATTACTTGAGCATAGCTATTTTTATTTAAAATAATTTGATTACAAATAATTCGATGATAATAGAACCCAAATAGTTGAGCTACCATTTTTAATGTCACAACTCACAAAGATTAATAAACATTACAGTCAAAATATCACTAATCAATTTATTATAGATAAATATTTGGATTATTATCGTTTTATCTTTTTTTATTTCTAAAAACATTTTAAATATAAAAAGTTTAAAAAATGAATAAAAGTTTAAATTGATTATATTGATTATTTTTAATAATAAAAATATAATAAAAATTGTTTGACTTTTGGCCAACCTGATTAACCCTTTAATATTTACTATTATAGTAGGATATTTATTTATTTATTTGTTTATTTATTTTGAATTATAGTAATAAATAAATAATTTTAAATCTATTTTTCTATTAAATAATTATTCAACTCATCGAAAGATTAATCGAATCACAATGGATTATTTGTAATTTTATTTTAATAGTAAATATTTATTCAACATATGATAAATTTTTAAAGAAAATACTATTATATGTTTAAAATATGTGGATTCGATATATACAATCAGTGTATAAATTTGGATATATTTTACTATTCATGGTCTTTAATTTAATTTGCAATAATATATAGTTCATGTTCCTATTGAAGCTTTTATTATGCCATTGACAGTGTGGTTAAGTCAAACTGCTAATATTGTTATTACAGGGGAAATAGATAAATTGTAAATTTTAGTGACTGGGGAAAGGAATCTAATTGTAATTGTAGATCTAGCATCGTGGAAATTCGGCGCGCGTCGGATGGCATCGCTCCCAAAAGCAGCCATTGGCTGGTTGTTCTAGGGGAGGTTCCCTATTGGCCGCCTTCTGTGGGGTCCTCAATACCCCACTATCTACATTCAGTTATAATATTTACTTTGAAGGGGAAAAAATCTCATAGATTAAGCGATAATAATATTATTAATTTCCAAAGAATAAAAAAAAATCCATTTCTTTCCAAGACAAATTCTATTATTCTAAAATGGAAAAAAAAAAAACATGCTTCTAATACCTAGTTTTTTAAACAAAAACAATTATGAATTTCAATTTCTAATTAAATAAAAATAAAAAATAAAATTATAATTTTCTAAGTTTTCGGACCATATTTAAATTTTTTTAGACAAAAAAATAAATGAAATATTTTTTTTCTTTTTAATTTAAAAAAAAAAAATAATAAAATTACTTAATTATCAATTTAAAATAAAATAATATAATCAGTATATTGATCTTCATCACTAGAAGCCCTGAACAAATATTTGTATGTGACATGATGGCAACGCATTATATTGATTTAATTTAAATTGATTTTAAAATGATCAGAAAATATTTTTTTTTCATTGAATTAAAAATTTAAATAATTAACTTTTTTAATTAGATAATATGAATCCAAATATTAGTATTAAATATAGTGATGATGGTTGATCAATTAAAACCCAAACTGTTCAAAATTGATTAAAGTGGAAAAAAAGAGTTTGATTTTAATATCTTTCATTCATTCAGAAAATAAAATACGATTTCCCCTGAAGGGAGGATAACTAAAATTAACATGGAATTAAATTAGAGAACCTTTTGAATGTGCGAGTGAGAGGGAGCTATTGGATTTAGGTGAAGTGAGGCAGGGGAATGTGGATGGGAAGTTCTGCTTGCTGGTGGGGAATAGAGCAGTTGGAGGGGACGAGACTGCCAAGACACATAAAATGCTCAGAAATATTTAGTATGTGTATCTGGTAACGTGTTTTCAGAGTGCTATTCCTTATTTTGTGAGGCCATCTAATGGCAGTTAGTGATTGATCTAGGCTATGTTGATCGAGCTCATTGTGTAGGTAGCCAGTTTTTGCAATAGTTTTGATTTAGCTGCCCAGGGGGGGACCCGAATGCATGCTGCGGGACGGGACATGCATGGGGGCGCAACCAGACTCGGCCAGACGCTCTTTCCAACGCCAAATTTCATCAACAAAATAACAAGAATGAAATAAACTCACCTATCATGTAGCATAGCGTGTCGTCGTGCTGCGGGGGCCCCACGGCTAGGAGCACGGCTCGCTCGCTTCCTATTGGCCAGCGATTCTGACGTCATCAGCTCCTCCCCACTACTATGCCCCACCACAACCGCAATTTCATTACTCCATACGCCCTTTTTTTATTTTTTATTTTTTTTTCTTCCTTATATCCTCGAGCAAGTACTTTCAGAATTCACTATAACCATTAAATTCGGAAATATATTTGGAATTTAATCAATATTTATTTCTCTCTATCAAGTTTTTATATAAAAAAAATTCAATACAAGTTTAGTGTAAAAGTTTTATTAAAAAAAAAATCAAATAAACTAGTTTAAATGTGAAAATTTATTAAATATACTGGTCGTAATAGTATTATTTAATTATTTTGATTATTTATGTCCATCGATTAAATTAATAAGTTGTTGTAGAGAAATAAGGACAATAGCTTATGCAAATATTATTTATTTTATGCCAACGTTTCGTCAACTTTGTTGACTCTTCTTCAGGGCTCAAACAAATTAACTTCTTTGCATATTTGTCATTTTATTTATTCATTCAACAGATCTGTTCGATGACTGGCCTATATGTGTTTGCTAAGAATGAATATTAATAAAATGACAAATATGCAAAGAAGTTAATTTGTTTGAGCCCTGAAGAAGTCAACAAAGTTGACGAAACGTTGGCATAAAATAAATAATATTTGCATAAGCTATTGTCCTTATTTCCCTACAACAACTTATTATAGTATTATTTAATATAAAAAATACATTTGAATGATCATATTTCACAAAATTGTTTTTATTTGTCGCATATGGACCAAATTCGATCCATTTTTTCACAAGTGATTTTAAAAATATAACAAGTAGAAAAACTATTTAATAAAGTTTCAGTTTTATCGATCTCGTAAACGTCATTTTAAAATTAAATTAAATTTTAAAAATACAAACTTATTATATTTAAAGAGCTCTTTACTATGATAACCCTCTGAATAAAGAAAACTATTTTCATTTCCAAAATAATCATTTTCAATATCTACGATTTTTTAATTAGGGGAAAATTAAAATATATAGGTAACTTTTGTAAATCTTAAGGCTATATCTTCTAAGCCACGAGGTACAATGACGTGACAGAGGAATATTCAGATTTTTTTAATAATGTTTATTCGATAAAGACGCAACTCCTATAGGTATTAGGTTTCGATTGACCTTTGCAAATGAAAAGAGAAATAAATTATTGAGATTGGATTCAACTCAAAGTATTTATGAAAGTGAGTCTTGAACAATTGAAAGTTGTCGCTCGCGAGAAAGACGGTGGCGGGAAACGAGTTCCGGTCACTAGAAGTTATAGGGATAAACGAATTGACTAGTGCTTTAATTTGATTCTCATCCATTTTGATAGCGAAGAGGATGTGAGCGCTGGAAAATCACTTTTCTTACATCAGCTAAGGCTTGAGGGAAAATTATCAAAGCGCACAGCGTTCGAGCATTAGCATTAGCTTGGATGTAAACGATGTAAGCTATTTTGGTACACGAACCATTTTGAGCCAATTTCGACCCCTTGCAGCCATTTGAGATACAGGGCTGAAATTATACAGATGTAATTATGTAATCCATCTTGAGGAGAGTACCAAATTTAAATAATATAGCTTAAATAGATTCTGAGATATGGACCTGAGAAAATAGCTAATTTTGACACTTACTGACAGGTCATCAAAACCTATAGGGTACTTCCAATCATTCCAGCATCATGAAATTTCGCCTGCTAGTAGAGTTTGCGACACAAACAAAGGAAAAATTCCAAAAATCCAAACTCTATCTTTCAACCCCTTCAAAATGGGGGAGGGTCAAAAATGAAAATTCTAGCCCGTTGGACCAAACTCAACCAAATTTTGTATACATATTCTGTGGGCCCCCTGAAGGCTAGAAATGTAAAAAATAACCACTCAAATGGGGGGGGGGAGGTCAAAAATGAAAATTCTAGCCCGTTGGACTAAACTCAACCAAATTTTGAATTCATATTCTGTGGGCCCCCAGAAGGCTAGAAATGCAAAAACTAACCACCCAAAATGGTGGAAGGGGGGGGGCAAAAATAAAAATTCTAGCCCTTTGGACCAACGGGCTTCCTCATAGCTTACAAAAAGAAGAGAAATCTCAACCAAAACTTTCTGTGAAAAACAGGCCAAGTTCGAAAAAGTAGTGAAATCTATTGTGTGGCCGAGTTAAATTCGCCAAGAATAATTAAGATGAGAAAATAGTAGATCTCTCAACTTAAATATTTTTGGGGAATTTAACTTGGCTACACACTAGATTTCACTTCTTTCGAACTTGGCCTGTTTTTTCACAGAATGTTTTGGTTGAGATTTTCTAACTCGGTGGTCCATGCTGGTAGTATATGTAGAAAACAAGCGTATTGCCATCTCTCTTTCTCAAGATATCACACACCATCATTCCAAGAGGAACTTCTTTTTAAATAAATTCTTAATAGAAAAAATAATTTTTAAATAGATTTGATAATTAAGTTGATGAACTAAAAATTTTTGGGCTTATAAATATAGCTGCATTATAGGGTATGACCTTTCTTAGAATATTTTCTATGTAGGAAAATTTTCAGCAATGCATATGTTTATTCAAATCCAGTCACTACTTAATGCCCATGTAACTTCCTACACTAAATTCGTCCCTATCTCTATATGACTCATATTTTCCCAGCCTCCAAGCAATAATTCGTAGGAGATTTGGCCTTATCTAGCTAGCTAACTCACGTGATTTTTTGATTTTTTTGGCCCTCAGTAAAATCGTCTCCACCCCTTTCCCTTTTTAAGAGTCGGTTGAAAAGTAAAACGCGAGCCTATTACTGTCTGATCGTCTACCAGAGTATTGTATCTCTTAAAGTAAATTGGATAAAAAATTGAAATTTAGAAATTATATATAATCATTTTCCCGAAAATCAAAAATCGCATTACAATTTTAATCCTATTTTGGGAAGGGTCGTATTTTATGTTTCAAGAATAAAATCTTTTTTTTTTTGTATCATATTATTATCTTTCAGTGTTTAGTTAAATTAAAATTATATTATATATAATTAAAATCCACAAATTTAGCCGCCTCCGTGGTCTAATGGTCAGAGTAACTGACTGGCAACCCGGAGGTCCCGGGTTCGATTCCCGGCTATGCTCAGAAATTTTTCTGTAATTATAGGGTCTGGAACGGGGTTCACTCAGCCTAGTGAGGATAAATGAGTAGCTGCTTGATTGAGAAGTAGCAAATCTCGGTTAAGAAAACTGAAACGAAGGTTGTAGATGTGCGTTGAGCTAACCACTTGACCCCTCGGTACTGTTTCCAATTAGGACAGCAACCAATTCAGTAGGCCAAGACCCATGAAGGGTTGTCGAGCCAGAGATTTTTTTTTTTTTATTTTAATTCCACAAATTCACTCCTTCCCTCCTTAACGACAAATAACGAATTTAATATCTCAAGTATTTTGAGAGTTATAAGGGAGGGAATACTCGGTAGTAGGCTCGACTCGCACTTGGCTGACTTATTTTATAAATCTACAATTGCGTTTGCTGTAACGAAATTAATTATTATTATCATTTTCGTCCATAATTTGTATTAATTTGAAAGTTTATAATAGGAAAATAAGGACAAGTTTTTATGTATGACTTTTTTATTTATCAACTAACGTTTAGTCGACTTTGCCGACTTCTTTAGGGCTTCAAATAGTCATGCCACACATTCGTGAAGAAGTCGGCAAAGTCGACGAAAAGTTGGCTGATAAATAAAAAATTCACACATAAAAACTTTTTTTTTATGAAAATGATGAGAGAAGGAGTTACACCAAAAAGGTGCAACCCCTAAAGGCCTGGGTTGGCCCCTCCATCGTGAAAAGAAGAAGAAAATAATTTTATGGGCTGGGCGGGGGTCGAAGGTATCTGTGGATACGGGTCTTAAATAGCTGAAGGTTATAAGTCGCGGGAAAGATGGTGGCTGGGAGCGAGTTCCAGTGTCTGGAGGTCATAGGGATAAAAGAGTTGGCGAAAGCGCTTGTTCGACTTTTATCCAATTTGACAGCGAAGGGGTGCTGAGCGTTCGAAAACCGCGTGTTTCTAGTAAAGAGGGCTTTAGGTGGGATAATTGATTTCAGCTCGACTGAACAGACACCGTGATAGTATCTGTAGTACAGGGAAAGGGCAGAAACGGTTCTTCGGTGAGCCAGGGAGTCGAGTGAGTTGGTTAGAGTGTCTCCTATTAGTTTAATTGCTTGCTTCTGAATCGCATCCAGTGTAGCAAGAGAATGCTTGGAGGCACCCCTCCAGAGATGAGAGTCATATTCGAGACAGGGACGAATTTGAGCCTTATACAGTATAAGAAGTTGACTGGGAGTATAACAGCGTCTAGACCTAAATAGGAGACCAAGCTTGCGCGCTGCAGCTTTAGCAGTGGTTGAGATATGGTCATTCCATGAAAGGTCAGACCCTAGAGATACGCCTACCATTGAAATTTTATCCCTGAATTCTAGTGATTTTGAGTCGAATATGATATGTTTGGGAGGTTTCTGTCGACGCGCCTAGAAATAAGGCAACACTGAGTTTTCACTGTATTGAAGTTAACTAAGTTTTGGGATTCCCAGTTTTTAAGTTTGCATAAATCTAAATTAATTGTCCTTATTTTCCTATTATAAACTTTCAAATTAACGAAATAAAGTTACTTATCGCAATTAAAGTTTCATTTGAGAGAAACAAACACAAATCACTCCTTTGTGATCAAATTAGCTACAAATAGTTCAAATAGATACACCAATTCGTTTAACCCTACAACTTCTAGATTGGAACTCCCTTCCCTCGACCTAGTTTAATTCTTCAACACCCGCTTACATTACCAATACTATTAGTACTTTAGACTCGGACCCAACCTGCGATTTTCGCCAGTTTTTTTTCTATGATGCGAGACTCAATTGTGTGATTTATATGTGTTGCATCATCTTCCAACTAAATCAATAATTCTTATGTATGGGAGGATGGGAGGTATGGTAATAGGATTTTCATAATGATTTTATAATTTGAGTAAATTAAAAATTGATAATAGCTTATTATTTATTACATGTTTTAATTGTATTGCTTTGAAATAATTAAGCAATCAATGTATATGTATATAAGTAAAATTAATTTTTAACAAATGATAGAATGATTTAAAATTATCTATTTACAAAAACAAAAGGAGATTTATAATGACAATAAATATTATTAATAATAATTAAAATATATATTTTTTAAAATGTCTTTGTCTTTTTCAAATAAATTATGATGGAATATCACAGATTTTTTTTCTTGAATAAATTCACATATTTTAATTTGATATTTCATCATTCATTTAAGATTTTCATGATGAATTAATTGTATTAGCATTTTGAACAATTTAATATATTTAATTTTTTATAAAAATATAA
This sequence comes from Forficula auricularia, assembly GCA_024734495.1. Taxonomy (NCBI): domain Eukaryota; kingdom Metazoa; phylum Arthropoda; class Insecta; order Dermaptera; family Forficulidae; genus Forficula; species Forficula auricularia. The sequence continues at coordinate 2,890,168 of JALMQS010000841.1, read as the reverse complement.
TGGTAAAATTATTTTTCGTTTATTTTTTCACGGGCAGTGAGAAATTAGTTAAGCTAACACAGCCAAAATTTACTGATGCTCTTTTAAAATTATAGTATTAGTCACTAAATGGATTGATTATTAATATTATATTTTTTTTTGTTGGTTACAATATTTCCTTATTTTTGGATTAAACCTCTGGGCCTGAATTTGGTGCTTCTTGATGGAAGCTAGAGATTAATTATGTTCAGTTTTTTCACAAATCCTCAATAAATTAATAAGTAAAGGGAGTGTAGTTTCACAATGAATGAAATAAAACTCAAAGAGGTTTATACAGACTCAATATATTTCGGGTTATTAGTCCATCTTCAAAGTTTTTAATCTGTAAACTCCTGAAGATGGACTAATAACCCGAAATATATTTTTCAAAGTTTTTAATCTGTAAACTCCTGAAGATGGACTAATAACCCGAAATATATTGAGTCTGTATAAACCTCTTTGAGATTTATTTCATTCATTGTGAAACTACACTCCCTTTACTTTATTAATTAATATCATGTTTCACCTAAAACCCACACAACTTTCCCTAAGTAAAAAAAAATCCTCAATAATTTAGCCAGTTCCAGAGGCTGGGGAGAAACTGATGTAGCCCTGAGGCCCGGCAACTGAATCCTGTGGCGTTAGTCAAATACTTTTATACTTAGTATTTTTAATTTTTAGTAAACATTAAATATCATTGTTAAAATATATTTTAACAAATATTTAATAAGGGAGAGGGGCGATAAGATTCAACCCCAGGGCTAAGGTATGTTCTCGCAAGTCATAAGTCATGAAAATAGTGGAGAAAATTTGAATTATCAAGAATAAAATTTCATTTAATGTATTAATTGCAAAAGGAATTCAATTCACTTTATATTTTATTTTAACTATTTAATTTTTCTTCATGAACATGGTGAAGAAAATTCGAATTATCAAGAATAAAATTTCATTCAATGTATTAATTGCAAATGGAATTGAATCCACTTGGTATTTTGTTTTTAACTCCATTATTGATAAATTGATACCTGACCTTATAACATTTTTCTCTTAGTTTTCTATATACATATCCATTTATTAATACTTTCAAATAAAAATAAAGGTCAATGACAAATTATATCAATTAATCAACTTAATGTTTAAGTATAAAATCCTTTCTGAATTGAATTCCTTTTTGAATTTATTTAATAATGAAAATAATAAATAAATTAGTGCCCGGTAAACTTCTGTAATGTTTAAGTATAAAATCCTTTCTGAATTTATTTAATAATGAAAATAATATATAAATTAGTGCCCGATAAACTTCAAAAGGAGTAAATTTTGACCAACCTATATAAAGAGATATCGTCACATTAAACGAATTCACTGACAATTATATAAAATTGAAAGTTGTTTCTAATTAAATTAGATCAGTATTTAAAAATAATAATAATAAATAATATTGAGGTTTTATTGTATATAAGATACAATTTAAAAAAAAATAATAAAAAGAAAGAACACATTAAAATTGTTGTATATATATCTAGAAAACAAAATTTTTATAAATGAATATAGTAATAAATTTCATTATTTAATATTATGTCAATTCATTATAAATTTAATTAACTCAATGAACAACAAAAAGTTAATTTCGAGTGTAGGGTAGTTGCCTACTCATAGTGCACCCTGTTTTCTAATCAGTTATTATCGGTGCATTAAGTAGGGCAAATAATACAAAATGGATAGAGCCAGCAGAACTGCCGTGTGTAATTAATAAAAATATTAAATTATTGTTATCAAAATAAAACAGAGTATTTTTTTTATACATCTTATTTTTGTGTTAAGAGATATATTGTCTGAAATTACACAACATTTGAAAATTGTCAAAAAGCATCAAACAGCATAAACACAAACAAAAATTATTATCAAGGACCAAAAACTTTAAAAACATATTTGACTTGATGCAATCGCATTGCACCTGGCATAATGAGCATCGAGGGGTGAACCGCGACCTAATATCGTGTACACTTACTTCCACTTTCATTGCAAAGTAGAAGACAATAGATGAAGGGGCATTATCTAATGAAGTCCAAAATAATTCCATATAATTCCAAAGACGGTGTACACCTAATTCCAATCGCGGTTCACCCTTCGATAAGCATGCATACTTTGTAAAATGTCTAGTGCGGATGCTCAGTTCGTCCGAATACGCTATTAAGATTCCTCGAAGTTTCATTATTAAGATTCCTCGTGTTGAATTTTTACATTTTATTTTTTATAATAAAAAGCTTATTAAGCAGAAAAAACAGTCAAAATTATTTCATTAGTAGTTTTGTATAATATTTATTTGATTTTTTTTTAAATAGAAATATCTTAGCTCTTAATAATTAATCATTTTATACAATATTTTAGAATTTACTAATTTTTCTCAATTAGGTACATATTTTGTTTATTTAAGGCCCCTATTAAGAGGAATTGCACACTAAACCCGGCATCGCAGAGATTAAAATTTATTTTAAATGAAATCATTCTCAATAAAATAATTTTAATAAAACCTTGTTAATTAGAATTTCTAGAATATCTGAGGAAATCTTTGATCTTAGAATTTCTCAAAATTCAATGTCATTTGAAATTTGAATATGAATACACAAAGGCTCAAATAATAACTAAATGACTCATGAGGAATTTAATTATAGGAACATTTAGAAAAATATATTAAAAAAGATTTTTTAATTAATTTCAAGAGAAAAAAATGATAATTTTTCCTAGTCAGTTATTTCGTTCTTTTATTAATTTTAAAATAATTAATTAATAGGAACTTTAAATTAAGTTTTTTAGATTGGATGAGGAAATTACCTATCATTCACTGTAGGTATGATTATAATCAAGGGGTGAACCGCGACCTAAAATCGTGTACACCTACTTCCACTTCCACTTTCATTTCCAAGTAGAAGACAATGGATAACAATAGATTACACAGGTCGACAAAAAATTTTCCTTGTCTTAAGATTTATTTCATTATTTTTCTATTCAGTGTGCATCAAAATAAAGGAAAAATACCTATATACCATATAAAGTTTGCTTTTGTAGTGGTTATAATAATAATAAATGACGAAAAAGGCCATTTTGACCTAATTTCGAGTCCCATTAGATATTAAACAGCAATATTGGAAATCAAACTATTTTGTTGACGTAATAGAAAACAGCTTCCTCTTTGTATTTCAAATTATCACTTGTTTTTAGCTCAATTAGAACTCGAGTTATATCTAAAAAACTAAAACTACGTGATTATAAAGGACAATAAACATAGATAAAAACATATAGTCTTAGTTTTTTACTGATAACTCGGGTTCTAATTGAGCTACAAACAGGTGGTAATTTGAAAATCAAAGAGGAAGCTGTTTTCTATTACGTCGACAAAATATTTTGATTCCAAATATTGCTGTTTAATATCTAATGGGACTCGAAAATAGGTCAAAATGGCCTTTTTCGTCATTTTGACCGATAATAACTCGAAACTCTGACCTGTTGTAAAAAAATTGCATGAAATTTAGCTTATGAAACTCTTCTGGATTCCATTGTTAGGTTTACGGATACAAATTTTTGTCGACCTGTGTTATCTAATGAATTCCAAAATAATTCTAAAGACGGTGTACACCTAATTCCAATCGCGGTTCACCCCTCGATTATAATTATCTAATTAATGTTTTATAATTAGAATCAAAAACTTTAGAGCAAAGAAGCCGCTAATCTTTATTTTTGATTTATATGTTAATCTTTATATAATTATATTTTGAGATAATGACTAAAAGTAGAGCTGACTAAATGAAATTCTAAATATTTAATGACTTTATTATTCTAGATATTGATTTTCAAAACTAGCTAGATTAAATTTAGCTCATTAAAAAATCTTCCAATATAAATTAAGTAATATATAAAAACGTACAGATTTTGCAAAAGGGAGTAAAAAGCTCAAAGATATATATTATAATCTCATTTTCGGTGCATAATTTCCCTAATTAATTTTCGTATCTTGTATTTGTAAATATTTTGATATAACCATAGAGTAATATAGAGTGGAAGGCTCTATAAGGAGCCAATGTATTTCAGCGTATACGAGTTACAGAGCTCTCTGGCGAGACAAGGGCAAACCATTGGGCAATAAAATGGCGGAAACCGCTCTCTTCGGGGCAAATTTTGGTGAAATTATCAAGAGTAAAATTACGCTTATATATATATATATATATATAACATAAAGGGTATGTATCTTTTATCTATGACAAAGGCTTTGAATGTTCTATGATCTTTGGATAGCTCTTAAGAACTAAGAGTTTGCTAAGTGCAGTCGCTAGAGAGCGCTTTTTCTATATACGGTAACCTTCCACTCTATATTACTCAATGGATATAACTTTATAAATTAATTTAAATTTTCACTCAAAGAAATAGTTTTTTCAAATATAATAAAAAAGTGAAATAATTATTTAGAATAAGATTACGTCTAATCAGAAAATATCTCACTATATAAATTTTTTTTAAATATTTATCATATTAGAAAACATCTAAAAAAAATTTCTTAGTCGATTTAAATTTTTATTGCGAATGATCGCAATATTTTCTTAAAATATTTTTTATAAAAATATAAATTTATATATATATATATATTTGAACTTAGATTAAATAAAATATTTTATCAATGTTAAAATTTAAAACCTATTTGAAAGACATTTAAAATCGGTGAATTCTTACTTCATTTCTATATAAACGATATAAATATTTTATTTTATTTTCTATTATGTTTTATAAATAAAGTATTTATATAAGGTATCAATAAATAAAAATTAAAACCAAAAATACTCATTAGTTCGTTCAATCGGTAAACAATTCACACCAAACAGGACAATGATCCGAAACAAAACCTCCCCATGTCCATCCGCGAGGAATAGCCAAATGGCTTAATCCCTGACGCACAACGCCATGAACTCCTAGAAACATGAACATAAAGAGATATTTGTATTATTTATATTTATAAAATAATTATATTAATTTAGTTATTCAAAATAACTGTTTATTAAATTAAAAGAGATTTTAAAGTAAAATCAAGAAACATGCAGCTTAATTTATTTCTTTATTTTTAACTAGAAATTGCGTCCTTGGTGAAGGGGAGGGAGTGTGCAAACTTTAAATTAACAAAAAATTAACATCATTAAAAATATATCTATTCATAAAAGAAAGAAAATTATAAATACAGTATATTTCAAATAAAAAATTTACCTTAATTAAACAAGCATAGAATTTATTCATAATCAATTTGCTCCCCCCCCCCCCTCGTGTTTAAACTCCTGCTAACGTTTCGATTTTAGTTTAAGGTCATCTTCAGAACTACAATAGCAAAAGTAGAAATTCATGAAACAAAATATCAGAAAATAATTTTGTAACTAGCGTCTGTGTACTTACCAGGCATTTGTCAATATTCATAAAAAAGGTGAACCACAAATAAATATACACTTTAAATATTATTTATATTCAAATTGATCTAAATACTGATAATGTGTAATAGTTTAATCAAAAAAACAATTTAAAGCATTGAAATTTTATCTATTCAAAATTTATCAAATCCAAGATTAAATTAGAAAAGTTTCAAGTTAGATTTTTTTTTCCTTTATTTAAGGTCGTTTTTTATGCTTCTATGGCCATCAACGACCACCTTCAAGTTACAATTATTATTACAACATTTCATTTTGAATATACATTAAAACAAAAAAAAAACAAAAAAAAAAAAAAATATATAAACTTAAATGCACTTATACAATTCCACTTCCTTTAAAAATTCTATTGTACTTTCAGTTCCAGACTTGGTGCTTAAACATTGTTTCATATTCTTAGGTAGGTCAGTTTTTATTCTTGCATTTTCCAAATAAACACATTCAATTAAAATGTGTTGGACTGTCACTAATTCACCACACTTTTCACATACTGGGGTTTCCTTGTTACACATTATATGTCCATGTGTCAAGTTGGTATGCCCCATTCTGAGCCTGTCAATAATCACTTGAACTTTTCTATTCAGATTTGAACTCAGTGTTGATTGATACGTTGACTCTCTCACAGTTTTCAACTTGGACATCACGTTCTCCTTCCAGTCTTTATCCCATTTTTCTCTTATTTTAAACCGGACTAATTTTTTTATGTCTTCGGGTGTTAAGACCTGAATATCATCCGGCTGTTCCTTTTTTTTTGTGCCTCCTTAGCATCTCTGTCCACTTGTTCGTTTCCCACAATGCCTTGGTGGCTTGGGATCCATACCAAATTTATAGTATGACCACTTCTCACTAGATCGAGCAATGTTTCTTGAATCTTTCTAATAAGATGATTCTTATTAGAAAGATTTCCTATTGCTATGAGACAGCTTTTAGAGTCAGAGTAAATGACTTACATTTATTCATGTTATTTTTAATAATCTCTAGTGCTTTTAATATGGCAGTAGCTTCACAGGTGAATATGGAAAGTTGGTCGATTAGTCTATATCTATAAGCATTATTATGGTTAATAATCGCACATCCAGATCTATTTATTCTCTATTACAGACCCGTCTGTGTAATATGCATTAAAATCTTTATATTTTTATTTTGCTCTAGAAATAGACATCTTTAAAAGAAATCTTGTGTTTCTGCTCGCGGAAATTCGGCAAGTTCCAGGATGATTGGTAGCTCTAGATTTTCCCATGGCGGATTTGTCAGCCATCTATTATGGACAGTTGGAGACATTTCAAGGCAGAGTTCTCTTTGATATTTAATAGCCCTTATATGTAATGGTTGTGGAAGCCTTTTGGAGGAGTATTCAGTATCTATTGTTGATCTTCTTTGGACATAGTTGTTTGCAGGGTTTTCAGGATGTGCCTTGATCTTTGTAAAGTAGCCTAAGACAAGTTCTTTTCTTCTATATTTTAAGGGAAGCTCTCCTGTTTCGGCTAGAATGCTGGTTATAGGGCTCGACCTGAATGCTCCAAGAGCTAAACTAAGAGCCGTATTTTGAATCGTTTCTATAGACTTAAGAATTTGGAAACTTGCTGCGTCGTAAAAGATTAAGCCGTAATCTATTTTTTGTCTGATGAGGGCTTTATAGGTATTAATTAGACAGATTTTCTGTGCTCCCCAGGTTGTCGACGATAAGATCTTTATTATATTGAGCCGCTTAAAGCATTCTTCTTTTAATTTTTCTATGTGTATCTTCCAAGTCATTTTGCTATCAAAAATCATACCCAGTATCTTTATAGATTTGGATTCTTTAATGTTACATCCTTCAATCAATTTCTATTAAATAAAATTAATCTCATTTACGATTGAAATTCTTATTGATAGACATCGTATTAGTTGTATAAATTCAAAAACAAAATGATTACACCAGAACAAGTGGCTCGAGCGCTAGCTTTAGTGGATGAAAGGAGAAGTCAACGTTATGCTGCCCGCACTTTAGGTTTGCCTGAAACCACCGTCCGTAGGGCTATCAAAAGGTATCAAGAGACTGGTCGTTGTACTAGAAGACAAAGATCAGGTCGTCCGAGGGCAACAAGACCGATTGATGACTGATTTATTGTCATGAATGAGTTGCCCAATCGTAATGCATCTGCTTTCGAGATGGCTCAGACCCTCCGTACAGTTAGAGATGTTTCAATTAGTATTGATACAGTTAGAAGATTAACTCAGGCAAATTTACGTCCCATAAGATCAGCAACAGGATCATTGCTCTCTGTGGAACACCGAAGAGCCCGCCTTGCCTTTGCCAGAGAACATCGTCACTGGACAGAGTACGTCTGGAGTAACGTTTTGTTTTCAGATGAGTCCAGGTTCAATTTATTTGGACCAGATGGCCGTCTTTTTGATCACCGAAGACCCGGGGAGCGTTACGCACAATGTAACATTACCCATAGAGTTCAATTTGGGGGTGGATCAGTGATGGTATGGGGTGGCATATCTTTAGAGGCAAAGACAGACCTTCATGTTTGCTCCAGAGTATCGCTAAATGCCCATTCATATTGTAATGATATTTTGGAACATTATGTTGTGCCATATGCTCACTTTATTGGACAAAATTTCATGTTTATGCATGACAATGCTCGGCCACATACCGCCCGCATTACCGCTGACTATCTGAAAGAAGTCAGGATATCAACATTCAAGTGGTCAGTCCAGATAGTCCAGATTTGAATCCTATCGAACACTTATGGGATGAGCTCTCAAGACGCATTAAAAAAAAATTAACCCACCTACCACCTTGCCGGAGCTAAGAATGGCTTTAGTTAAAACTTGGGAAGAAATACCACAGGAGGTGGTGGCAAACTTAATTAAAAGTATGCCAAGAAGATTAAAGGAAGTAATAAGAGTAAGAGGTGGTAATACTCGCTAATAAAAGTTTTAATTCAAAGAAAAATATATATATATCTTTGTTTTCGTCAAAAATGTAATTTTTTTTTAATAAATTTGTTTTTATTTTTTATTAAACTATTACAAATTATCAGTATTTAGATAAATTTGAATATAAATAATATTAAAGTAAAAAATAACGTTATGAAAGGAAAAAAATTGAAATTTTCCAAGTGCGCCACTTTTTTTGCAGGGCAGTGTATAAATAAGAAACGTAAGTTTTACTTGATATCGATCGTTGTATAAATATATACAATATTCATTAAGTCCTTATATATGAGCTATTTATAGTTACAAGTTGAAGAAATGTTCTAACTATAAATACACAATGAATTTATATATTTTAAAGTATATCGACAGATTAATGGATCTCGTTTTTATGAATATTATTATGAATATTTTTATTATTATTAGAAATTTTTGGTATAGACAGATGCTCGTTATATAATTAGTGTCTGATATATTGTTTCGTGGATTACTAATTGCATGTATCCTTTGTTACTTTTGATATTGTATTCTCTGAAGATGATATGAAACTAAAGTAGGAGTTAAAAATAAAGAAATAAGTTGATCTACAGTTTTTTTTTTTTTTTAATTTTACTTTAAAATCCCTTTTATATTAATTTAAATGAGAATTCATTATTCTATTTAAATTGTATAATTAAATAATTATTAATACATTTTATTACTTTAATAAAACAATATTCATTCAAACTCTTTCAGTTTAACTTTTTATTTCATGTATATAGAAAAAATATATCGGAAAAATTATTTAAGTATAAAATTAGGGAACGAAGAAAAGATTTTTATATCATAGACAAAAGGATCAGCGGGGATTCGAACCCGGGATCTTCGCATGTGCGCTGCGACGCCTTTAGCCTTATCTTCTCGGCCACTGATCCCCGAACCCAAGCTGATACCTAATGTCTATATGAATTTGGAATTTCATTTTTATTTAATCTTTTAATCCCTTCCTCGTTCATTTTTCTCAGCTCTGTTGTTGGCTTGACTAATTCGAATCCTGGCTGATCCTTTTGTCTATGATATAAAAATCTTTTCTTCGTTCCCTAATTTAATTTATAATTGTCTTTCGACGCGGCCTCATTGTGGTTGCGCCCTGGAGTGAAGAAGAACATTATTTTCGACCTTTGGGTTCGCGATCGAGTGGGAGGCGTTTGGATATTATTTAAGTATTTTTATCAAATCAGAAACAGTACAAGATGAGGAAACTAGATTATAATTGGAATACAATGTAACTAATTTATCTAATCTAATAATAATTATATCATTTTTTCTGAAATTATCTTCTACCGTTAAAAAATATCTAATTCATCAATTACCTGTATAACGATTTTCAACAAAGTTCGACATAATTAGATTATCATAAAGTCGAATTTTAGGTTGGCCGCTGCCTGTGTTAGTAGAGGTCATCTTTGGGATGACAAAAACTCCTTCTTGAAGATCCAAATTCTCAACTGAATTGCATAAAATAATTTATAATATTATATCTAAATATAAAAAAAATATTTAATTTAAATACCAAATATGATATTATTTTAAAATTTTTACAATCAAATTTATTGTGTTAATTTTAATAGCAAACTATTTTTTGTATTAAATCATGATAAAATAAACTGCAACGGATCGTTGCTAAACTTTATCCAAATTCATTTGAAATATTAATATGTTTGTTCCTTTATTATTAATCAGATATCAATTGCAATTTGTAGTTCATATTGACATTAATTCAAAAATAATTCTCATTTAATAGTCGAGGAATAACCATTCTACATTGGATCTTTGACATTTCGGTTATTATTGTAACCATTGCTGAAGAAACCAATAAAAACCGAAACGTCAAAAATTCAATATAGAATGGTTATTCCTCAAGTATCAGATGAGAATCAATCGCTACTTTTGATTTTAACTCGATTCCTCTATGTCTTCAGCAATGGTTACCAATAAAAACCGAAACGTCAAAAATCCAATATAGAATGGTTATTCCTCAAGTACTAGATGAGAATCAATCGCTATTTTTGGTTTAAAGTCGATTCCTCTATGTCTTCAGCAATGGTTATCAATAAAAACCGAAATGTCAAAAATTCAATATAGAATGGTTATTCCTCAAGTACTAGATGAGAATCAATCGCTATTTTTGGTTTAAAGTCGATTCCTCTATGTCTTCAGCAATGGTTACCAATAAAAACCGAAACGTCAAAAATCCAATATAGAATGGTTATTCCTCAAGTACTAGATGAGAATCAATCGCTATTTTTGGTTTAAAGTCGATTCCTCTATGTCTTCAGCAATGGTTACCAATAAAAACCGAAATGTCAAAAATCCAATATAGAATGGTTATTCCTCAAGTACTAGATGAGAATCAATCGCTATTTTTGGTTTAAAGTCGATTCCTCTATGTCTTCAGCAATGGTTACCAATAAAAACCGAAACGTCAAAATTCCAATATAGACTGATTATTCCTCAAGTACTAGATGAGAATCAATAGCTATTTTTGGTTTAAAGTCGATTTCTCTATGTCTTCAGCAATGGTCACTAATAAAAACCGAAACGTCAAAAATCCAATATAGAATGATTATTTCTCAAGTACGAGATGAGAATCAATCGCTATTTTTGGTTTAAAGTCGATTTCTCTATGTCTTAAGCAAAGGTAACGGATAAGAAAACAACGCAGTTGCTATGGTTACTTATAAAAATTTCTCCCAAATTTTTAGCATTTTACAGAGAAGGCTATCCATTCTTACTTAATCAAGGCTAAATGAGCTATATTAAAACTTTCAAATGAATAAATTTTAAAGAATTTAAAAAATTAAAAAAAGTACTCTCTTACTCTAGAGTAAAGTACTTTAAAATATAATTTTACTAAAAACTTTATTTAACCTTTTTTGTGGTCCCCAAGGTACTTAATTAGGATATTAAATTTAATCAAAATTGGTTAAGTCATTTTCAAGATATTTCGAAAAAACTAAAAAGTACTGTAATAAAGTACTAATGTTTGTGGGCCGATATGTACCAAAAACTAATCAGCGCTTCATTTTGTTAAAAGAATGCCATGTTTTCAATTTCATTTCAATCGGTTCAGCGGTGTGGAAAAAATCGTGGGCCAAAAAAACGATAACATACATCCATCCATCCATACATACATACATACATCCGCACGCACTAAATGAAAAAATCGCACTTTTTGGCCTCTCGACGAGACCCCATGTAATTTTTGGCAAAACCGTCACGTGCTAAAATTCAACCTAATTGAATACTACAATTTGTGACTTTAATTGAGTCCATGGGTTCCGTAGTCTTTACCTGAGGACCCTTTGAAGCCACGCTTGCCCCGAGAGCGATTACAATACTTTACCCATGCTTTGCATTGGATAAAGTAAAAAACTTATTTTTTTTAGTTTAAACTAGTTCTCAATTTTTATCATTTTACAAAGATAAAATAATTTATACCTATTATATCTATAATGTAATACAATATATAATATATACCTTTAAATCGTTTCTATATAAATGTTTTATTTTTATGAGCAATTCCAACAGGGGGGTCCTTTGCGATATGAAAATAAACATACCCATTTACAATAATAAATTTTGCCGTAGGGTTAATGGTTTAGGAGTTATTTGATAATTTTCATTCGTGCCACCCCCCCCCATCCCGTTTTGGGATCAAAATATCAGAACCTTATATAGCTATAAACGTAAGTTAGAAGACATCTGATGCAAATATGAAATTTCATAATAATCCCTTCAGTCGTTTTTACGTGGATCGTGAGCAACTTTTCGAGGAAAACACGGAAACAAACAGACATACAGAGAGACAGGAATTTTGTTGAGGGTGTTTTCGTTCATTACTTTGCTTGAAAAGTGTGTGTGCGTGATTTGGACCAATGTACAGACAAAACCTTAATTTTATATATATATATATAAAGATTAAATATTACATTATAGATATAACCAGCTGAGAAGTCCGCCTTCAGCGGGCCTCTTGCTGTTTGGTTGGCTTCTTTATTTTTTGACCCTGAACATTCGGGGGTTTTAAAATATTAATTTAAATTTTCTAATTTTAATAAATTTGACATAATCTATTTGTGGGTTTTAAATGAGTGGCTCGCGACGGACAGCATAAGCGCTTTATAATAGAAGATAGGTAATAGGTATAAATTATTTTATCTTTGTAAATAAATAAATTCGCTCTTTATCAATGGAAATTTTAATAAATTTGAAAACAATACCTGACCATACCCTGTATGGTAAAGTATAAATAGTTGCTTTAAGATAGGAATATAAAGCAACTATTATATTATTTATATTTCTTTCTTAAATCAACTAATTTTTCAAAATATATATAATTATTTGCACCAAGAAGAGAAAACCCTCTTTGATTTATTGTTAAAAATAAAAAACTCAACTACTCTGGGCAAGTAAATCTTTTCAATATTATATGTTTTACTTTTAATATTTGTTTAACCATCTTCCTATAATATAGGACTCTATACACATGAATAATTTTTTATAACTATCATTTTGAAGTGTAACCTCATTACTTATTTTTTTTTTTTTTTTGCTTTCTAAAACAGATGTTAATTTTGTTGATAAGCTAATCTGACATGAGTTATGTGAAATATTTTTGTCTTTAGAATTTAAAAATTTAATTGAATATCTATATCAATATTAATTTAAGTTACGAGAATGACAAAATAAATATAAAATAAAATTTTTTTAAATATTCTTAAATAGATAAAAATGTACTCAATAAATTGAATAAGACACTTTCAGAAATTAAAATATAATTTAAGTTTATTTAATTGGCATAATTATATTTACCTTTTCCTTTAATAAGATGTGTTATATCACCCGCAAATATTTTATTAGATTTTGAATCAATTTTAAAAAGTTTATTTAAAGTTGATAAATCTATTTGATCATTTTTTAAATTTATATTGATTATTTCAAAATCACAACAATCCACCTAAAAATTAAAAATAATAAATAAGTATTTAATAAGAATAAAACATAGTTAAGAGAGAAAGGACACAATGAAGGCTAATAGTGTGCGACTGGGGCGTAAAAATAAAAATTACAAGAAAAGATGGGGGTCGGGTTAGACTAGGGGTAGCGTGTCAGCCTGCTAACCAAGTCGGGTTCGAATCCGATTCGAGGCATCCGGCTAAAATCTGACCCCGGGGTAGACAAATTAAAAAAAAAAATATATATATATAAGTAGTAACGTAAATTGGCTTATGGCTAGAAAGGCCGAAAAGGACAAAAAAACAAGAAAAGATATTTAATAGGATTTTAAGATTTATTGTTGAGTTGTAGAAAAATAATAATACTTTGTTACCCTGAAGTGTTTAGAGAACTAGTAAACCGATTTTGCACAAAATTTAATCAATTACGTTTTTATTTAATCAGATAGGTAAGTTATGAAATCATCAGATTTTTTTTTTAATAGATACCTAAGTACTTTATTTTAAACAAAATAATATATTTATTTTTAAGAAATTTTTCGACGATGTTTTAATATCTTGAATAGGTAATCATTTTACTTTTTTTAATTGAACATAGCTCACAGGTTGTTTTTATTTTTATTTTAAAATTTATTTATTGTCATAATGGGCCATTTCTAGGTTTTTTTTCTAACTTGCATTTACATTTAATCATATTAATTTAAATTATAAATAAATTTGAGCTATATCCTTTCACAAACTAATAAAATATAAAAAAAATTTAAAAGATCGGTTCATTTTTTAGGATCTATAGGGAATAGAAGAATAAATATACATATATAAGATGAAACATATATTACCATTCGTTTGCGGATAAAAAAAGATTTCAACAAACCTGAAAGGAAGTAAGAAGAGCATCTACATTTTCATAAGTAATATCTTCGTGACGGATTTTTTGAATTCTTTTATTATCATAAATAAATCCAAGTGTGGTCTTGTCTTCAGTCGAAAATAGCCATTCGCGACTATTATCTTTCCAGTCAGAAACTCTCCTAATCGAAGGTCTATTGAGTTCTTGACAAATCTGAAAAGATAATATTTAAAATTAAGTATAAGAAAATTATAACAAAATTATTTAAGAAATTAGAGTAAACGACTATCTACTATTTAGTTTCACGCGAAGTGCATTTTCGTATATGTTTATGCAAATATTTTAATTTTTTTTACCGGTAAGTCTTCGACAAAATAAGAAGAAATATAATAATAAAAAAATTTAAATTTATTTTATTTATATTACTATTATATATTCAAATATAATTATTTAATAATTAGATGTTGCTTTGAGGTGTGTAAGCCCTTTGAACCAGATGTGGTGTTCAAATGAAGACAAGGAATTTTATTCTGGTTGAATAATGAACATCTAATTATTATACATAAACAAGCCATCAGCGCCTTTATCAAAATAATTATTTAAATTAATTAGTGGTTTTAACAATTTGAATTCTGATTTTCTTTTATTAAAAACGAGATAGAATTTGTGTCTACATTATTCTTGGAAACAACCTGATAGAAAAAAAACATAACGACTAAATAAGCTCTCCTATGTGTCCGTCATCCGACAGTCAGAAAACGCATCTATACTAAAAAAAATTCGCTAATCGAGTGAGGTGGGTACTAGTACTGATACCTCTCATTACTTTGTAATCCTTTAATTTAAAAACCTGTGAAAATTCAGGAAAGTAGCTTGTGAGTACTTTAGAAATCTTTTTATTGAAGGCTATACAATAAATAATTAATTTAGAAGTCAGAAAGAAGAAGAAAACTAAACAAATTTGGGGTATCGACTGGGATAGGTACTGTTAAATAAGTTTCTTAAAATCTCTTTTAAGAATATTATATTGTAATTTTGATTTTGGCGGTAAAGTCGCACGGTATAGGCCTAAACCATAGAGTAATATAGAGTGGAAGGCTACCGAATACCGAAAAGCACTCTCTAGCGGCTCGGAGGCCATATTCTTAGTCATTAAGAGCTATTCAAAGATCATAGTCATAAGGACATTCAAAGCCTTTGTCATAAATAAAAGATTCATACAGGCTTTGTGCTAAACGTTCATTAAGAAAATTTTCCAACGTACACATTTATAGATTAAAATATTATTAAATATGCCTAGTTCTCGACGTCAATGTTTTGTGAAAGGTTGCTTTCGCGACACAAAATCAGATAAAGAACATACTTTTTTTAAACGACCTAAAAATCCTGAAATGTAAGTGCCCTATATAAAATTAACTAGTAATTTATTTCTTTGATTTTTATATGTTAATTCTTTAATAATTTAATTATAGAGCTAAAGAGAGCGGTTCCCGCCATTTTATTGGCCAATCCGAACAGCCAGAGAGCTCTGTAACTCGTATACGTTAAAATACATTGGCTCCTTATGGAGCCTTCCACTCTATATTACTCTATGGCCTAAACTAGCCAACTAAGAGGCCAGTTGTATGTCGGTTAGTAAACTCTTTTTAAACATTGACAAAGAGTAAATCCAAAGAATTCACCTGGTGCCCGACAGGATGACCAATCAGATGAAAGTGCCTGTCATCTGATTGGCCATCACGCCGGGCACAAGGTGAATTCTTTAGATTTACCCTTGTCAACGTTTAAAAGAGTTTACCAACCGATACAACTGGCCTAAAACCCTAGAAGGGCGATCCAGCTCGCACTTGTTCCTCTTTTATTTATTTATTAAAAGTAAATAATAAAATTTATTAAAAGTAAACATAAATAAGTAGTAATCTATATAGACAAGCCTACGTTACCCCGTTAAAGAACTTTAGGCGCGCTAGCCAGGCTCGCACTTATCGGTTTTATTTATTTATTAAAAGTAAATAAGAAATATAAATAAACAATCATTTAAATAGGGTTTAAAATATTTTCATATGATGCATATATTAAAAAAAATAATATATTATCTAGCCAGGCTCGCACTTTTCCGCTTTTATTTATTAGTAAAAATTATATAAGAGATCATCTATATAGGGTATAAAATCTTTTTTAAGATGAATATATATATATTTTTTATAATATTCGTATAATAGCATAATAATTAAATGTACATTATTCTAGAAGCTAGAGGGGAAAAAAAGAAGTACCTAATATAACATAGTAAAAATATTTCCGTATTTGATAAACAATTTTATACCTACTTTTGATAAAGATTCAGGATCTTCAATTCCTTGAACAGCAATCAAAGAAAACCTATTGAAAAAAATATTTATTTAACAAAGAACAAAGTCTATCTAGTATTGAAAGGAAAAAATTATCTTATCATTCATTAGTGAGTCAATTCAAGTATAGACATGGTGATAAAAAACTTACTTGTTTTCAAGAATTGTTCTACTGATTACTTCAAGTACACCCGGGTTGTTGGCCTTATCACAGTTAAAATCTTGCAAATACCAGGAGGCGATACGTACAGCCGAACGACCAAGATGTTCGTAATTAAAATCTTCTTCAACGAACGGCCGAGGGGAATATGCAGAGAGTAATTCAAATATATCATTTACGGGAGTTGATACTCCGTTGTTTAGCGGAATGTATTTAATTGGGGCAGATAATGATTTGCGGTGCCCTAAATAAAATAAAATTTAATTGGATTTTTTAAGAATTAAATTATTATATATCGAGGGGTGAACCGCGAACTAATATCGTGTACACCTACTTCCACTTTCATTTCCAAGTAGAAATCAATAGATGAAGGGGCATTATCTAATGAATTCCAAAATAATTCCAAAGACGTGTACACCTAATTCCAATCGCGGTTCACCCCTCGTTATAAACACTCACGAGCAAATAAATGGAATCACTCTCTTTTCATTAATTAATTCAATGATACTTTGGGGGATTCTACGGTAACTGTGGCGCCGCGACCTGACGATGAATTCTTATAATACTCTCCAAAATAAGACGAAAATGAAGAATAGTATTTTTTTTGATTTCGCTTAGTTTTCAAGATATCGAGTTTAAAAATTACTGTTTTCGTATTTATTTTCTTTTATTTTTCAATTGTTTTTTTATAGAAACCACGGAAACCGTACTATCACGGATTCCGTGTGGCGCCGCTATCTGACGACGGATTCTTTTAGAACTAGACAGAATAATTCGGAAAGTAAAAATAAAATTTTAAACTACAAATTTAAACTGAAATTGAGTTTATGGACTGTGATGTCTCAAATTGTCTCAAGTGAGCGCCAGTCACTTTTAGAACTTTCCATGGGTTCGGTTCTATTCATCATCTCGGTTCATTTAGATAAAAAGAAAATGGGTTCCCAAACAAACTTTGAAAGGTTCGGTTAAGATATATTCAGTTCGGCTCTTATATCTTCATTTCGGGCTGGTTTTTAGGCGATTAGGTTGGCATTAGCCCTTTGATAAATCGAAAAAATAGCTCCGAAGGCCAACCATCGCCAGCGTCTACCAATGACCAATACACAAGCCAACCCCCCCCCTCTACACATTGGCGTTGGCTTGAATTGGCCCAAGTTGGCTCATAGTGTAGAGGAGGTATAAAATAAATGTAGAATGATAACCTAATGGAAATATATTATATTATTATTATTATAATTGAGAATGAAAATTACATTTAATAACTCGCAAGGGAGATGATTCCATTTCTTTGCTCGTGAGTGTATATATAAATAAAACATGGTGGTTAGGTTCTAGAAAAATGCCATGTTATACGAAACAAAGAACTAGAACAAGAAATAGTGTCAAGTTCCAAAAATTAACAAAACCATACTATTTTTCTTTTATATCCAAGAAAAATATGTTTAATAATACAATTAATAAATTTTCATTGATCGAAGGCTAGTGAACAATTTTTTTTAAATTAAAAATTAATAATTGTTGAATATGTTCGTCTATTTATTCTGATTTCATCAGCAGCTTAGATTTTTTTTTTAATGCCATGAATGAATACATTTAATAAATTAAAATTCGTTATTAAAATTGAGAAATAAAAAAATAAAAAGCAAATCATAGCTAAACAATTAATACTTATTATAATCTATTTTTATCAATTTATCACTTTTTGTCAAGCTGTTTCAATGAACTCATTGAAAAAAAAATAATAATAATTTGTCCACGTGCCATCGAAACTTCTATTCAATTTCTATAGACACGAATCATTCTAAATCAATAAAATATTAATTGTATTACATAATGATTTCTTCTTTATTATTTCATAATATGTACCATTAAACATGAGCCTGTTTTTCTTTTGTTTTGTTTTTTTAAGCAAAATGCAGCGTTAATTGGGGATTCCCGCAATTCTTGAACCGTTTTAGGGCGAAACTATCAAGGAATATCGTGTTCAGGCACGGCGGAACGATCTTAGACCAGGAGGGTCAAAACTTAGAAAATGATGTATGCCTACCGGGGGATCTGGGGGTTATGTAATACGTAGACAAATTCCCAGGGGGTCAGCTGATCCCCCTGTTCCCCCGTCTCTGGTCGTGTTATATTGGGGGGGGGGGGGTATCACTAAATATCAATTTCGAATAAAATAATTTTTAGCAAGAATAATAACCAATGCTAAAGTATGCTCTATCTTTTCTAGTTGTTTTAAAAAATAATTATTTTGAAAAAATAGCGATCTTGCATGGTTTTTAAATAAAGGAAAGATTATTCTTTGGGAAAATTAATATATAATGCAGATTTTCTAAGAAAATGTTTGCAAGAATTTGTTTTACTTTGATCGAAAAGGCCGTATTAAAATGTAAAATATATTTTTAAAGAGACTTAGATAATCGATTGAAATAAATATTTGTATAAGAGTACAAATGAGAAGATTTGATTTATCTTATTCATTTTTTTTATTTGTTAACAGGTGTCATAGTCCAAATTTAATTCTAATTTAGTCAGTTATTTGATTAGCATAACCAAAAACAAAAAATCCTCTCTATGAACCTACTTCAATTATTTGATTAATTCATATTTTAAAAGTATTTATAAGTAGTTTATCATTATCTTCAGAAGCTGTTTTTGGTTTACGAGATTCTCATTTGCCATAAAAATTATTATTAACATAGAATAAATTGTAAACAAATAAGTAATGTAAATTCTTTTTTTAATTAATAAATAACAATTATAATTTTTTTTTATCCTGGGATAGTAAAGTCCATTTAGCCAGATCCTATGTCATATCGTCGCTGATCTTACAAAACCTCGCAAGTCCGATTTTTGGTCAAATACGTATTATACGTTTATACCAACCAACTTTTCACGGCGCGTCTGTCTATTGAAACCTTATTATTGTATTCCAATTTAATTTCGAGCTACGGACAAATAATAAATATTGCATTGTATTTGTATTGTTGTTTAAAATGTTTTTTCTTGTTTTCTGGCAAACAATGAATTTAGGACTTACGAGGTTTTGTAAGATCAGCGACGATATGATATTTTTAGGGTCACTTGTATGTTGGTTGGTAAAGTCTTTGTAAAAGTTGACAAAGGGTAAAACCTTAGAATTCACCTTCTGCCCGGCGCAATGGCCAATCAGATGAAAGTGAGTGTCATCTGATTGGTCATCCGCCCGGGTACAAGGTGAATTCTAAGGTTTTACCATTTGTCAACTTTTACAAAGACTTTACCAACCGACATACAACTGGCCCTTAGTAAGCGTTAGTAGGAATAGTATATGAGCCGGATTATGGCGAATCAAATTTTCGCCACTAGCGAGTCTCAAACTCTGGCGTCATCACGAAGATGAAGTAAATCGATGATTTGAACATTAATAAAAAATATTATCTAACTAGACATTTGATACGGTCTTTTTGAATATTTTAAACGAACTGTAAATCTGTCATCGATTTGGGAATGGTGATATTTAGAATTTTTAAAAAGTCATTAAATCGAAAAAGATATGTATTTTCGAAGTATTCACTTGTTTCTTAATTATAAAATGTAACTTATAAAAATGTTCATAGAAAAAATTAATTTATAAAATATTTTTAGTACCAGGCAATCTTCCATTTTTAATCGGAGTGCTTTGGAAAGTAGATGAATTCAAGCTGCCATTCAAAGGTAAACTTTTAGATTCTCCAAGGTAATCTTCAACATAGAGATGTGATCGGATTGCACTCAGACGAAATGAATTAATACCTTTAACCTAATCATAACAAGAATAAAGTATATAAACATATGTATTTAAATTTCACAAATATACAAAAAAAAATGAATTCAACCTTGACTAAATCATCTACAGAACGAAAATGTCCACGACGCTGCCGATATTCTACAATATTGGCTGCCAATTCTTGATTTAATGTACTGATAGTCATTAAATCGAAAACAGAGGCAGTATTGAGATTAAAAGCTTTGTTAATGGAGGGTCCTTTGTACAAGCTTCTTGTAATACTTAATGAATCCTGGCTAGGCAAACTATCAATACTTTGGGCGTGTGAAGATGACCGACTTAAATAAAGAAAATATGTAATGTAGTTAATATGTTTTTATTTTATAAAATAAATGATAAGCAATTGAAAGATTTTTAATTAATTATATTATGTAAGGATTAAAGAAGATTAGAATATACTAGTATTATCGCGACGTTTCGGTCTCTGGTTCTCTAGCAGTTTTGATTCATGCAAAAGTTAGGGAACGCGGTGTGAGTTTATAGTGAAACAATTCTAAATTACAATAGGTTTGAGTTGGTGGTGATTCACAGTGACACTCTAATCTATTATAATTGATTCATGTAGATATGTAGAATCGTCAAAGTCATCGACCTGAATGAAAGCCTTCAGGCTACGGTATATTTTTATTGTGGGACGAATAAACACCCATTCCCTAGCTTCAGAAGGGTTCGCAAGTCGTACCCTGCCCTTATATCTAAACACATCGAACGCAATATCAGCACGAGTACTAACCCCAGTCGTCCACTGGAATCGGCAACGCGCTACGGCGATGAAGCGCGACAATTAGCAAATGGAACATAGTATTAGTAGTAGTATTTAGTAAATAGATTATTTATTGGCTCATTGTCGCGCTGCATCTCCGTAGCGCATAAGAGTGAATTAATTATTTATGTGAAATCTCTCTTTTAATTTATGGAGGTTCGGGACAGCAGCTCTACCTGGTTGATCTACGAAAAAAACTTTTGTATTTCTGCAGAGTGACAATTTCTGCTTACTAAATTTTTTAATAAAAAAATTGTTAATAATGAGGTTAATTTCGAATACAAATCTTTGTTTTGATAATATTAATAAAAAAAATATTGAGATAAATTTTTTCTCATTATAAAAACACAGTTATTATTTATTTAACACAAAAACGATTTCAATAAATAGAGTTGGAATTATCCACTAATGCTTTTGTTATATTCTGTTGGCTGCAAACAACTTTTTATTTTATATTTATGAATAACTAATTAACTAGACTGTCAAATCTATTGTAAAATGTATCATTCGATTCATAAAAGTTGAATTATTGATCTGAATAAATTTGTTGAAAATGGTATAATTTGTATAGAAGTTATAGCCCTTTTAAAAGCTAGGTTCATTTACTTCCATGTTAAAAGGACAATATTCAATAATTTATTTCTCAGTAATGGGACAGACGATCAACTTCAAATTTCTGGAATAAATATTTAATACATCAATGATTCGATGGTAAAAATTGAGAATGTTCTTATAAAAATGATAAACAGTCCCGAACCCCCTTAATTCAGTCTGATTTATCTTTAGCTGAGCAGGCTGGTTTCGCCTTGAAGGACAGCAATTGGCCCTGATTGGCACTTGATACTTAAAACAGTGTTATTTATTCCTGAATACTTTAGTGTAAACAATCTCTCCTATAGATCTTTCGCTAAACAATTCTCAACAGTGGAAGTAAACGATATGTGAATAGTTAAAAGTGAGTGTGAGTGAAGTGGATTAGCTAAAGGAATTAAGGGTTAGACAGCCGGGCAATAAAAATTAAATTTTTTAAGATTTTTCAAATTACCATTTTCCAAGACTTGTGATTTTGTAAGTTTAAATTTTTTCTTAATTCTCTCTACATTTAACATTTTAAGACGCCTTTACAAATAGAGAACATCACGTCGTGATAATACTAGTATATTTTAATTTAAAAATGTGTAGTGTAACGCGAAAAAATGTATAATTCATTAATCTGAACACCAGAGCACAAAGAAAAATTAAAATGAGTAATAAAAGTTTTACCTTAAATTTTTTTTCCGTGTGACACATATCTCAGGACGGATAAGGTCAAGTTTGTTTGCACCGATTCCCGGTACAAGAGCCAAGTCTTCTACTTTATTAAATCGGCCAATTACACGGCGATATTCGACAATACTTTGTGCGATTGCACGGGTTACGCCAGGCAATGTCATGAGCTCTTCTTCAGTAGCTAAATTGATGTTTAAATAATCAACCTAGGAAAAAAATTAAATAAAAAATATATATTCAGATTTAGCATTTTATTTAAATAATAAGGATAAAAGATAAACAACATTCATTTAGTGAGTAATTAGCTAATATTTAAAACAAAATAAAAATTTTAAAAATAATTATACAAATTAGAATTTTATATATTAGAAGTAGTTTCTAGAGATATGGACTGGTAGAATTTCAATAGAGAATTGATGGAAGGCAGCCCAAACATAATGAAAAATAAAAATCCGAATAAAAGAAATTAATTGAAATGTTACTTTAAAGTAACTTTCACCCTCTTAAAAAACCGAAGTTTCGGAAGATCTTCCCTCTTTCTTCAGGGTTTAAACGGGTCAACGAAGGAAACATACAGGAAACTTGCTTCTTTTCTCCTTTAAAAGTGATCAAATATTGCTGTTTGTTGATTGATACGTAGAATCATCAATTTTTTTTTTTGAATTATTTTTTAAGAGGATGAAAGTGATGTTCCAATAAATTTCTTTAATTCAGAATTTTATTTTTAATTACCCTTGAGCTGCTTTTCATCAATTGTCCATTAGAATTTTATCTATTTTGGTTTATCTGCAAAGTTCTAATAATAAATAGCTTATTCGTAGCTTTTTCGTAGACTTTGTAGACTCAAATTTTTTTATTAAAATCTTTACAGCCATTTTTAAGAAATTTAAAAAAATAAATAAAAAAGTACTACAATAAAATATTAAAAAAAAAAATTGAATCTTCCTTCTCACTTTCTAGTCAAAACCTCTAAAGATTTCAATATAATTATCGGTTCAAAGGTCAAAACGGAAATTGGAGACATTCATTCAAATACAAAATTTTTTGTTCTCAGTGGACATTGAAACGTAAAAGATCAGTAAAAATCTTAGCTTCGAATTTTTTAAACTAGATTTTCATTACTTTATAAAGAAATCTCATATATCGTGATCAGGAGAGATCAATGAATTTTAGGATTTGGAAATACCATAGCTCTAATTTTTGTTGGAAATTTGTATTAACTAAAAATAAAGTATATCTTATACTTCCAGCTAGAATTCAAAAATTGAAAATTAAACTTATATATCGTCGGCTTAGAGTGTAAACCTGCTAACTCAATTTTTTATCATATATGACATATTAATACCGTTCGAAAGAAAAAGAAATTCAGCACCGTCCAAGTAAAACTGCTACTGCTTAAAATTACGATCGTAAGTTGTAGAAAAAAAATGTGAAAAATGGTTTTATCCGAAACAACAATATTAAATTTTGTTTGTTTTTTCTCTGCCCTGTAACATTTCCTTGTTGTGAGTTACTAGGTTTACTCTCTAAGGACGATATGTATTTTTATAACTACAATTTATAGCAGCCAATATAAATTTGGTCAAGGTATATGAGTTTGAATTAAATATCCATTTGTATACGAAAAATAAATTCCTATTTGATAAAGAAATTAATATTTAATTCATCATTATACCTTTGCTAAATTTATTGGGTGCTATACACGGTAGTTTGTAAAAATGTAATATATATGTATATTGTATATTATTTCATTCGCTGTGAAACTGAAATGTAATATATATGTATATGTATATTATTTCATTCACTGTGAAACTACACACCTTTACTCTATTAACTAACATCATGTTTCACCTAAAACCTACACCACTTTCCATAAGTAAAAAAAAAAAATATATGTATACACTGAACATCCAGGAAAATCTAAATTTTCAAAAAATACATAATTAAATTTATAATATGGAAATTGAAAGAATTCTAAAAGTCCATTTCCGCTTATCCATCCATTATTCACTTATTCTATATAAGGGAAAGTAATAAGAGATAAATCGTTCAAAGTACATTATATAAAAAAAATTTGTCACTTGATGGGGGCTACGATTTATTTTCATTGCCCAACAAATAGAATAAGTGATTCTATTAGTAAGAAAGGAAATCTTGTATTCGTTAAAAAATTCAAGGTTGAGATTTCTACGTTTCAAGGTCCCCATATGCGATAAGTTTTTTTTTTTTTAGAAAATATCTGTGTGTGTGTTTGTGTGACCGAAATGCTGATTAGACCATTAAACCAATAATTATACAATTTCGAATTTGGACCTTTTGGCTTATAAGAATTGACGTCGGCGAATTTTTAAATTTATTTTTTCCAGAGTACATTTTCCCGGGCATAATTATGAAAATTTCTCAAAAATATCTTTAACGAGATCGCGATAAAAGAAATTTGAGTGATCATTTCTGTGAAAATTATATTTTCCGAGATAGTAATTATTTATTTCGGAAAAATATGGTCCCTAACAAGAGATGAATTTCCATTTGGAGAATTTTATCAACTTTTTTTATTTAATAAATTTCCTACAAAAAAGATTATACTTCGTCCAAAATGGATTCTTTAATGGAAATTCATCCCTTGTTGGGGTCACATGTTTATTTTATTTTTACTTAATACAATTTTAATATTAGCCAATAACTCAGTAAAAGAAGTAACAAAATTATTTTTTCCGATAGAAGAGGTTGATTTTGAAAAGATAACGAGAGTGTCTTCTACTTAAACTGAGTAGTTATGAAGGATGAAAATACAACCCTTCTGACATAGAAAAAAATATCCTTGACATCTCGAATTAAGTAGACTAGAATTTTATTTTAAATTTTAATTTAAAGAGAAATAAAAAACATTCATTTGATCGAAAAATCACGAGAATGTTCTCTACTTAATCAGAGATGTATAAAGGGTGTGAATACAACCATTCTGACATCTTAAAAAAATATCAACATCTCAGATTAAGTAGATGACTTTATTTTAAATTTTAATAAAAAATATTCATTTGTTGGAAAAATCGCGAATGTCCAGAATTAAGGTAGTTGTTTCACCATAAGGGTTTTCTTAGGATTTTTTGAAATTTAGACAGATTATTATTTAAATACTTCTGCATCGATTTTGGTGGCAAAACGAAATTTGTGAACAATATGGTATAATTCCGGAGATATTAAATTCCAAAGATAGAGTTTTTCAGACTCTTATACATTGCACTATACGGGATATCGGAAAGTTTACATACATATTTAATTATAATTAAGAAATTCTTCTTGTTATAAGAAACTAAAACAACATTAAACAATAACTAATACATTTTTTAAGAAAATTTTAATTCATAGTTATAACACAGTTTCTGAGATAATAATGAAAAATTTACACTAAAAATAAGCTGGCAACAACGCATGTATTTAACCTAAAAAGTGGATTAACTTTACTAATTTTTTGACGTTTTTTCGCTTCAGCCATTGTCGCAACAGCTTTCAATCGCTTATTAAGAACTTTTTGTTTTATAAATCTTCCTTTATAATGTACTTTATCTGACATTTCTATGATAAAATATATACAAACTCAGACAGTGTAGCCAGATTTGTCAAACGAGCACGGGATTGGCTAGTAGTGGTACATAAAGAGCAAAAAGTTTTGGGCTTATGAATTATGAATCCTTATTGTCTGTACTATATACTCTAGCATTTACTTTTTGCTAGTATTGTCGCGAAACAACTACCTTAATGAGAGATGTGTTGTATTGGTGAATTTAACCCTTCTGACATGCAATAAAAATTATTCATAACTTCTCAGATAAAGAACATTTTTCCAAATTTTTTATTTTTATTTTTCATTTATTTAAAATTTAAAAATAAATGGTATGATCCTTAATCTGAGCTAGGCAAATAAGCCACTTAGGGTATTTGAAATACAAAATACTTTTATTGCAAAAATTTGTTTAGTTGATATTATAACTTTTAATTAATATTAGAATAATAATTATCAATTTTATAAATATATTAGCTAGGATTTTAGTTAAAAAACAACACCTTGATATCTGGATGTGTGTTGTGATGTATATAAAAGTATTTTGTGTTTTGTATTTCAAATACCTTAATTGGTGTATTTTGCTCATGTCTGGCCTTAATTTGAAAATACTTGTTGAAGTTCGTGAAGGTCGTACTTTTAAATCGGTATCGAGAAAATTGCAGGTCGCACTTAAGCTGCCTTGAGATGATTGGGATCTTCTAGCTTTCCAGTTGGCACGAAACGATCGTCTTTTTCCAGGTCGAACCATGGCAGAGCTACTTGGCGATTGACCCATACTGTCATCTTTTTTCGTGTGACATTCTGTAAATGTTTTTTTTCTCTCCGTTACATCATATATATTTATTAAGCGATGACTCACAACATGAGAAAGGTTAATAGTAAATCGGATTTGAGGTAGAAACTAATTGGTTTAATAAATAATACGAGTTCGATCAAATATCATTTACGAAAGAAATAGGCCTAGTAATGTTATCATTAAAGATTATTAGTATTTACCTCAGAGTTTGAGAGATTTTTAGGTTGAATCTTGATAGAAAATGAAATGTTTTTGCTTTACTAATCACAGTAAAGGATGCGTCTGTCATGAAATATGGAGGGAGAACCAAACTTGGAGCGGCTCGTACTTCCCCTCGATTTTATGCGGGAATTCTAAAAGAATATTGATTTTAAAATTAAATATATTATTTTTTATTAATAAAATAAGATGATTGTAGATATAATTGATGGAAATGCAGTCCATGGATAAAGAAAAGTACAAATTCCGAATATAATAATTTATTTCAACGTCATTTTCATTCTCTTAAGGTAGTTGTTTCGCGACAATATGTACTAGCAAAAAGTTAATGCTAGAGTATATAGAACAGACAATAAGGATTCATAATTCATAAGCCCAAAACTTTTTACTGTTTATGCACCACTACTAGCCAATCCCGTGCTCGTTTGACAAATCTGACAACGCTGTCCGAGCTTGTATATATTTTATCATAGAAATGTCAGATAAAGTACATTATAAAGTTCTTAATAAGCGATTGAAAGCTGTTGCGACAATGACTGAAGCAAAAAAACGTCAAAAAAGTACTAAAGTTAACCCACTTTTTAGGTTAAATAAATTCGTTGTTGCCAGCTTGTTTTTTGTGTAAATTTTTCATTATTTATTCATTATTATCTCAGAAACTGTGTTATAACTATGAATGAAAATTGTCTTAAAAAATGTAATAGTTTTTTATAACAATGGTAAGAAGAGTTTCTTAATTATAATTAAATATGTATGTAAACTTTCCGATATACCGTATAGTGCAATGTATAAGAGTGAAAAACTCTATCTTTGGAATTTAATATCTCCGGAACTATTTATATTGTACATAAATTTCGTTTTGCCACCAATCGATGCAGAAGTATTTAAATAATAATCTGTCTAAATTTCAAAAAAAATCCTAAGAAAACCCATATGGTAAAACAACTACCTTAAAAACCGACGTAACGGAGGATACCCCCTCCTTCTTAAGGGTTTAAAAGGGCCACTGCGAGGGAAGCTTGTAAGCATCTACTTGTATTCTTTAACAATGTTCGTTTATTTTTAAAGTTTGCTCAAAATTCTTTTGATTATGTAAAGACAAACTATAACCAAAGTACTGTTTTAAAGGATACATACAAGTGGATGGTTAACAGTTTCCCTCATTGGCCCTTTTAAAGGACTTTACGAGGGAATATCCTCCATAACGTAGGTTTTTAAGAGAATTAAAATGACTTTCCAATAAATTATTTTATTTAGAATTTGTACTTACTTTTCATTATTCTCTTGGACTGATTTTCTTACAATTCTCTATTGAGTTTTACCCCTGGTGTCCGTATCCAAAAGAAAATATTTCTAATATAAGATTTTTTATAGATGTCGGTGTAATAAAAACATCAACTAGAATAATTGATAAAATTATTCCACAAGATAAGTTTTTGCTTTATCCATAGCGTAACATAGCGAAGCTCTAACAAATAAAGTATTGTTTTTGATCAGTCGCCAAGAGCAACTTCAAAGGGTCATAATGTAAAAAGTATTCACCCCCATGGTCTCACTCAAGTCAAAGATTGTGTCATTTTTTTCATTTAGTTCGTGCACCAATGATCAAGAAGCGCAAGATATGCGACTTATACAATAAAGAGTGATCGTCTAGGGAAAAATTTTAATAAATAAAATTACTATTTAGTGTCGGGTTGATTTTTGGAAATATCCCTTTAACAGCTAAAAAGGATAGCATCCTCTAAGAAGAGAGTTTCGTGTCGATTCTAAGTCAATTTCAAATAACTAAGTATGAATATGGCCTGAATTTTTTTTTATAAATAATTCATACCTAAAACCGGTAACTACTCTTAATTTAACATTTCAAAATATAAGATTCTAGAACAATTCCAAATCACTAAGTATAAAATACGGCCTGAAGAAAGGCTATGAAAACCTTGTTTTATATTTTTTCATTGTTTTTCTTAAGTGAGTATTAAAAAATTTTAGTCTATTTTTTCAATAGGTATTTTCATTTATTTTTAACTAATAATTAATTATTCACATAGGTAGGCAAAGGGAAAGCCGGCTTGGTGTAAAGTTTCTTTTACTTTTTCTTAATTTTAGCAGCCACAGTTGACACTTTTTCTTCACTGAATGTCCACTGAAGTATTGTTTACAATAAAAAATTTCTAATCTGTTTAAGGCATAAATCTCACCCTGAATATAGCTTTTCGATAATTATTTTAGAGGTTCTCTTTCAGTAATAAAGTATGAATCAAGATTTATTTTTCATTTTTAATGGGATAAATTAATTAAATAAGAAAAATCATCACTTACACTTTTTAATATAATTAAAAGACGAGTTATTATATTTACATATTACAATAATAATAATAATTTTTTTAATTAGAAAATATATTTTTAAAATTTTAAAACCATTTTATTTTATTCTTAAAAAATAAATAATTAAATAACAAATTTGTACATTAAAAATTAGAATCATAATTTTAATTTTTTAATTTCATCATTTCGGAAGTCGACCCTAAAAAAATGTTTTATGATTATTATAGGTATTAAAGAAAAGAAAAGAAAAGAAAAAAAAATAGAAGCCAGGAATGTACCTTAATGCCATCACTTTTTTAATTTCTGTTGGTGAAAGTCGCCATGAGAAAGATCCTGGATTGGTTCCCCAGTAATCAACAATTTCTTGAACTTTTTCAAGATTCAATACTGTGGCTATTTGAGTTAGTCTTGCAAATTTATCACGCACTGACCAAGATGTGACAGAAGTTAAATATGAAGCTAAAGCTCGAACTTCTTTATCGAGAACAAGACCTCCAAACTAAATGGTTGAAAAAAATAATTATATTATACTTTTATCAGTAGTTAAAATTTAATAAAGTGTCTTAATTACTTACCCGATTAAAAGTGGATTTCATAATAACTTTTTCAAAATGTGAAGTAACTTCTGATGTCACTAAACTTACTAAATGATCATAATTTCCTGTTGTTAAATTGTCTTTAAATGATTTTAACAATCCATCAAGGTTCATAATAACAGTTTGAATAAATGTTTTATCACTTTCATAATTGACAAACTCTTCCTAAAATTGAAATTATTTTTTAATATTTCGGTCTATTAAAATTATAAATTTATTTATTAAGTACTTCAGTAAGTTGATGATTTGACGTAAGATATGCGTCTAACCAAGGGTGAACCCTAGGTTTTACCGCACTTGCTTGCAATTGTTGCATTCCTAAAAATAAAAAAAATAATAAAATTTAAATTAAAAAATACAATGATTTAAAATTAATTGCGTTTAATGCATGAAGGGATGTAGCCCTATAGATCTTGAAAAGATCCTTACATTATCGAAGAGAGGAGGGAAAATAATCAAGCGAAAGGGCATTAAAGATTTAGAAGATTATAAGAGTCGGGAAAGAGGAGACCGGGAGAGAGTTCTATTTCCTTCTAGTCATGGGGAATTGGGGATAATGTATTGGCGAATGAAGTGGTTCGGTACTTTTCTAATTTAATAGCGAAGAGGTGATAGGACTCGGTGACACACAAAGCAAGCTTTGGGGGGAATTAGTGATTTTAATTCATCGGAGTACATGTCGTGATATATCTACAAAATAGGAAAAAAGCAGAAACGCTTCTTCGTCTATTTGTCTATTTGCTCGTTTCTGAATTGCATCCAGGGTGTGTTATGTGATAAAGTGATAATTATTAGTAGTAGTTATTTAGTTTAAAGATCACCAGAAAGTTGATTAAAAAATGTAATCTAACCATAATTGACTACAGATTGGAGAGCAGAAGATACAGTAGAAAGTCCAGAAAGACAACTGTCTAATTTTTCTTGATCATTACAAGGAATTGTTAATCCAAGAGTATTAGTTAATTCTTGACTCAATGACTTTTTAAGAGTTTCAGTATATTCAAGAGAAGCTTCTGCATTATTCATATATGCCTAAAAATATATATATATATATTTATTAACAAGTTCATTAAATAGTTATTAATTTAACACGTACCAAAAACGTTGCTCTAGCAGAATCAGAATCTCCTTGAAGACGACCTTGTTGAAGGGAGCTATGCAACACGTTATATGCTTGACTAAGGTCCAAATAACCTGATGGAAAACCAAGTCGGAGTTGTTGACGAAGAACTTCACAAAACTCCGTTTCTAGGAGTGTACAGGCGTTATTAAGAACAGCACATGCACCATCTAAGCTTGAAGTAGATCCAGCTCGTCTAGAATAAATATTAGAGAAAATAAATTAAATATTCATATTATATTTAGAATGAATAATTAATATTAGAGTAGGTTTGCAATTGTAATTACCGAATAGATTTGTTAACAATAAAAAACACATCATCAACCATACTGGTAGTTTGGGCATTTTCTTCCAAAGTGTCCATAGAGACTGCCTTTAGTACAGAAGCTTCCATATAGAATGCTTCAAGTTGCAAATAGCTCGCCAACAATTCTTGCATACAGAGAATTAATCCACGTAGTGCAGAATCTAATTCTGTTGATTGATGAGCTTGTGACCCAGCTTCCAAATCAGTCTAAATAAAATCGTTAAAATGAAATTCTTTTAAAAAGAAAAATAGAACATAGAAAAAATCTCAATTCTAGGATAAATTATTTTATAATAGAACATATTTTGATCAAATGAATAAGAATAAACTTAGCTAAAACGCCATGTCTTTTATTATTATTAATAATAGTGAATGTAAAGGGTTGATATAACTAGATTAATTATTAAAGATGAGACTTTGAATAAAATATTTCTTTATTATAAAACAGGCCAGTATAATGTTTAATAAAGGATTTCCAGGTAGAGTCTTATCGATTGATTGGGGGGAACAGTCGCTAGGATCTCCATATCCAAATAACGACTGTCTGACAGAATTTTTATTTGATCCCAGGGGGGGGGGGCATGTGCACCCTCTTTCCCCCTGTGGACGCCAAATAACGACTGCCTGATAGTGTTATGATCAAATAGTAATTTGTATTCATCAGCTTATAGCAGTAACATAATTTAAATCGAAAGGGAATT
Source organism: Forficula auricularia (assembly GCA_024734495.1). NCBI lineage: Eukaryota > Metazoa > Arthropoda > Insecta > Dermaptera > Forficulidae > Forficula > Forficula auricularia. The sequence continues at coordinate 2,857,939 of JALMQS010000841.1, read as the reverse complement.
CTATTATACAATATTTTTTATTTTTATTTTCATATTACAACTGTAGTTTTGAAATTTCATTTATATGTTAAGAAGGAGGTCGATCAAATATGAAAGTAAAAATATATGGTATGCTCTTATTTTATGTGACTAGTCAATTTTTCATTAATAGTTGTTTCAGTAGGTTTTAATGGTTGGTTTGAGATTTTAAATAAGATACTATAGAGACTTTAAATAATATAATAGTAAGCTATATAAAGTATTATATTTAATTAATGAACATACCAAAACTCGCCTTCGAACAAAACGCTGATAAAGTTGAGATCTTTGAAGCATAACCGTTAGCTCACTTAGGAGTAAGTCTACACTTTTCGGATCTAATTTGGTTTCTATACGGTTCGTATTATTCAATGCTCGGGAAAATTCTTTAATCTAAAAAATAATTAACAAAATAATTAGTACAATTAATTAATTGAGGATTGAATAAGTTATTAAAATAAAATATAAGTTTTTATACACCTGAAGAAAAATTTTATCTAATTGTCTTTGCCGTCTGAATTCACTAATAATTCGTTTACATTGACGGTCACATTCTTGTTGAAGTATTTTTACAACGTCTATTAAGCGTCCTGGACCTTAGAAAAAAAAATTACTTAAATAATAGAAAATCAATAATAACTTCGAACGAGTTATTTGCAAACGCCAAACACCCCTTTTGGAACAAATTAAAAAAGCTTGGAAACAAATAATTACATTATTAATTTTTTTAAGTTTTTTTCATAAGTAGAATACACGAATACTGTAGTGCATAAATACAAAAACACATATGGGACATTGAACATAGTTTAGTGAGGCTGGGCTTGAAGTCATGGCTGTTACAGAATTTTTTATTTGGCCCCAGGGGGGAGCATGTGAACCCTCTTTCCTCTCCTATGGTCGCCCATGACCCTAATATTTCAAGATAATTGGGGCTAAGGATTCATTGAATTATAAAAAACTCGTATTACAAAGAAATAAAAGAAAACAAGGGGTAATGTGTAAATAAATGTTTAATGAGTACAATAACGGGTTAAACAATACAACAATGCATAGGTACTTGTCATAGATAGGGGACAACAATTTACAAGTTGAAAAGAAACACGAATTTAAATTAAAAAATTGTTTTCTTTTGTTTTAAAAGAGACCCTATGACGCTACTTAAAACCGACTCGAATTAGGTACTCAGGCTCTACTGTATATTTATGACTTAGAGAGAAAAACTCCTTTCTTCCTACTTTCATCTTTCCCGGATCGTTTGAGACCCGGTTTCTCATATATCTACAACTGCATTTCAACCCCCCAAATATTCTCTAAGTTCTATCATTCTATGTTTATTTCTAGGATGCAATAGTCAATCCGTTGTAGAAGTTTCACCTTTTTGCATTCTTAGGTACTTTAAAAAAAAACTTATTTCATTGACTAAGTAACTTGACATATATTATTGATTAAAATTTTAAATAAGAGTTTTCAAGGTCTTGGATTTGGGGAAAAATTAATTCGAAAGCGACTTTTAGTCTCATTATTGAGATTTTAATGAATATGATTGATAAAGTCTCAATAAAGTGATGAGACGTCGCTTTATAATTATTTTTTGTTTAGAATCTTGCTGAAGTGCAAGTCCCTGAGAACTCTTAATTAAAATATAAAAAATGATGGTCACAATGTATATAATAGATAATTTAAAATATTTATAAAAATAATTATACCATAATATGTTTCAACTAGGGGTTGATGAATCTCCAAAATTCTAGCAATTCCTTCAAAAAGCAATGTTAATGTATCAGCATATATAACAGAAGAGCGTTTGTCAGACGTTTGAGTTTCGGTTGCTAATTTTAAATTATCTTTCGATGTCTCCTGAAGCTAATAGATAATTAAAGAGTAAATAAAAAATAATATGTATTTTCGAATGATTTAATTTACAATAGAATTTACTTTAGAAGTTAAATAAATTGAAAACTTTCGCAATCCTTCATCTTTTAATCCAATTAGTGGAAAAATTTTGAAAAATCTTTCTACTGAAGCCAAATCTTCATCTTTAACAGCTTCATCAAATTTGTATGTTACAATTTTCCTTAATTGATTAGCTGCTTCTTGAAGCAATGAAAATGAATTGGTAACATTTGTGCAATCTAAAACAAATAATTTAATTAAATAATTTCATTAAATATTCCTATTTTATTATTAATTTTCACCTTCGGCCACATCATCTGCTGTTTGTTTCAATAGACTCTGGTCCATGGAAAGAAATCGATGAACATGAGCAGAGGCTTTTTCATAATCTTCATTGTGTAAGGCAGTCTGAACCCCTTGACTACAGAGTTGTAAATCAAGTAGATCGTGAACTCTTTGTTGACATTCGGAAACTCGACTCTAAAATAAGATGTTATAAATATATAATTTATTTTAAAAAGAGAAACAAAGAGGTTGTCCTTTGCTTGATGCAAATAAACATACACACATATATATCGAAATTATATATCTGTATATATACCATTTATCTGTTTGAGACCATAGTTTCGAAGGCTTGGGCCTCATCATCAGTCTTTTTAATTAAAAATATTATTTTTCATGGGATCAGTATCGCGTGGATATTGAAATTTTTTTCCTTCTTTCCCAGCTGAATAGCCAGGTAGAATTAAAAAACAAAAAAAAAAACAAAAAAAAAATTTAATATTTATAATTAAAAAGACTGATGATTAGGGCCAAGCCTTCGAAACTATAGTCTCAAACATATAAATTATATATATATACAGATATATAATTTCTATATATATGTGTGTATGTTTATTTGCATCAAGCAGAGGACAACCTTTTCATTGAAAAGTTTTTGTTTTGCCGAGAGTAGCAGAGTTGTTGATTCACAAAGAGAAACAAAGAGGTTGTCCTCTGCTTGATGCAAATAAAGTTCCTAGCCCTCCAGCAGTGACGAAAGAACACCAAGTTTTCAATATCCATATGATATTGACTCCATGAAAAACATTTATAATTGAAGAAAGACTGATGATGAAGACCAAGTCTTCGAAACTATAGTCTCAAACAAATAAATAATATATATACAGATATATCATTCTCGATATATATGTGTGTATGTCTACTTGCATCAAGCAGAGGACAACCTCTTTGTTTCTCTTTGTGAAAAACTTTTCAATTAAATTTATTTTAAAATTATTTTTTATATGTTTTCTCCAACCATGCATGAAATAAGAAAAAGAATAAAGACTTTTCATCATATTAAAGATATCAAAAGTTCTCTTTAGTAAGGTTACTTGAGAAGGAAGAATGTGATAATCAATACCACCCAAAAGGAGAAAGTCTCATTGCATGTGCAAACATCAAGATTTTAATTCGCCCATGATCGTACAAAGTTTTCAATAAGTCAAGATTTCGTAAAGTTACGATCCTGTCACAAGAGCAAATTAATAAGTTTTCTTAAAGGAAATTTCAATTTATTTGGAAAGTGAAAAACAACTGAGACAGTTGTGATTTCACAGATATAATTAGTAATAATTATTTTGACTAGTTATGTCCATCGATTAAATGATTAAAGTTGTTATAGGGAAATAAGGACTATAGTTTTTATGCAGATAATTTATATTTTATTGCCAACGTTTCGTCAACTTTGTTGACTTCTTCAGGGCTCAAATAGTTATCTTCCCTGCATATTTGTCATTTTTATAATTATTCTTTCTTAGTAAACATAAACACCTAAATGGGCTTTGTTCCCGGTGACATTTAATAAATAAAAAAAACAAAAATAAAAAACATGAACATGAATCTGATGGATGTTGACTTGCCTTGATGTTTACTAAGAAAGAATAATTATAAAAATTACAAATATACAGGGAAGTTAACTATTTGAACCCTGAAGAAGTTAACGAAACGTTGGCAATAAAATATAAATTATCTGTATAAAAAATATAGTCCTTATTTCACTATAACAACTATAATAATTAGTAATAATAACATAAGAGTGCGTTACAAAAACGTCCCACATTTCAAAGATCTATATCTTCAACTTCAACAGAAAGTACCATACATACAGTATAGTTTTTCTATTTGATTTTAAAAATTATTGTGAGCATCAATAGATCAATAACGCAAGATTGGTTACTTTAAATTTTATATGATCAAAAGAAGTTCCATACAGTATAGTTTTTCCTCTATCGTTTTAAAAATCATTGTGAGCATCGATCTCCAAGAGGCACAACAACGAAATGAAGTTGGAAGAATCTTTGCACTGCGATGACAGAATCCTTTTTTTGAAATACGCTTTAAATTATCTTGAACCAACTTATTAATCTTTGAAATATGGGAGGTTTTTATTTCACACACTCTGGATAATAGAATGACGACTCAGATATGAATGCTTCACTTACCAAATCGATTAACTCCATTTTCTGAATTTTATTAAATTTTAATGTCAAATCACTTGAATGACTCCTAATTGTTTATATTCAAAACAAATCTCTCTAATAATAAATATTAACACCACTAAATGTAAAAAGTTTTTTGACGATTGAATAATAAATAATATAATAATGTACCTATATTATTTCATCCCATTTCTCTACTTTTTGTTTTATGGAGTTTATTTTAGGAATTCCTAATAGCTGTAGTTGTATTAATTTATGAAGGGGTTAAAATAAGAGAAGTGCAGCTTTTATTTATTTCTTTTTTATTTATAAACTCCCGCTAACGTTTCGGCTATTGGTTGTAGCCATCTTCTGAGAGGGAATTTGTCAAAATTTATATAAAACAATTTTTTTGGATACACCAGTCATCAGATAAAACTATATACAAATAATAAATTGAAAGTTTTTTGCCGAGAGTAGCAGAATTTTTATTGTCTCCTTCAATATATACAAATACATATGATATAAATATACAAAACCATATACAGGGTATTCGCCAAAAGGCCAAAAGATGTAATGATGTATTTTTCCGTTTAGGATGAAATGGAGTTAATCGATTTGGCAAGTGAAACATTCATATACATATGACTTATTTATTCGCATAAGACCCCCCGGCTACTTTTAAGATTAAAGAGAAACAAAAAATAAGATAGTAACCCGAAATTTTAACTAGGAAATCATGAAAAATGCTGTGTGGCTTATGCGAATAAATACGGTATTTACGTAAAACATTATAAATGTAGATTTGAAGAATAGGAACATATAGGTAAAAAAATTTCTATAGAGAAACCAGCATGCGAGTGCCCTTTGCGCACTCGAACCAAACATACTTTGGTAAATTAAAAAAAAGAAAAAATGTTAGAATAAAAAAAACACCCTACAGGCAGAATGCTCCTATTCTGGATGTGAGAGAAATTATATACTCCCTCTGTCCGAAAATATGGTATACATTTGCGAAAAAAATCAAATAAAATTAAAATTAAATATAAAAAAAAAATATTAAATTAATTTATTATCACAATATAACTAATTACAAATAATTTTAGTGTAATCCAAATTTAGTTAAAGTGAGATTTAGCCTTGTTGAACGCTTCTATAACATAAATACTTTTCAGCTAATCGACCCTCACGACGAAGTTTTACCTAATTTACCAATATGAGGAATTTTATAGGAATTTTCCCCTCCTTTCAACATAATTGATTCCATATACGTTTGTAATGTTATAAAAACGTTATCAAGAGTATTTCTCTCTAGTTTATTAAATGAATCTTGAACACATTCAATCAATTTATTAATAGCACTGTGCTCTAATTTTTCTTTGTTTTTCATATACTGTAATAGTTGATGCAAGATACCATGACGTTATTCATTAGTCAATTGCTTTGATTTGGCATCTCTTCTTTGTAAATTCACGTTATTTGAGTTAAAAATTTCCATTTTTAAATTACAGCAGTGACAATATCCTATTTTCGGATAGAGGGAGTATTTAAATTAAACTAAAAGATAGTGATTTGATGGAGAGGCAGCCCAAGGGTAATAAAAAAAAGAAATTGCGAATAAAGTAATTTCAGAGGATCTTAAATAGGTTTAAAAGGGTTAACGAAAGAAGCATGTAACTACTCCAGGAAACAAAAATGAGGTGATTACAAGCTCCTTTATTAGCACATTTAAACTCCGAAGGAGAGAAAATTCTCTAAAACTTCGGTTTTTAAAATACTGAAATAACGTTCCAATAAATAACTTTAATTGTAATTTGTTGTTTTTATTATGCTCGGGCTGTTAGTCCATCATTCCATCTCTTAAGCCTAGTTCACATTAGTCAAGTAAACGGTAAGTAAAGAGGCGAGTTTAAAAAAGCACGTACAGATCGACTAGTGTAAACATATGGTCAAGTAAAAAATCGAGTAAATGGGCGAGTCGAGTGGTCGAGCGGAGAGTATGGCAACTCGCCCCCTACCCCACCGAGAGAAGCCATTTTTGGCACAATATGATATTCAGAACATCTTGACACGGTACAGACTAAATATTTTACCACCTCACAGAACCTACATTTCACCAATTTCAAGCAACATACAACAAAGCTACTCGTCGTCCTCAGTTTTGCCTTCGCCATCACCATGTACTTCCAATATGAGTAATACATACTCTAATGAACAGGGTACTGATGCAGTAATGATTTACAATCTTATATTGGAAGCATGGGAAACAACTTCAACCTTTGGTATAAAGTTGGATATCGTGGGCTTTGAAACTCTTAAAAATTGTTGCAGAGAACGATAGTTGTGTCCAAAAAATTCAGTCACTTCCAACTTTAATCGTGGGGGAATTCCATCTGTCATTTGAGTGTCTTGTTTTTGAATTTTATTAGCAACCATACCCAAAAGAGTGTCAAATTGGTGTGGAGTCATTCTTAAACACATTCTGTACTCCTTAACGGCCTCAGTTGCAAGAAGTGTAGAGGCACCTACTAACCTAATAACGATAGTTGTTTTCAGTAGCAAAAAATTCAAAGTCACTTCTAACTTTAATCGTGGTAGAATTGCATCTCTCATTTAAGTGTCTTGTTTTTGAATTTTAGTAGCAACCATACCCAAAAGAGTGTCAAATTGGTGTGGAGTCATTCTTAAACACATTCTGTACTCCTTAACGGCCTCAGTTGCAAGAAGTGCAGAGGCACCTATTGGCCTCTTCTTCCTATCCAGCCACGTACCCACAACCTTTTTCTTCTGATTTTTCCTCTTCAATAGCCAATAAAACATTATACAATTTTGAGGAACAATTTTTAAGCCGACGATGTTGAAAAGCACACGCCATTTATTCTAAGGTCATACTTACACTAGTACCGTGTAAATACCTCCAGAAAAATCGAGGGCGAGTCGAGTACTGGGCCGAGTACTGGGCCCAGTTCACTAAGTCGAGCTACTTGACTAATGTGAACTAGGCTTTAGGGAATATTTCTAATATATTAAATAAGCGAGATCCATAGGGGCTACATCTTTACTGGTGCACCCCTTCTTGCATTCGATTGCATTAAAAAAAAAAAAAAAAAGCAAATTATTTCCAATCAATTTTTATGTTACCCGTGCAACGTCCAATTGGCGCACTTTAGAGCTAACATTTTCAGCCAAAGCTGATGTATGAGAAATCATATCAACTAATTTTTGAGCATCGCCACGTACAATTTGTAGTTTCGGGATTACTTTTGTTATCCCTCGGAATTTGGCCTCTATATGGCATTGCTTTGAAAATAATGCTTCCAATTGATCATTTAATTGTGCCTAAAATTAATTATAAGATAAATTATTTTAAAAAAATAATTATTTTTTTTGACAAAAAATTATACTTTCCTCTTGTTGACTTAAATTTGAATAAGCATTTGCAATCGATTCGGCATTAAATATAATTTCCGTAGAATTTTGGTTTTGCGGCATAATAAGTTTTATTAACAAATGATATACGAATAGAATATATTAAATGTGTCTGACAGTGTATTTGACAGTTCGTAAAATCATGACATGATAACAACACAACTTCGTTGAGGAATAAATAAATCCTTTAAAAGCGCACAATTCAAATTTTCATACTTACCAAGAAAATTGTATATAATACTAGGGCTTCTTAAATTGAGGGTCGCGACTCTTTAGAGGTTCGCATAACTAATTGTGGGATCACGATATTATTATAATTTTTTATTAATAAATGTTTCCATTTGTACATCTGTTTTATACAGTGGCGCAACCAAGATTTTCACACATTTACAAAATATTTTTTTCAATTTCATTTGTTAATTTGTTAATTTTTACTTTTACTTTCATTTTTACCTTGTCCTGGAGGGGAGGCCTTCAGCCCCCTTAGTCTCCCGCGCCGTGGTTGCGCCACTGTTCTCCATCATATCATCATTAATCATCATCATTCGCATTTAACAGACAGAGAATCTCATGCACTGTTAGTGTATTTAAAATAAATTGACACGTTCTGATGTGGCCATCCATTTGACTTTACCATACAACCTGGCCCCACACTTATATTTAATATTTAATAAAATTATTTATAATCATGTAAGGGGAAAGGGTTAGTTTTTGCATTTTTAGATTACTGGGGCTCCACTGATTATGTATACAATATTTGGTTGAGTTTGATACAAGGGCCTAGATATTCATTTTTTGACCCCCCTCCCCTATTTTGGGTGGTTAGTATTTGCATTTTTAGTCATCGAGGGTCCCACTGATTATGTATAGAAAATTTGATTGAGTTTGGTACAAGGGCCTAGATTTTCATTTTTTGCCCCCCCCCCATTTTGGGCTGTTAGTTCTTGAATTAGTAGACTTGTGGGGGCCCACGGATTGTGTATACAAAATTTGGTTGAGTTTGCTCAAATGACCTAGATTTTTTATTTTTAACCCTCTTCGCCCCCCCCCCCTTAATTTAGGGTCGATATGCATCAAAATCTAATCAGCTCTTAATCTCAATGCACCAAAACTACGTGTGAAATTTGGTTTTGATATTCAAATTTTGAGCTAGCTTGTCCACAAAAATTGGTAACGCACGTACTAACAGAATAACAGAGACTAACAACCTAACAAGACTAACATACATTTTGACAAAACAATTATTATCTCGAAAAATATAATTTTGTCGATGTTCACTTATTAGGGCTTTTTCGTAGACCGAAATTCCATGGTTTTGCCCAATTTTTTTAACTAAAATAGTTTCAGCCGTTTTTGAGATATTTCGAAAAAAAGAAGAAAAAAAAACACTTTTTTCATGTACAATTACTTGATCATACCCTGTATGGTAAAGTAAAAATAAAAATAATGCAATATTAAATATAATTATTTCAAGACCACTGGACTCTGGGAACATATTAAATGAACTTATTCAAAGCCATTGATCCCATATATGTGAGGAAAGTTTTCATGGGTCGTTCAGAACCAGTGTTCCCATATATAGGAACACTATATATGGTTTAAATGCTGATAGTGAATAAATAAATAAGATTTGAACTCTAAATATGATATATAAAATGTCTTTTAAAATAATACGATAAATAATCAAAATCCATCAAATATTGATTCGAAATAAATAAAAAATACTTACTTTCTTTGAATTCGGTTAGGAGGCATTTTTCCTAAATTCATTCACATATGAAATCGGAAATATCAAATGGAAATAAGCTATTACAGAATAGTCAACTTTAACAGAAAAAAATGAAAAAATCGCGATATTAAATTATAGACAATAAATTGGTCAGATAATTTTTAGAATCAAAAAAAGTGCAATTTGGTTCATGACTTGGATTTCAATAAAACTTTTCATCTTCATTCTATGGGGCATCCTTTATCGTATCTAAAACCTCTTTTATTTTTTGTAAAATAATCTTTTCTTTTCTCACAAAAAAATATTTATTTTTGAAATTTTAATCCTCTTTACCTATTTAAATAGTCATCGGAACTAATTATACTTAAAGAACTTTCTTTTAGGAAATTAAATTATCAAAATGTTTTTTCAATAGAGTTTTTTATATGTACAATATTTAGGGCGATAGAGCAGTAGATATATAACATTCACCATTACTGCCTAACCCTTTGAGATAGAGAAATTTATATAATGACCTATATTAAAGAAGACTTAATTTCCAACAGAAAAGTTAATAAGAGAGAAATATCTAACATCAATAGTTTACGAGTTATGAATGGTAAATGTAATATTATTGACACGGATTCAATAAAAATTTTCACATTCAATCTAAGGGGCATCCTTTATCTAAAACCGCTTTTATTTTTGTAAAATAATGTTTACTTTTCTCAGAAAAAAAATTTAATTTTGAATCTATATATATAATCCTCTCTAGATATGTAAAGCTAATTTTACATGTTTATTTAAATAAATGTACTTTCTTTTAGTAAATTAAATTATTAACATGTTTCTTCATTATAATTTTTTTTTTATGTAGAATATCTAGGGCGTTAGAACAATATTTATCCAACTTTCCACATAAATTTCACCTTTACTGCCTAACCCTTTGAGGTACACAAATTTATTTAATGACCTTTAATAAAGAAGATTTAATTTCCAACAAAAAAGTTCAATAAGTGAAATGTCTAAAATCAATAGATTACGAGTTAAAAGATATGCCAATATTGTGTGTAGAGTGAAAATGGACTTGAATCAATAACAAAATAATGTCTGGCTAGGCCACATATCCTCTCGAGATAACAGACCAAAAAAATTATAAATCAGAAAGAAATTGATTTTATTTTATCGATTTCATCTATGTGGAGGTTCACAGTACCATTTTAATATAAGAAAATAGCATTTTGATTAAGAATTTTATGGTTCAAAAAAAGTTTTATGAAAAGATTCAATTTCTTCTCTGCCGGAAGCAAATCAACAAGAAATGCCAAAAAGGTTTTATTTATTCTCATTAAATATCTAATCAAATCTTTTGAAATTTCATACTTATGTGTTATTTCTTTGTTTCTTTTATAGATAATATTTTTAATTTGAATATTTTCATTTTAAAGGGTAGTTTATTTGAAGCTTAATTTGAAAAAACGCTAATAACTCTTTTGAAATTATTTTTAAAAATATAAAATTAATTATATATTATAAAACAATTAATTATGAATAATTTAATTTAATTTTGAACAAAATCGATTCAGTACTTTTTGAGAAAATCCTCAAAAACCCCGAAAACCGTCTATGAAAAGCCGTTTTAGAAACATTTTAAAAATTCACTTCCATGTCACAAGTCAATGTTTCGTTTCATATGACTTTTTAACTTTTTCCAAAGGCATCTTTTTTAGACGGTTCAGATGGTTTTTGTTCATTTTCTCAAAAAGTACTGAATCGATTTCAAACAAAATAGAATTAAATTATTAATAATTAGTTGCTTTATAATATTTATTAATTTCATATTTAAAAAAAAATTTCAACGGAGTTATTAGCGTTTTTTTGAATTGAACTTCAAATAAACTACCCCTTAAAAATATAAATCACAATAACACACAGATATGAAATTTCAATAGATTTGAATAAATATCTAATGAGAAAAAATAAAACTTTTATCCATTTCTAGTTGATTCGCTCCCGGAGAGAAGAAATTTGTTCTTTTTATACAATTTCTTTTAAACTACAAAATTTTTAATCAAAATGCTGTTTTCTTATATAATAGACATAGTGAGAACCTTCAGACAGTTGAAATCAATAAAATAAGATCGATTTCTTTCTCATTTATAATTATTTTGGCCTGTTCTATCCAGAGGCTGGGTCGCAAACCACCCGGCATCAGCGACTCATTTGTTACGGTTTTCTAGCTTTTTACCATTTTCTTAAAAACTAATCAATGAATTTCGTTCAAAATTGAATATAATTATTAATAATCGATTGTTTTATAATATTTATTAATTTCATATTTTTAAATATTATTTCAAAGTAGTAATTAGCGTTTTTTTAATTGGACTTCAAATAAACTACCCTTTAAAATGCAAATATTCTAATAAAAACTATTTTATATAAAATATAAAAGAAAATATTTCATAGATATGAAATTTCATTAGATTTAATTGAATATTTGATGAGAAAAAATAAAACTCTTTTAAAACCATTTCTAGTAGTGAAAAAACTAAATGTTATCATAACATTTCATATAAACTACAAAATTCTTAATTGAAATGCTATTTTCTTATAATATAATAATTACGTGTACCTTCACATAGATTAAATCGATAAATAAGATCGATAAGAGGGTATAATAATAATTAGGAGTGTCGAAAAATAAATATTTTAATGGTTCATATCTCGTATACGGTAAGTCGCAGAGCTATGGGATTTGAAACTTAAGCTATCCAGAGGCTAGAAGAATTACATCAAGATTTTGGCTAAAATTGAAAAACTGGAAGTATATTTTGGAATTTCGTCTTTTTTCTTAAAACGGCTTGGGGGAAACACAAAATGAAGTAATTTGAATGAAGAAAATTGGAATGATGATTTCAAATAAGGGAGAAGCTAATGTGAAACTCGTGGGCTGACCACACCAGTTGATTTTTTTATATACGCGTATATAGTATAAAGGGAAACAGTTTTCTATGATTATTATGTCAGGAGTGCCATGGTAAGTACCCCCTCCCCCTCTTTATTACATTTTGTTAAATTTATAAGACTTGACCGTTTTTATTTTTAACATATAATGAGCGAGATAGAGACTTGTTGTAATTTATCTACAGTAGATTCGCAACTGATGTACTTAATAAAAATAAAAATGTATCGTTTGTCAATATAGGCAGAAGCTAGCTAATAGGCATAGATACACAATATGCTATAGACCTGAGCTAGAAAATTAATTTAAATATTTATTATAATTGAAAATTCTTCAAGCACTCTCATGGTCTTGTGAAACTTATTTTATCAAAAAAAGGGTATAAATAAAAGAATTCAGTTGAAAATCAATATATTTATTAAGAATGATAAATAAAAATTTTTATTCAAGTGTAAAGCTCTAAATGTGTAAGAGAAGCCACATTTAACTCACTTATTTAGCTGTCTTATATTAATATAAATATTTTGTGAATACGAAGCAGATGTAAATAAATTTGATTTGTATATAAATTTCCATATATAAAATTTCCTTGAAAATAGATAATATATAATAAATGTGCTAAGACATCAATCGGTGCTTTAAATATTTTTTTTTCTTTTATGCAATCTGACTCAATTTACCATTCGTACAACATTTATTCTATCACAAGCTAGTTTTGATACAATCATCAGTCAAAATAGCAAAATTAAATATATTTTTATTATTTTTATATTATATATATTTTACATATTTTTTTTTTTGTTTAATTATATTAATTCATTTCTTCAATATTTTCCTTGACGAATAAAAGTGTGAATGTTTAGGGTTGATAAAAAGATATCCATCTATTTATAAAACTGGTTTCGAGATGTAAAAGTTGAATACACATGGCAGAGAATAAGGGAAGGATGACGCTTGTGAGGGGATCACTATTTTCATTACATATATAATATTATTAGGATGGTCAAGGTGAGAATAGGAATATGGCTCTTTCAAGAGATCGACTCAAGAATTAACCCACTCAGTGAACCGAACCAATTCTTCATAATTAAATCTTGAACTTAACTTTTTGCATCACACCGATTATTATTATTATAAATATTATATCCATACGCCTATCAATCACAATAGGTAGTATAATATAGGAACTTTGAAGCAATGAGGGGACATAATGAAATTAAAAGGATTTCTATAGTGGCCACAGAAATTTAAAAATGTTTCTCAAGGCTTTAAATATCATTTTTAACACTTTTCTAAGTCATGATGCGTTTTCTGAATGCCCGAGCACTCAGTTTAGAAGCTATTAGTCCCAGAAATTTAAATTGTTCACCATTTCGAAATTATTAAACAGACAGATTTTTCACTTATCTCTACATATTAGTTTGGAGTTGATGGTGTTTCACAAAGAAGCATATCTCTACAGAGACGGTAAATATTAATTATGCAGCGCTTTACAATTAAAGAACTTGTACAAAGTATGAAATTTGATTATGAAAGCAACCAGAATATTACAAATGCACTTGTAAAACTATTAGAATTTGGAGTTAACTAATATTTTAATTGTAAATCACGTCTCTTGAACTTTTCCACTAGCTAAATAGCTATTTTGATAATGTCCCACCCATATTAAATAACGCAGTTCTCTAAAAATAATAATGAAAGAACCATGTATTCACGTTAACAAAGTTAATAATAATAATGATAAGATGAATGATTTACCAACTGTGATATATTCGAGTAGGACTCCATTTTTCTTTTTGTCTAGATAACAATTGTAAAATATGGTTGTTTTAGATTTAGCACTTCAAAAATTATAATTTCGTTTGGGACACCCTTTAATAATTAAAGCCTCTTAATGCCTCTAATGAAGAGAGCAGTTGAATTCATAACTAAACTGACCAGATCGGTCATAATTAATTTTTTTTTAATAATAATTTAAGATAATCTATTCCTCGCTCACTTTTCCTTATGAGCTCACAAAAGCTGATTAAATGACTCAAGAATTTGTTCTTCAGGAATGGCTACGCTGAACAAAATTTCGATTTTACAAATACCATATCCATCTGAACACTCTCCGAAATATTATTGTATATATTTAAATTGTATATCCATAAAATATGTATTTTTTTATCAAACCGAAACATCCACAAAAGCTTTGGTAAAAAATATTTTTGTTCACAATATATTAAGCAGTTTTTTTATGTATCTAAATCTATATAGGTATAGACGAGGGGTGAACCGCGACCTAATATCGTGTACACCTACTTCCACTTCCACTTTTATTTCCAAGTAGAAGACAATAGAAGAAGGGGCATTATTTAATGAATTCCAAAATAATTCCACATAATTCCAAAGACGTGTACACCTAATTCCAATCGCGGTTCACCCCTCGGGTATAGATTTCTATTTAAATTACAGAGAAATATTAATCACTCAAAAATGTTTTTATCTTTTTTTTATATACTATAAAAGGATATAGATAGACTTATTCATTGAACAAGTAGGTAAAGAAAAATTTAAAAAGTTTGATTGAATTTTTACAAAAAATAACATATTATATTAAATTAACATCTTTGAGTGAAAGTCTTTATTATCATAGTATATATAACTATATTCATGATTTCGTAAAAATTGTTATAGTTTTTCTTTGGTAAAAGCTAAAAAGTACTCAGATGTTTTCGTAAATATTTTGAAAAATATGAAAAGGATGATCTGGAATTTGAAATGTAAATTAATTAATTTACATATTCACAACCTATGAAATGGGTTATAAAATAGGTATTGATTATGGATGAAATAATATTATTATTATATTTTTTTTGGTGGGGGGAGGGGGAAAGAAATCTTGTTTATTTTTATATAATAATGAATAATAAAAGCTATAAGCAAAAATTTTCGTATCAATTCCTAAAGATGAATAAAGATTATCAAATATATAAAATATTTCAAAAAATTAATACATATACAAAAAATTGACGAAAAAATATCAGATATGAGTAAAAACTCTTAAGAAAATTGACTTTTATTATTAAATATTTTTAATCTTTAAATAAATAAGTATTTGTTTAATATCGTTTTCTGCTGGACATCACTGCGCACTAGAAAGGATACTGTCGTCATATCGTTATTGTGCATTTAAGTTCCATTCGTAATCGATACTTAGTGTGCAGTGAAGTCCAGGAAAATGTCCCCTAAATTGGCCAATGGAAATCGCTATAAGTTTTAATCAATTATCATTTTCTTTTAAGCTACAACTTTTTTAAATTATAATCATAATTATTCAAATTTACGCGGTTCAATTAATTTAATTAATTTCATTATAATTTAATTTTAAATAAAAAAATATTTTTATTAAGATCAAACTCTCTTATTTTATTCCATTTCGGTAAAAGGATATTAGATTATTATAGTTAAAATTTTTTGGATTTGGGAGAACCTTTTCAGAAATTTTTTTCAAATAAATCGCCAATAAATTGAATCAAAGACATTTTTTTAAATGCTATAGGTTACATAATTTAACTTATGGAAAGTTGTTCATATTATTGAGTAACAATGGCGTAATTAGGCAGGTGCAACAGTGGCACCCGCACAGGGACGGCCATAAACCACCCCTCCAAAAAATAAAATTATTAATAAATCATAAATTTCGCATTTTAAAATTACATTAGAGACCCGAAAATTAATCACTCGATAACCCGGCAGTCCGGATAACTCGGCCACACACTAGGAGGGCGAAAACCCCCTATTTTCATGTAGTAAAGGCTCTATGCCTTCATGAAGTATGTACTTTTCCTTTGTTTAAGGGTATTTGGGCAGTTTATTCTCTGTTGTATTCTCAAGCAAATAATACATACAAGTATTCTGAGGAAACACTCGTACTTATTCTTTTTTAACCCCATTCCCGATAACCCGGCATTTTCACAAACTCGGCCACCCTTCGGTCCAGATTAGGCCGAGTTTTCGGGACTTTATCATATTATGAAAAAGTCAATATTTTTAAACTGATATACAAAAAACAAATGTATAATTAATTAATCTTAAATGATAATTTTTACTTAATTGTGATAAATAAAAGAAACTTGTTATCTTTATGGTTTCATTTTAAATTTATTTTAAGTTTATCCAACAAACAAGTGTGGCTTGTTTTAAATAATGATTAGAATGATTGATTCTCTTAAAAGACCCATTCGCTAAGCAATGTTGAGTGATTTCTCTGGATTCACTGAAATTCCTTGGGTTATATTCTAAGCACCATCCTCGGAATCACTTTGGCGACCATCCAGAGACCTGGTGGGCAACCAATTTTTTCTCTTTCTATCAGTTCAAGGTAGAGGTTTTCAAGGTTTCATATAAATGTAAAACACAACACGATTAGTCTCGCTAGGATGTCCGTCAATTTATTTACTTGCCACAGAATTGTAGCTTCACGACTAAATAGAAGAATAAACGAATTTTAAAGATTAGAACGCATTACCATCCAAGGCTATTTATATTAGCACTGACCAAATAAGATAATATATACAGGTTAAAATTTACAAGTATTTTGTATTGATTTTAACTATGTATACGTATAATAAAGAAAAATAATGACGATTATTATTTATCAAGTATTTTGTAATGACGGCAATACAACCCAACAAAGCGGGGGAACCCAAATTCTATTTGTATATATTTTATTGAACCATTTTTTTAAATAACCAACATAATACAATATAAATTGAAAAAAAAACATTCATTGAATCAGATCAGTGTTTTATTTTTATTTCTTAATAAAAATATCTAGATAGAAATGTGTTATTTTTTGTAGGGGCTCGGATTTTGTGGGGAAGGGGACCATTTTAGGCTCCTTAGGTATAATCTACTTCAAATTGCCAGTGAATGCGAACGGATTTAAGAAAACAAATCGTCAATCAATATATTGAGAGGTGATCTGAGGAATATGATAGACATACTTGCAATCTGATTGCGTTTACCCACTGAAAGGAAAATAAGTCATTCAATTTTGTCAAAAGACCCAGTTGCTTCAGTATCACCGAATATGACCTTGGGACCTTGATTAAACAAACACTATTTATTTAAATTAGATAAAACATCAATCGACATTTCGCATATGCTCAACTCAAGACAAATTTTTGCAAAGTATACAAAAATTTGTTGTCATTTATAACATTCATTAATTGTTTCTCTTATGTTTTTAATACATGATCGTTTTACGATTCAAAAATAACAAAAAATATAATTAAAATGCACCCCATATGTTCACTAGAACTATTCTATTTTTAACTTATTTTTTTTACATGTAAACCCATTTTTATTTTGTATTTATAGGGACTAGATTATTTTGGTCCGATAAATGAAAACTTCTAACGACTTCACTGTTTATATTGCACTTAGATAAATATATGCCCTATAGAAGTTTCAAATTTATAGTCATCATAATTTAAATATAAATAAAATAATAATAAGGCAGGATATTTTTAACAAAAGTCTTTGGGGTAAATTTTCTTTTCCAAGACGATTGTCATATGTGATTTTTTTTATCAGATAAAAACTTCATAAAATTTATAAACTTAACAAAAATAAAATTAACTTATTATATGCATTAGAATTTATATATATTAAACTCTTAAGCAATATTGTTTCTATTCAATTTATATCAATGAAATAGCGTTTCTGTTGGACTCCAGTGCGCCCGGAACGAGGGAAATGACGTCATCGCTTTATTATTATGTTTGTTTATGTTTCGAATGCAACATTTACAATGAGTGCCATTAAGTGTGCACTAATCGTCCAACAGAAAAGGGTATAATCTATTATATTTTCCATGTCTTCCTTCATGGGGATAACGCCCCCTTTTAGAAATCGTAGTCTTGGGTATATCATTTAAGTTTCTGTCATTAAATAAATGAAGAAAAAATAAAATGTCATAATATTCTAAGATAAAAAAATTGCGTATTCAAATAAGAATAATAAAAATATTTTTTTCTTCAAAATACTATAATATAGCGCGTATAGCATTAAATTCAAATTTTAATAAAATAGATTTTGTATATAATATACATATATATTGATATATAAATATTTAATATATTTTATAAATCATTTCTCTTATAAAATTTTGCTTTAGCTTCGTTGCAATCATTAGAAAGCTTAATAATAAATGCTTCCTTAAATGTGTGTAGGATTTCTTAAAGACCTGCTTCGGGGGCTACAGAACTCGTAGACGTGGACGCCGTTAGTCCGTGGCTCTAGTAGTTCATTAGTTGATTGAAATCCGAGCCATTATCAAAAAGTTGCATAAAAAGAACATATATATAGAAATATATAATCTCAGGAGCGCTTTTGGGCCCATATAAAATCATCTGCGCGAGGTTTACAGCCAGTTAATCTTTCGATGATCTGTAGTAAAAAAATATATATACATTTATTAATAGGTAATAATTTCTTAAACTAAAAGGTTTGCTCGCTGGAGTGGTTGATCTTATAGAGCAAATTAAATAGGGCTCATTTGCCTCATGCTAATAAATATACACATAAATAAATAAATACATGTACATGTATACATAATTTTATATGTTCGAGACTATAGTTTCGATGACAATGCCTTCATCTTCAGTCTTTTTTTTAATGAATTTTATTTTTTTAATATAAAGTCGGAATAAAATCGGGTTCTAATAGAGAGTTCATTCATTAACTTTAAGAGTACTTGACTGAGTGAATGAGAGCTTTGAGGTGCCAAATATGTATTTAATTGCGACTTTATGCTCAAAAGAAAAATACAGAAGATGAAGACAAAAACTTCAAAACTTTGGTCTTAACCAAAGAAAATTATACAGATGTGTGGTGTGTGTGATATACCTATATAGCAAGTTTGGTACATGGGTCGGCTCCCGTGGGGGGATGAACTATTCTAAAATCTAAGTTAAACTAATAAGATATTTGATACTGGTTTTTTAATTTCAGTAAATGTAATATTAAAAAATACCTCCAGTGAAACTGGAAATTTTTCACCAGCAAATTCATTAATAAGTGATTTTTCACGAAAAAGCACCTTTATTAAGAAAACTTGATGTTTTAGGTATAGGGACATGATATATCGTCTTATAGCATTTTTCTTCGTATTTCAATTTGTTGAGTAATATACAGGGGTTCTCATTTGAAAAAACGAACTTTTGTTCCCTTTTATGAATTCCGGAAATAATAATAATCTTAGCACGCCCTGTATAATATAGAGTCGATTTTTCGGCGTAAATTAAATACTTCGGGTGTGTCTAAACTACCACCAAAATATCAACTTTTCAGGAATTGAGAGCACTAATTTATTTTAGTTTAATTAGGGCCATGTTTTGAACGATATTTAACACAAATTATTTTTTATCTCAAAAACCGATAAAGTTAGGTATAGGACAATATTAACAAAAAATTATTTTAATAAAATGGCGGTTCTAAAAACGTGTTAATATACGGGGTGTTCCATTTAAAAAAATAGAGTTGCTACGACTTTTCGATGGAAGCCGAAACGTCGCAATGCTGAAAATATTTTAGATCGATAGAATAGGCAAGAAAATGTAAGGTGCTAAATTTTCAGAAAAATCCTATCTTCCGTTTTTTATAAACGTCTAACGTGCCATGGACCGTGAATCACCCTGTATTTTCTTTATGAATGGATCGTTTCCAAGCCATTGACTTATATATCCCCTCCACTAAAAATAATCGCTCAAATATTTTTTTTTTTTTTATCGAAACTACGTGGTAAATAATTTCAATTTTTTTTAAGTTATTCCGAATATATTATTCTAACAAATATTAGTTTTTCATCAAGATGGGGAAAGTCAATAACTTTTAAGGAGTTCGGTGTTGGTTCTAGGTGAAACATTTTAATATAATAATAAAACTTGAGTAAGATACGAGGGATAAATTGGATCTCTTAGAATCCACCGAAATAAAAATAGCCCTCTCTAATAATTCAAATATTTTAAATAATCAATTGGAAGTGTATAAAAATACAATTATTAATTATATGTTATAATAAATTAACTAAACATTCCTTCCATTGTTCGCACATTAAATATACTAGGGTAATTGTACTCTCTCATGTACCTTTCAAGTTGTACCTTCTCAGGTACTTGTCCATTCGTTATTATAATAGCACGTATAGCTTCCTTTCAGCCAGTTCAAATCTCAATAGAAAATATTAATTCTTAGAACAACTTCTCCTCTTCCCCTACTTTCCCCTCACCACATACATTTAAAAAATTTTTAAAAATTGTTACTTGTAAAACTATTTTTCCAATATATAATCAGTTTTCTTAGACTCCTGATGATGGGCTAACCCCGAAATATATCGAATTCAAAACTCAATTTTGTTTTATTTCTTTTTTGTGAAACCTACCTCGTATCTTACTCAAGTTTTATTATTATATGGTGAAAGTCCTTCAATGAAAAAAAAAATAATCATTTTCCCACCCTTTCCCAATCTACCATATGTAAAAAATTTCAATTTTAATTGCAATTATTTCATGTTTGGTCTGGTAAATCGTCTTCAAATTTTAACAGTGTGTTTATTATGCTTTTAATGACTTATATTCCAAGTTTCGAAGACTTCTTGAATTTTCGCATTTGTGAAAGAACTACCTTAAGTGGTTTATTTGAGTTCAACTACCGAGGGGGTGAATCCTTCTGACATTTCTGACAATTAAATTAATCGAATCTAATTTCATCCTTGGTATTAGCATTTAATTTCTTTTATCTATGTATCTTGGTATATCTATTGGTATGCAACTGAGTGCACCCTCTTTGATAGAATAATACGGTGGCGGACTGGGGCGGAGGGAGACCAGAATGTTTTCCGGTGGGCTGATCGTAACGTGGGCCGTATGAATAATTTTGCGCTTATAAATGCTCCCTAGCCGAAAAAATAAATTGAAGCCGGTAAATTAAGATGTCCCAGAGCCTGTAAATTGCCAGCCCGCCACTAGTTTATTTGTAAATTAATAAGAAATTCGATATTTAATATAATTAATTCTCATTATAATTTCCCTATACTTACCCATTCAAGTGCAGGCCAAAATCGAAGCAGTTCTAGAGGTCTATTAAGCCATCCAGTAGTAATGCAAAAATAAGTCTCATGGGGGGCTACGTGGTGGATTCGATGATGTCTTCTAGGAAGTATTATATGCCATTCTTGAAGCAATACTACCCAATTGGGAAGGCCGAAATATGTATGTGACCATTTATGAATTTGATTAGTAAGAGCAAGAAAAACAGCCAGTAAGAATAAGTAACATGACCAATTAAAATGTGCCTGCAATAAATATAAGCGTATGACAAATTATACTTAGTTTATTATAAAAGATAAATATTTAATATGATTATTTGGCATATTGCGAAGATTTATTTCTGCTTGTTGAGGGTTTAGTGGTCAAGTTTAATGAACTGGATAATACTTTCTGGTTGGACGTTTGAAATTAGAAAATTAGTTAAAATGTTCTAGTTTATTCATGATTGTGATTCTAAAGCCGTTCTCGAGGATAAAAGGTGATATAATAAATTTATAAAAATTTAATACGATTGAAGTTTTTGGAGAAGGACTGGTAAGTGAATTGAATGGATTTTGATGAGATAGTCCAAGTTTAAAAAAATAGAGAAAATGAAAATCTTTTTATTCAAAGCCGACGTTTCGGAGATTTCTTCCCTCCTTCAGGGGTTTGAAAGGTCAGTGAAGGAACTACACTCCACTAAATTTCTGGTGATAATGAAAATTGTACAATATGTTACTGCCAGTGAGAGAGGAGATAGAGGGGAGTTTCACGTTATATTTCCTTCATTGACCTTTCAAAACCCCGAAGAAGGAGGGAAGAAACCTCCGAAACGTCGGCTTTGAATAAAAAGATAGATATAATTTTCTCGATTTTTTGAACCTTGGATTGCCTCATCAAAATCCATTCAATTTATAAAAGTTTAAATTGTCGATAATAACAGAGCTAATATTTCTAAAGAAAACTCAAGAGATTTCCAACTACTGATTCTAAATTGTTAGGGATGATTTAGATGTCAGAAGACTTGATTTCACACATCGGGAAATGAACTTGAGTGCCAAAATGCTATCCGGCAATTGCCAGAACGATTAATCTTGGAAATCAACCCAATATACCTGAGAGCATTTTGTAACTCAGGTTCAATTCCTGAGGAGGTGAAATCAACCCTCTCGACATATTATCATTAACAGAAATCATCCATAGCGTTTGGGATTCAATAATTGATAATCTGTTGTTGGTTGGTTTTCATCCGTCATTCTAAATAAGGAAGCCTCCCCTGATAATTGCATTTAATTGGAAGAAGACTATATTTCAAAAAACTCGCTTTTAAGACTTATCAAATCTAGGAGCAAATCAAATTTATCGACCTTTTGAATGTATCTTTCTCGAAAGCAGTAATAGAGTTTTATTTTTTAGACGGAATCCTAGAAATGAAAAACTTATATAGTACATATACTATGTAAATGAATGTATATATTTAGAGACAGTATTTTCTTTTATTATACTAATCATTATATAATACATATAAGTTATCAGTTAAAAACGGCTTCAGAATTAGAATCTGTAACATCGTGAATAAACTAGAAAATAATTTTTTAATTAATTTTCTGATTTCAGAAAGAATTTTCTAGTACATTGTTTTTAATAATTAAGAAAAAGAAGGTAATGGAAAAAATGATTTAGAGTTATTTTTGTTAAGAAATACCATTGAGTCATCAATATGATAGAAAAGTGATTAAATTTAAATTGAATATTCTTAGTTCAATATTTACTAAACAAATTGTTAGTTAATTTTAGAAAGGTTTAAATAATTTGCAATTAAATGATAAAAATTTTTGAATTCAATTGAATTATGATCTATATTTATAGATACCTGAACTTGATCGCTATCCTTGGTAAGAAAGACCCAGGTGATCCGTCCGAGAAATGGTAGCGTCATCATACAATTATCACCATTTGTTTCGACCCAATCATGTCGAGTAATGGAAGTTGGATCTATGTGATGTTCACGAAACGGTCTCAGGAAATTCTATATAATGAAATAATTCAAAAAATAATATTAGAAAATTTAATATATATTTATTATTTCGTTAGTCATGTCAAAACAAATGAATTTTCAACGAGTGAAGTAATTAATTCAAAGAGCCTGTTACTCCATTAATTTAGTGTATATTTCAAAAAAATAATATTTGTATTTAATACACAAAAGATTCTCTTACTTTTCATTTGCTAAAATGAGTATGAATTAAACAAGTTTTGACGAAAATATATTTATAAATTTTATTTATTTGAGACTACTGTTAAAATGATTTACCTTCATCTTCAGACTAATAGAAGATATAAGAGATTGGCCTAGGGCAGGGGTCGGCAACCCGTGGCTCGCGAGCCACTTGCTGGCTATTTCAATGTGAAGATGTGGTTTTATTTTAAATCCAAAATCAAATTTATATGTATCTAATCCTAACCAAATACCGTAATATTGAATTAAATATGTTAGTGGCTCTTTAAAACCTGGAAAATTTTGTAAATTGTAACTTTTGACTTTTCCGTCTCAAAAGGTTGCCGACCCCTGGCCTAGGGGAATAAATAAATAAATACTGGCCTTAAGAGACATAATCTTTGGGCTTCTAAGAGATAGAGGGCCCTACTTTTGTAAAGCATCTTACCTTGAGCTTACATAATAAAATACACTGAGATTCAGACTAGGTAGCTTGTGTTAATTTAACCAGCATATCCAGTCACCTATCAAGAACTAAACAATACTTAAATTTTAAAATTAATTAGTTTGGATACTTTTAAAAACCGTTTTATTTATAATATATATCTAGAAATAACATTTGACAAATTTTGATTCAGCCATAAATATCTTATACGAATGATCTTCATATCATTCCCAATAATTGAATCTAAAACACGCTTAAAAAATAATATTTAAAATTTTTTATTGAAATACATCTTAAGGAGTAGAACTGTTCCAATTCTATTGAAAACAGAGAATTTTCAAGTCAGAGAATTCCATTTTTAGACTGTGCCAACCTGTGGGATGCAAGCAATATGACTCTGATTGGATTGACTATAAAAAGTCAACAGGTATTCGTATAATAATACTCTCATTTTAAGAATAAATCAATAATCAAATGAGAACCAGTGCTTTTGAAAAACCAAGGCCTATATAGTGTAGAATATGTAACTAGACTAAAATATATTGGTTCGCTTTTATTAGTAAAATGAGATTGATAATTGGATTATTGAAAGAAAAAAGAACACTCACAGTTTGCTTGTATGATCTGATAATCTGAGATCCCTTAAGAAGTCTAACTGATGAAATTTTAATGAAAATAAAGAATTTTCAAGACCTAGAATTTTATTTTTAGGCTTCACCAACCTGTAGGGCGGAATTAATAACGGTGATTGGGTCGACTATAAAAAGTCAACAGGTGTTTGGAATATAATCATCTTTCTAAGAATAAACCAAGTCGCATGTTCTTTAACTTTGGTAATCAAATGAGAACTAATGCTTTCAAAATACCCAAGCCTATATATAATAAAATATATATAGGTCAAAATTTGTTAGTCTGTTTTAATAATGAAGTGAGATTGAGAGGGAGATTTTTGAAAAAATTAAACCTAAAGCACGCTTGTACGATTATCTCTGATAATATCCAATATCAATATTAAGAGGTGCAAGCCGTCATCGATCCGTCAAGCATTTCAAAAGCTACTTTGGCCGCTTTTCCCCCCGCAACCCGTCATTCTGGCGCCGTTTCCCACATTGGTTTTTTTATTACCAATTTATCGTTAATATTTAAGGTATAATCAAGGGAGAATTCTGTTTTCTATTTTATTTCTCTTTTGATCCTAAAAAGTAATAAATAACTTGAGAAATAAGCACGCTCAGATATTAAATTGAATACAAAACTACAGGCAGTAGTCAATTTGTATCAAATCGGTATGTATAAGAATATATTATGAAAAATCTTATTCTTTCAATCTATTGATCTAAAATCAGGCGTGTCCAACCTTTTGACTTACACGGGCCACATTTGAAGAAAAAAATTGTCTCGGACCGCGGATAAAATATTAGTACCTGGAGGCACCGAGCGATGCTCGGTAACTTCTTCCTTCAGTTAAAAGCTTTATTTTAATATTATTTTTAATTTAAAATTCTGATAAAAAGGTCGATTTTTATTTGAAAGCCGTTTTCAAATTAAAAAAAATACAAATATATATAATGTATTCGACCACTGTGTTATTTTTTCAGAAAATTGAGACCTGCTTATGCGAAAGATATTTTTAAATAAATTCTTGATTATTTTTTATTTTATTAAATAAATAAGGTTCTTTATAAAAACAATTATAAAACCTTTATTAATAATTCTAACGTTTAGGGAGAACAACAAACCACAAACACAATACTTCTTCAAGGCCTTTTAGAACAATGAAATAAGGCCTGGTGCCTGGTACAAAACGAAAAGGGAAACCTTTTTTTTGGGGAATGGGATTTGTCTACCTGAGAATAATTAATTTGATTACGAAAAAATCCATCAAAAACAATTTTGTCGAAGATGAGACCGTGACAGATCGAATTGTCACCCCAAAAACCTCCTAACCCATGAATTTCATCAAAATCGTTAGAGCCGTTTTCAAAATAGAACTAAGATACAAACAAATATATATATATAAACAAATATATAAACAAACAAATAAATAAATATACAATTTTTGCTCTTTTAATAAGAGTTTAATTTGTTATTCAAAAAAGATAGTTAACAATGTAGAAATAAGAACTTTATTATTTTCTTAGCTCACAGTGAGCTTCTAATTTTACTTTTCGTAAATTTTATAATTGAAAATAGCTTCTCGTAAATGTAAATACATACCTACATACTTACAAAAAGTGATATTATGTATTAGTATTTGTTTATATCTGGCTAGATAAATAATTAATATAAAATTCTAATAAACATACAATATTCAATTTTTCTTTCAGATCGGTATCTAATTGTTGTTCTAGAACATTCAATCAGAAAGTTTGCAAGTAGAAAATTTATTAGTAATGAAAATGGAGTCAAAAATAGACCAACATGATGATTTTTTTCAGGAATCTTGAAATCTAGTTCCAGATTCAAAATTTAAAATTGGCACTTTTATCTTTCGAAAACTTCACAGTAGATTCTAATATTTCTTATTTTAGAGAAAAAAAATTGTCAGGCCAAATTGTTGGGTGATTTCCAGTATCTACATATAAATCTCAATGTTTTAAGGAATTTTATGACTTTATATTGGGCCACGGGTTGGACAGCCCTGGTTTAAATCGAATGGGATTAAAGAAGAATGTGAAGAATGATAATTTATTTTTTAAAAGGATCACGGATATAATAATATCTGACTATCCATTATCTATTGACATGTAAGAGCGTGCAAAGATCTAAAAGACAAGTCCTGACAAGTTTTAATCCAGGAGAGAAATTATCAATTAATTGTGATTGTTCTAGAAAACCCCAATTCCTTGTCTTCTTGTACTAGAACATAACTATAGACTTGGTTAGTGTCGTAGCATATAAATTAGGACTGAAATGAAAAATATTTTAGAAAATAAAAATATGAGAAGAAGAATTTTTAAATATTCGAAACTTCATTATTTTTTTTATCTTATATAGTTGAGCTTATAATTTTGCTTTCAGTGAATTTTATTCTTAAAAAAAGCTTCACGTATTGTACAAATGTACAATATACATTCATATTTCGAAAAAGGGAATAGATATATCTCTACATATAAATCTCAATGTTTTAAAGAAGGTTATGATTTTATGTTGGACCACACGGGCCACTGGTTGGACAGCCCTGTTCTTAAATTATTACTTTAGCAAAATAACGTTGGTTGTCCTTTCCCTCCGACAGCTTTGGCATGTTCAAAGCACCAGAGTTTAAATTAGATACTGGAAACGCCTCGCTTGTTAGTGTAACTCTCGGCTTATGAATTCATATGGTTGCATAACTCGCAGGCTAATGAAAGATTTCATAAAGAGAAAAATGAGAAAATATTTTCAAGAGTAGGCACACTCTCTTCTCTCTGTATATTTTGTGAAATTGACAATTTTTTGTCAGGTATAAGTTAGAACTAGAAAAGTGAAATTTGATAAAAAGGTATATAATATTAATGCAAGCGAGGGTTTCAAATCTTGATCTAACCTTAGATATTAATTTTAAAGTGAAACAGAGAACTTATTTTTCACTAGAGTAATAATGAAATGATATTTATATAATCATTAAATTAGAAGCGTAGACCAACTCAACACAGGTCAGTGTTGCCGTTTTCAAGAGTAAAATTGCAAACTAACCTTGAGTGATATGACAACAGAGCGAGGCCTCATTTCAAGTCTATCTTCTCTTGTCCTGAAAACGGCAATAGCGGCTCCTGTGTTGAAGTGAGACAACGTTTCTAATTCTCTTATAGATATAAACGAGGTGGCATTAGCGACGCTATAGCCCTGGGGCCCGGCCTCTGAAAGAGACAGTGACCTCCCGAAATAAAATCGTTAAGGGTGGTCTACTGCATGATTTTAACGAATATACACTAATAGGGGGCAGCCCCGGGTATATATATATAAGTTCCCTACGATTATATGGTATCAATATCTTCATAAAAAATTATTTAAATTTTTCTCATTCCATTAGTAGAAATACACAAATCTATTTTAAAAAATCGATGTCCTGAATTGACTTAAGCCAAATCTTTACTCGTCTTGCGATTCACTCAAAAATATTCAAGAAAAATTATTTTCTATCATGATTTATTGTCTCTCAGTCTGAATTCAGATATCTGCGATATCAAAAGTACACAGAGAAAGTTTGTTCTCGTATATAGAAAAATGTACATTAGAACTTCGCTATTCGTACACAGTTCTTTCTAGAAGGCAGTTTGAATGGCGATTTGTACTAATGGCGAATCATTTTTTCGCATAATATATAATGTAAATTGCATTAATCGATTCCAAACTCTTTATTTAAACTAATGAGTTGAACAGTAGAAGTAAAAAATGTACAATTGTATAATTCTTTAATACGATTTTTATTATTTAAACTCTACTTACATATTACAATTCCTCATTACTTTCTATATTAAAAACGTTAGATGATTTTTGGCTTGATTCTTTTTTCTGTCTTTTTGGTCCTTTACATATTAAAAAGATATCCAATGTTGATTGTTGTTGTTTTTGTTTTTTATCCCCCTAAAATGCTCAATCACATTGTCGTTAAATAAGTTAACGCTCCTATTCGCCACAGCTGTGTTTGGATGCCATTTTTGGACAATGTGTTCTATATTTTCCCAATGGTGACACAATTCTTTAATTTCTTTAGTTGAAATGTTTTCCTCTTCCTCTGAAGACACATCTTCAATCACTTCGTGCTGTTCTCTCTGTAGTTCTTGAAGTTCTTCAGTTGTCAACTCATTTCGGTGATCTTCAATCAACTCCTCCACATCATCATTGTCTACATCCAAACCCATGGATTTTCCCAGGGACACAATTTCATTCACTACAACAGCTTCCGTGGCAGTGTCTTCTAAGTCTTTCAGTGCCACACAGTCTGGCCACAGATTTCTCCAGGAGGATTTCAGTGTCCTCAAAGAAACTTCATCCCAGGCTTTGTCTATTATTCTCAAGCAATGGAGGATATTAAAATGGTTCTTCCAAAATTCTCTGAGGGTGAGTTCTGTGTTAGAGGCCACTTCGAAACATCTTTGAAACAGTGCTTTTTTATAAAGTTTTTTGATGTTTGAAGTGACCTGCTGATCCATGGGCTGGATAAGCGGAGTGATGTTAGGGGGCAAAAATCTCACTTGAATGAAACTGTATTCACCAGTCAGATCTTCCTCCAAACCTAGAGGGTGAGGAGGAGCGTTGTCCAGTACCGGTGCAAAGTTGCGCTCAGTGGCGCATTCGTGCACGCAGTACGAATGGCGATTTAAATTTTACTTGAAAAAGTTGTACGAATAATGAGTTGTACGAGTAGAGAGGCGGACGAATAGCGGGGTTCCACTGTATTCCCAAAACGAATAACCGATTATATTTTGAGCTTTCTAGCTTTAGATTTACTTCTCTTTTACAAATATAGAAAAACTAAATAAATCGAATTACTAAATGAAGAGCTATAGTAATGAGCTTAAATTTGGTACACATAATAATAAGCTGCGCCTTTATGCTTAGTGTCATACATTTAATTTCAATGATAAATATTTCTAAATTGCTCAAATTTTCAGTAAGCTATTTTTGAAAATGTTTTAAGCATTTCTTCAATTTTATTAATTAATGTACAAATGAATTATAATATAATTACAATATATAATTTAATTTTATTAAATGAACTTTAATATTTATTTTGAAATCCATTTGGAGATTGTTACTGATTAATATTATTATTATCCGGGTTAATGCAGTGCTCTGAAAAAATTTCACCTATCCCTTCAGATCTTATTTGGGATTAAGCTCGGTCGATGTGGGAACGGAATTCACCCTGACCCACATGAAACACCGGATAATCTTTAATTGAGGAACTTTCTCACTATGTGGAGCGTTATGATGATTATTGTTATTTTTTTTTTTAATTTTAATAATTAATTTTTTATTAATATTTATTAGAGGATTGTTATCTCTGATTTATTGCTTACCATGCACAACATTGTCTTGTAAAGGCTGTAATTGTTGCTTTCATGTTCCATCCTAGTTTCATTTATTTATGACTAATAAAATTAAAGTGGCCGAGGTATAGTCCTCTGGAAGTGTGACCCTGCCTCTGGTTTATCTCTAGTAAAGTTCTTCTAAAAGTGGAGCTTAAAAGAAATCCGTTGGTTCAAAACTATAGTCTCTAACAAATAAATTAAAATTCTAGACATGTATATATGTTTATTTGTATCAAGAAGAGAGAGGAGAACCTCATTGATTTGTCCTTATGAATAAATAATCAACTCTGCTACTCTAGGCAAACTAAACCTTTTCAATTTAAGAGAATCTGACTAGCTTTCGGGCTGATTACTATTCATACATATTATAATATTTATTATATCTATGATTCATATTCTGCGTATTATATATATAAAAAACAAAATCTTAGAAAAACTCTTTCTGATGACGAACAAAAGACAAAAAATGTTCAAAGTCCAAGCGCCATCGATTTTTCAGCGAAAACCGCACGGAGACATACAAACGATATTGAATCAAATGCAAATAACTCGGAATCCGTCTCGCCTGAGTAAAGCCTAATCAATTATGGTTTGGTTTGTCATGAAAAAAATATTCATCAAATTAAAATTGTAATAGACTTTTTGATTTCTGGAAAAATAAATAGATATAATTTATCAATTTCAAATTTGTATTTTAGTTAGTTTACGAGCTACAATGTTCTAACACACCGCTTTTTAAACTTTTTTCATTCATGACCCCTTTTTGTCAGTGAGATTTTTTCGCGACCCAAGAGATATTAAATTTAAGTAAAATTTAAAAATAAATTTTTTTGCAATGAAATTTTCTCTGGAGAGAGACGGACTGGTAGAAACTTTAATTGAATGTAATGGAAGGCAGCCCAGAGGTAGTGAGGAAAGAAAAAATTAACACATATCAAATAAGGTGTAATTTATTGGAATCCTTCCTCCTTTCCTTTCAAACCGACGTTTCGAAACCCTTTGAAACCCTGAAGAAGGAGGAAAAATCCTCCGAAACGTCGGT
Source organism: Forficula auricularia (assembly GCA_024734495.1). Lineage (NCBI taxonomy): Eukaryota > Metazoa > Arthropoda > Insecta > Dermaptera > Forficulidae > Forficula > Forficula auricularia. Next base: position 2,826,665 of record JALMQS010000841.1, on the reverse strand, counting down.
TTGAAAGGAAAGGAGGAAGGATTCCAATAAATTACACCTTATTTGATATGTGTCAATTCTTTCCTCCCTCACTACTCTGGGCTGCCTTCCATTACATTCAATAAAAATAAATATTTTCCCATAGATAATTTATTTTTTCTAAAAAATATACATATGAAAAGAAGTAGTTTCTAGTATTCAAAAATTAATTAAAGAAAAGCACGTTTTAATGAGACAGGTATGTTTGTTTTTTGCTGCATAACAAATTAAATTTTGGTGCAATATTTCACAATGCTGGAAGGCATCTTATACGTTTGCATCTTATACGTTTTTCAGCGTTGAACAATATTTCGATTTAAAAAAACGTTAAAGCTGAAAAAGTCGATTCACATAAGTACCTCTACTATGTGCTGCTGAAAGATAAATATAAATTACTACGAGTAATTTTTCTTTAAATTCAAGTATCTGAATGAAATTTTCGCGACAATTAAAGTGTATTAATTGGGGTCGCGACCCAGTAGCTCAAGAAACGCTGCTCTAACAGTGGTTTTCAACCTTTTTAAGTCGCGGCTCAAATTTGAGAAATATATTCATACATGTCGCATACCAAAAAACCCAAATTTTTTTCATTACCTTTTTTTAGATCATTTACTTAAGCATTTTTTTTTCAATTTTACAATTACTTGACCTTTTTTAACTCATATATAAAATTTTTTTAACAATTAAGAGAAACAAAGGCACTTTTTGGTCCTAGGAAATTTTAATGAAAAACACGTGTTTTTGATATTTATACTTTTAAAAGTATTGAATAAATTAAATATTTTAAACTTATTGAAAATAAATATAGTAAAATATTTGGTTAACCACTCTTCGCGACCCATAGATTAAGAACAACTGCTCAAACAGACGGTTAGGCAAATTAAGAAATACAGTGTATCGAATATAATATAATAAGGGCTGCTTTTATGTTTTTACAGAAATCCAAAAAGAATAAGTCGATAAATGCGAGTCGTACCGCATACCAAAAGTACCTTATAATAAGTTCTAAAATACTCTAGATATCAAATTCATCCTTATTAGTCGTTGATAAGAATAGAATGACGGAAGTAGTGAAATTTTTTCCTAATCTTAAGTCAAGTCATTCCTAAACGCTGACAAGTACATCAATCAAGTAAAACGGCCACCTTGGACACTCTCACGCAGTCATTTTAAGCTCAATAAGACTCATTTCATTTATTACTGGAAGATTTCAAAGCGATATATAAAATAACCAGCTGCGAAGCCCGCCTTCGGTGGCCATCTTGCTGGCCAAAAGGCTATGCTCAACATTGAAAACAGGCCAAAATGTTTTTCCAATCACCCCCTCCCCGTAATAAATTTTTTTTAATCCCTACCCACCTGAAATTAAACCTAATTTTACCTATAGAGATATTTACAGGGACTCTTCACAATTCAAATAATAATATATAAAAATTTATTTTTTATTTTTGATCCCACAAAAAATCCGAATCTTCTCAAAATAAAATCTTGATTGAAATTACAATTTTTGATGTTGAAGAAATCGAATAAATCACTTCTAAATTTCAAGTTTGTATCTTATTTATGTATGAGCTACAATGCTCTGACAGACAGACGGACATTGTAGAGACACTAATAGAGCCCAGTTTTACTTTTAAATGGAATTCTAAAAATGAAAATGAATTTGGTAATTTCGTCAAAAATTTAAAAATTGTTTTGATTTCATAGAAATTAAATTGAGGTTACATTAATTAAAAAATAAATTTATAAACAGCTTCTATTCCTTTGACTAAAGAATTATTAACTACTCGTTAGAATTATTTAATAGATTTTAACTGTTATATTATTTATACTTCAATTTTCCCCATTGAATTTGAATTAAACATTGTCAAAAACAAAAACTTGAGTAAAACAATAAAATAAAACGCAGTAGTGTATATTAATTATATATTATTTTCGAAAATTAAAATTAAAATTTAATATCAAACATCTACCTGTCTTCAAAGTGGTTCTCAAGTAAATAATTAAGTATTGGAATATTAGAAAAGAGAATTTAAGGAAACAGTTGTCAGTTAATTATTTTTTAACAATTGTTCGATTACAAGGGCCATGAAAGGAATAATAATAAAAACTAAATAAAATTATATAGAAGAAGTTTTAAACTACAATAAATCTAATATACATTTAGATGAGCTCATATTAGTCCGGAGATTGCAAGATATTGGTATTAAAATTTAGTCACATTAATAGTATCACTTTAAATCAATTTTTAAAGAATCTAGCAGGTTTTTACAAATGTAAAACGGAAAAGTATTACACCACCTTGCGTAACTGTGTAACTCTAAAATGAAGATAAGCTGACATGTTCTGATGTGGTCATCCACTTGACTTTACCATATAACCTGGCCCCTAAAATTATTTATAATCATTTAAGGGGGGTTAGTTTTTGCATTTTTATACTTTTGGGATCCCACTGGTTATGTATACAAAATTTGGTTGAGTTTGGTAAATGGCCAAGACTTTCATTTTTTGAACCTACACCCCCCCCCCATTTTTGGCGGTTAGTTTTTGCATTTTTAGACTTCTGGAGGTCTAGTTATTATGTATACAAAATTTGGTTGAGTTTGCTCAAATGTCCTAGATTTTTAATTTTTAACCCCCTTCCACCCTCCTTAATTTTGGGTCGATATGCACCAAAATCTAATCCGCTCTTAATCTTAATGGACCAAAACTACGTGTGAAATTTGGTTTTGATATTCAAACTAGTTTTTGAGCTAGCTCGTCCACAAAAATTTGGTAACGCACGGACAACCAGACTAACAGACATTTTGACAAAACAATTATTATCCTCAAAAAATATAATTTTTTCGATGTTCACTTATTAGAGCTTTTTTGTAGAGCAAAATACCAAGGTTTCGCTCAATTTTTTTAATCAAAATAGTTTAAGCCGTTTTTGAGATATTTTGAAAAAAAGAAGGAAAAAAACACTTTTTTCATGCACGTTATAATATTTGACCATACCCTGTCTGGTAACATAAAAAAGGTTAAAACTTTTTCTAGAGCTTGGTATGCTCACCAGTTAAAGCCACCCTTATTAGGATTAAACACAATAAACTATTAGAATTCTATTTATTTTTTTATTATTTTGAGAAAATAGTATTTTCTGCATTTTTGAACATTAATTTTTAATTAAAAAGTTTTTGTTTTGCCGAGAGTAGCAAAGTTGTTGATTCACAAAGAGAAACAAAGAGGTTGTCCTCTGCTTGATGCAAATAAATGAAGCAAATAAACAGAGTTCCAGGCCGACCACCAGTGATGAAGGAACACCAAGTTTTCAATATCCATATGATATTGACTCCATGAAAAACATTTATAATTGAAGAAAGACTGATGATGAAGACCAAGTCTTCGAAACTATAGTCTCAAACAAATAAATAATATATATACAGATTTATCATCTCTATATATATGTGTGTATGTTTATTTGCATCAAGCAGAGGACAACCTCTTTGTTTCTCTTTATGAATTTTTAAAGCTAGAAAGCCTCTAATTACTTCTCCCCAGTAGAAAATACTACAAATATTTTGTCTCCAGAACGCACTTTCTACTTCTTGAATAACTCATGGGGTATCGGAATCAAGACACACAGGCAAAATAATATCATGGTTGAAAATGACTTTTCTTCACATTCAGACATTTTTAAACACACACACACAAATTTTTTTTTTCTGAATTCAATGCTTGGCCCAGCCGGGAAACAGGCGAAAGCATAACATATACTCAATAAAAGATACAAATTTTAATTTTTTAAAAAGTATTTTTTGATTTTATCAGAAATAAAAAATCCTATTAAAATTGTAATAAGATGATTATTTTGAGGGGAGTCGGATTCTTTTTTCTTTTTTTGGGGGGGGGGGGTTGAAAATTGAAAACCTTTTTTATCCAGAAATGTGAGATATCATTGTAAAAAGATCGTTAAGAAGGATACCTATTTGTTAAATTTAATTCACTTTAAAATGACGCTCTGTTGGGCACACACACAAAGCTATTAATTTTAAAGAATTATAACTAATTTTCAAAAACCACTCATTTTAAAATTTGTTATAAAATTCTCTAATTTCTCCAAACGATTCGGTTCATGATGAATGTCTAATAATGACGATTTTGTTATCTCAAGTATTTCTTAAAATCTGATCCTGCAGGTCCCCCAGAGACCATGAGATAATTTTTTAAGCACTATTTACATAAAATAAGTTTTTATTATATTTGATATTTCTCTTAAATTTTTTTTAAATAAGTTTTTTTTTAATCATTTTATTTCAAACAGCTGAAATATCTTAAATTATGTTTAAATAAAAATCTATTAATTCCCATAGATTATTTGTATAATCGAAAGAAAACTACAGTATTCGAATTCCACTCGCAATTGGCTCTATGTTCTTTGATACTCAATTTTCTCATATTTCTGTAACCGTCATCAAAAATTAAATAATAACATTTTAAACCAAATTTAATAAGTCGACAGGCCACTGGCATCATCGAATGTTTGAATGGGTCACATAGTAAGCTCTTCTTAGTCTGTATATACCTACAGTATTTGGTCTCACCATGATGAATATCATCTTAAATTCAGACGAGGCTGATTCCGGGCGGTTCGAACCGGTTTGATTCATTTTTACCCTGTTTTGTGATTTCTTAATTTTCTTTAAAGTAAAGTATTTTTTATATTTTATTATTGTATGTGAGTGTGTGTAAGTTGAAAATTGTTGTAAGGGGCCACCTTTGCGTTGAGCCAGGTTTGAACCCGGTCTGACAGATTCCTAGTCAATGATCCTAACTATTTAACCAACCTGACCCACAATTTAATTAATTTGATAAATTAAAAAAATTGAAAAACACATCACTATAGTTATATAAATAAGACCAGGATGCAAAATTATGGAAAGAGAAAATTAATATCAAAAAAACCATTAAAAATATAAAACTTTCGGAAAATATCAGTAAAAATGGATACTATATCTTTGAATTTGATATTAATATTAATGATATTATATACACAAAGTTAGGCGAAATTTATTATTATCCAGAGCGATGGAAATATTTATTTCATATACCTTAAGAAGAAGGATATCAAAACGATTATTATAAACGATTAAAAAATCGAGTTTAAAAAATTTGTGAATTTATTATTTAGAGGTAGGCTCATGCATGATTTCCTCTTTAGTCTATATCTAGATTGGCCTGATTTAAGAAATAAAAATACGGAACATTATTGGTGGGACAATAATTTTACAGTTCGAAATAAAACAGCATATTTTATTGATTTTTTCCTTGTTGTGTAATTTTATTGTTTTATTTAATTATAAAAAATTCACGCATTTGCACAATAGTTGTTGTATTATATAAATTCAAGTATTAATTTTTCCATTGTGATAATATTTATCGAGTTTATTGCACTCGTCGGTCCATTGTACGTTAATAATAAAAAAATTCTTTCTTTGTAAGCATTATGCTCAGACAATGCTAATAAATGGCTATATTATTTGTATTATTCATTCTTCTGTTCAATAAAAGAGAAAAATTTGTGCCATTTATTTATTTATTGGTGTTTTCCTCTTTGCTTGGTCAGTTTCTAATAATTGTTCGTAAATATATAATGATTATTAAGAACAGAATATTTACTTGGAAAGGTCATTTTCATTTATTTCAATTATAAGATCATCAAATATGTCTTTAATTAAGATTCACTTTCCGTGCAATAAAAGGTTTTTTTTCTGTAGTAGAAACATATTTCATGCGGTAAAGGAGGTCATTTCGTGCAGAATAAGAAAACATACAAACAAATCTAAGCTTTCAAACTTTTTTTATTAAGGAAGTTTATTTAAATCTACAATAAAAATTGCATTTTGAAATTGAGTGATATATGAGTTAAATATGTGTAAATAAACGTTCAATAAAATTTAATAAAAAATACTCTAATTAAAAAAAAAAAAAAAACATCTCGGCATCAGGAGGTCATGTCTCCTACTCCTGAGAGTATATCATTATATACATATAAAATCCCAATCATAGTGGGAAAGAGAGGGCGATTGCTTTCCCTCTCTTCCTAACTTTATTAGCAAACAAACTGTAAACACGCGTAATAATTAAAAGAAGGCTATTTTTGTTTTTGAATAATATAATTAAATAAATAAATAAAGTCAATTTGTGTGGTCAAGAAGTCAACCATTAGATAGTATCAGTACTCAATTGCTCTAGAATTGCCCGTTTTGCTTATTTCCAATTACAAATATTTAATTGATTTTAAATGATGAAAACTCCAGACTGTATCAAACGAGTCGAGACACGAATGTACAAGCTGAGACCATAGAGCAGGGGTCGGCAACCTGCGGCCCTTTGCAACTTTTTGCGCGGCCCGCCAAAGCACCAATATAATTTTAGGAAAAATCAACAAACTTAGTAAATAATAAATAATATAATAATAAATCTTTATTTCTCGACCTGCTTAGAGGCTTAGAGCGTTGTCTTGTGGACATTTCAACTTACCTCAATAAATTAAATATAACACTACAAGGCAAAGGAAACTTGATCAACTAGCTATTTACAGAAATCAAAAGTTTCCAGCTTAAAATAAAATTGTTTATTTCTCAACTTGAAAAGAATAATTATTGTCATTTTCCTACTTTGCAATCGTTTTTAACCAAAAACGACAAACATTGTCCTTCGAATATTTTTATTGAGTCACTAAAAGTACTGGATGAAAATTTTCGTTATCGGTTTAAAGATTTTTATGCAAAAGAAATGGACATATTAATATTTGAAAATGCTTTAAAATTTGATATTGTAAAACCACCAGAGAATTTACAACTAGAGTTAATTGATTTGCAATCTAACAATGTATATAAAAATAATTTTGATGAAAATAATTTAATTGCATTTTATTCAAATCTACCAGAAAACAAATTTCCCAATTTAAGAAATTTTGCAAAATCAATGATTTGTATTTTTTCAAGCACCTATTTATGCGAACAAACATTTTCAAGAATGAATTTCATAAAATCAAAATATAGAACGAGGTTGACGGATGAAAATTTACAAAACTTGTTGAGGATCTCAGTATCCCAAACACAACCGGACTTAAATGAATTATCAAACAATATTCAAGAACAAAAACGCATTGAATTATAATGAATGAATAAAATGAAAGATAAACTATTTTCCTTAATATTTTATATATTTTATATTTACATATTTATACATATGTAATTGGAATTGTATTTTCTTTTTTCCCTTTTAAGAATTGTAAAATTTTTGTTCTCTGACATTATTGTTATTATAGCATGTCAATAAAAAATAAATTTTTTCTATATTTATTTTTAATAATATTTATACTCGTATATGATATAAAAGCACTATTTATGTTACATTTGAATGTGCGGCCCGCATAAAATTTTTTATTTTGAAAATGGCCCTCCGTCCGAAAAAGGTTGCCGACCGGCAGGGGTCCTGCCATAGAGTAATATAGAGTGGAAGGCTCCATAATGAGCCAATGTATTTTAGCGTATACAAGTTAGTTCTCTGGTGAGACTAGGGCAAAACCATTGGGCAATAAAATGGCGGAAACCGCTCTCTTCGGGGCAAATTTTGGTGACATTATCAAGAGTAAAAAATACGCTTATATATATATATATAACATAAAGGGTATGTATCTTTTATCTATGACAAAGGCTTTGAATGTTCTATGATCTTTGGATAGCTCTTAAGAACTAAGAGTTTGCTAAGTGCAGTCGCTAGAGAGCGCTTTTTCTATATACGGTAGCCTTCCACTCTATATTACTCTATGGTTGAGATGTATTGGGGGATTATTTTGCAAAAAATCTTTTCTCCAATTTTCGAATTTATTCATTTTCTCTGAAGAAAAAATATCAATTAAGTAAAAAAAAATTATTGATACTTTTGGTATATAAGATACAAATTATTTTCATTTGGTATAAATGGTTTTAGTTGCACCTAATGAGCTGAAAATTGGTACGCAACTATGTTACAATGCACTAAATTTTAGCTTTTTACATGAAAACGTTTCCTGAGAGTACAAAATGACAATCATGAAAGGTTTTAGTTAATGAGTTGAAAATTGGTACGCAAATAGATATTTTTACATTACAATTCAGCAAATTTTAATCTTATACCTGAAAACTTTTCCTGTAAGTACAAAATGTCAATCTTGAATGATTTTAGTTAATGAGTTGAAAATTGGTACGCAACTATGTTATAATGCACCAAATTTTAGATTTAATTAAATATATATAAAAATGTTTCCCGATAATATGAATTGTCAATATAGAATGGTTTTATTTAATAAGCTGAAATTTGATACGCAACTAAGTATTTTTGCAGTTTAATGCTTCAAATTTTAGCTTTATATCTGAAAATGTTTCCTGTGAGTATAAATTACCAATCTTAAATAATTTTATCTAATGAAATTTGATAATCAATGTATTTTCACAATACACTGTACTAAATTTTAGCTTTATAGCTGAAAACATTTCGCGAAAAATATACACATTTTTTGACTGTAATATTTTTCTTGGTTATTTTTAATATTTTTTTATATTTAATTGAACAGAAAAAAATGATATGATTATAAAATGGACCGATGAAATAAATTCATTTAATAAACACAAATTTAATCATAAAGAGAAACAAAGAAGCTGTCATATGCTTGATCAAGCAGAGGACAACCTTTTTGTTTCTCTTTATGATTCAAGAACTCTGCTACTCTCAACATTCTTCATGATTCAACAAATTTATTAGTTAGTCTATTTGGAAATAAAATTGAAAAATTATTCATTTATTATGTTTAGAAAAAGTTGGTTATTTCAAAAAGTTTTAATTTGGGGGAATTTATTAAGAAAGAATTTATTAAGAAACCAATAAATCTGCATTGATTTTCTATTAATTATTATTGGAGTAAATTAATAAAAGAATAACTCTATCACTTTATGATTTTGCAGCATATCGAACAGGATTCTAATGGTATCATCATTCTGTAAAAAGTTATTCAAAATCGGTGTTTTTTAATTGGGTTATTTTCGTAGACCGTGGGGCTCTTCTATCTCTTTATATTCAAAATCTCCTCTTTAATTATTCTTAATTTTCTCAAACTTATATATTCTATAAATTTAAAAAATTCACTACTACTTTATAATAGAATGAAAGAACAAAAAGAAATGAATTTTAAAATGAAAAAAACAAATTGAATATATATAGTGTGAGAAGATGAAAATAAAGTAATAAAAATCTAGTTTCATGCAATAATAAAAATGAGATATATGCAATTTCGTAGAATAACGTAATATACATTTTCGTGCAGTATAAAAATTCGCAGAGATATCAAATCATGACAATTGTTAAAAATAATAATAATACTTGCAATAACACAAAATTCGGTCTCTAACTATGAATATATATATATATATATATATATATATATATATATATATATATATATATATATATATTCAAAAATTATGTACACTAATACCCCGCGTTACGTTGCCCTGTTTTACCCTTTCTCGATATAACGCTCTTTTAAAAATCAATTTATGATAATTCAAAATTTCATATTTTTTGAATCAGAAAGCAATTGATTCTTACTTTTCAATGAGAATAATCAAGAAACATTTAACCTAATTAAATCACACATTATTAGACATCAAGTAGGATACGAGCGATAAGCGTATAAAAGGCATTGCCAGAGAATATTTAATTTTAATATTTTTTTTTTGAATTTTCAAATAGGTTTTTCCCTCTTAAATGCTGTTTTTAACCTTATTGTATTTGCGTTCTTTATTTATTTAAAATACTTAATATGACAAATTGAAAAAATGTTATTGATTGTTATATATTTAATTATATTTTATATTTAATTCGCTTAACGCCCTATTTTTCACGCAGCCTAAACAGGGTATAAGTGTAAATACGGGACATTTTACGTCTTCATACAACCTTTAACAAGTGTGAGAACCGAGGGGTGATGGAAGTAGGTGTACACCTCTTTGGAAGTATTTTGGAAGTACTTGGAAATATTTAGAAGTACTTGGAAATATTTGGAAGTACTTGGAAATATTTAAAAGTACTTGGGAATATTTGGAAGTACTTGGAAATATGTGGAAGTGCTTGGAAATATTTGGAAGTACTTGGAAATATTTGGAAGTACTTGGAAATATTTGGAAGTACAAGTGGAAGTAGGTGTACAGCATATTAGGTCGTGATTCACCCCTCGGTGAGAACTATGCTGAAAAGCGAGAGATGTCCCGGCTACCCATTCTATCCATATCTCAAGTTAATATAATTCAAACCAAAATTTTCCAAACATTTTAGAATTTCTCAAAAAAAAATCTAATCAATTACATTTGGTATGATATAAAATTAACTAGGATAATTAACTAGGAAATAAATAATGTTTCACAAGAATAAAATTCTTTATAACTTTAATGAATATTGTAAAAAAATTTTAAGCCCTTAATTTTTTAGTGAAGTCTCGTGGAGGGAGCGTGAACATTTAAACAACAGCTTATATCTGCTTAGATTAAAAATTATGCTAGCTCTAGATTCACTAGCCTTTTTGCTTTTTCCAAAATAAAAAAAAAACGAATGTATATTCTATTTAATTTTAAAAATGATTAGGACACTCTTATAAATTAAGTTTTTAATTATTTTGTAAGCATCAGATTTATTTTATAATAATGTGTATTTTTTTCCACACAAAAAATATTTACTCCCTTTTTTATAAGTAATTAGCTAAAAGGCCCCACCTTGGGCGGCCCTCTTGCTGGCCAGGGTGCACGCCCCCTGGACCCCAGCCCACGATCCCCACCC